>ML058432.1:1800000-2140079 GCA_003013855.2 Liriodendron chinense | reverse complement strand
GAAGATCACAGTGTAAACAACGTCCTTAGGTAGGGATAAACAATTAGATAACCTTATCACCAAAACAACCTCCAGTAAAGGTAAACGTCACGTTCAAACAACATCCACAAGTAGAGGCAAGCATTTGATAACTTTTCAAATAAAACAAACATTAAGTAGAACAACTATAAAATCGTACATAGCGCACCCATTCCTGTGTGTCTACAAGTTATCCTATTTTCAGGTTCTCTACAACCATTTCCTATGTTCAACTATGGACCCTACTCGAATTTCATTAAATTACACGGGATAAAATGAAATTTCAGTTCTCTAAGCTTCGTACCTAAGATCTAGTGTAAACTATACCTAAGATCCTCCATGGAATCTAAAACCTAGGCTCCGACACCCTAAATGGTCTTTCATGTCTAACTCAAATATAACCATCGTCAATTAAACAACCATCTTAGTTCATAAAAAGGTAATAGCGGAAACTTTACCAGTGATCATAACCCTAACTCCAAGTTCAGTACTAGGTGCTAGCCCTAACCCTAGGCACTTTGGAATTCTCGAAATCTCTCTCTGATACCAAACTGTCACGCCCTGAAATTCGAAACCCGAGTACAATAACCCAAGCCCGAGTTCTAGGGTGTGAATTGAAAAATTCGAGCGCAGATTCCTTGAGATTCCATTCCACACATCATATATCTAAAATAAATTCCCAAACATAAAATTTCTTTTCCACTAATGTCTTAAATTTTTACAAAAACTAAAATAAATCTGACACGGTTGACGCTCGAGAAGAATGAAACCCCCTGAATACTCTCCTTAGCCTATGTCTTGTTCTTCTTGAAAACCTGCAAGAACTGTAGTGATTTTGGTGAGCTAAAAGCCCAGTGAGGTCATTTCCATCACAGGTAATATTCCAGTTAATAAGAAACAGGATGCAAATCATCAACGGATAGAATTGTATGAAACATACGAGGATAAGGTTATGATTGATACACTTTATAATTTATTATCAAAAGAACATGATTAGCATGATGTCATGTATGTCATGATACGTGCGAGAGCAATAAACGTCTAGGAACTCGTTGCCACTGAACATTAGGAACTGTCGCAAATCAACCATGCTCACCTAACCGGTACAACGAGGCGGCAAATCAACCATGCACGCCAGTGGGCAAATCAACCATGCACCACTGATCCAACCGAGCAAATCAACCATGCTCAATAAGTGAAACGACCAGAACTCGCTGCCACTGAACATTAGGAACCTGTCGCAAATCAACCATGCTCACCTAACCGGTACAGCGAGGCGGCAAATCAACCATGCACGCCAGGAGTCAAATCAACCATGCTCCTGTTCTGTCGCAGTGTATAAATGTATGTATGTCATGAGTTATGGAAGCACTCTTCAAGCATACAATGCATATCAACTCAATTCCAATCACACTATGCATATGTTATTTTCATTCAGATAGTTAATTCTTTATCTAATTTTAGTTATCGTTGATCGAGGGATTTGGGAAGGTCATTGCGTAAGATCTAGTGCGTTGACAGGCTAACATTGTTCAAGGGTGATGTATTGTATACTGTCGAACCCTAAGTTGTTGTTTATCGGGAAGTTTGAGAATGATGTCACGGGGAATTTTAAGAATACTACATGTATCCAGTACTGCATGATGCTTACGTTATATGTAACTAATCCTAAATCGAACTGTCATAGAATTCTAACATGTGCATTGAAACGAAAACTTGAGAAGATTAATTAAATAAGAACAGGATAATTGGCGATGAACTTTTATGGATATAGAGATAGGACATGGACGGATCCCTTACCTAGGATTCCATGGTACGAAAGAATGTATACTTAAATTCCTAACTAGAGAAGAATCTTTTTAAATTGAACGCAGACAAGGAAGAACACTAAAGGATATTAACAGAGAAAGTTACGTGAGATGAATCACTCACAGATTTGCTAATCTCTAGGCTTCAAATAGGACCTAACTTGAATCTGAGTAGACTCAGCGAGTCGACTCGGTCTTTTTCTTTCTTTCTCTTTCTTCTTTTCTTCTTCCTCCTTCTTTCTTCTTCTCTTTCTTCTTCTTCTTTCTTCTTTCCTCTTGGTTTGGGACGCTGCCCCAGCATCAACAGCAGCCGCACTCTCTCTCTCTCTCTCTCTCTCTCTCTCTCTCTCTCTCTCCCTAACGTCTCACTCTCACTCTCTCTCTCTCTCTCTCTCCAACGTCTCTCTCTCTCTAATGGATATCTCTCTCTCTCTCACTCTCTCTGACGTTTTCTGAAGAGAGGAAGAGATGGAGGATGGGCTTTTATAGCCGTGTAAACAGTCTCACGATCGGACGTGGGGTTGACAAGCTTTCCTATTCCAAAAAGGATTCAATTCCTTGTATCATGTATCCTACACGTTTGGGACCGTTGGGAAGATAGGTGGGGTCCACACGACCTTAGTACAGCCGTTCTTGTACGCCCATGCAAGACAGAATGCGAGATCTTGGCGGTTTTTAGCTACCATTGATTGTAAATCACGGACCGGTGTACGCTATACACGAAGTAAAAGATAAAACAAAAACTTCAAAGGGGCTGTCTACTATTGAGGGGAGGTCGGATGGACGGCTTGGATTGACCATTGGGGTCCACCCTGATGAACGCAAGGTGGCCCAAAGCTTCCAGCGGACGGACGCTGTTACGTAAAAGATGAGGAAGAAGACTCAGACTCGTGCTTGGCTTCTTTTTCTTTTCTTTTTTTTTTTTTTTGTACGCAACATGCACGTGTAATATAATTTTTATGCTCCACTTTTAAGTGGGGTCTACTTGTAGTGGATTTAGCTAGTTTCCTCCGTCCAACTAATGGCCAACATAAAGTTAGCCGTCGATGAGAAAAATGAGGCAGATCCGAGTTGAGGTGGAGATGTGGATGATGTGGATCTGGGTGTTCTTGGTTTTAAACGGTTGATTGAAGTGGGCTACACAAGTGACGAACAGTCACAGGATTTGGACGGACCGAGTTTGGATGGGGTCCAGTTCCGTTGAACGAGCTGGATTTCTCATTGGGGCCCACTATGATGGACGTTGTGAGATGGCAGCGACCTCCTCTATTACGTAGCTTCTGGAGACGAATTGGTGTCAACTTTCTTTTTTTTTAATATAACGTGCAACGCACGTACATGCAATAAAACCTATTGTCCTCACGAGTGGGGTCCACCCTAGGTGAATTTGGACCATTTTATCCGTCCAATAGGTGGACAACATAAAATTAATCATTGAAAATAAAAATAAGGCAGATCCGAATTGAGGTGGGCCACTTATGGCCCAATTTCTGATTAGGGCATTTGTGAGATGATTGGACGGCTGAAATTTGACGTGTATGATTAGATCGTGTCCTAAAACTAATATATAGATTTTCATGTGAAAATAATTTTTGAAAATCATAAAACTTAAAAAGGTGGTATAACTTAAGTTTAACTAATGGCATTTTCGTAATTATCATAAATTTACGAGTTTTGTAAAATCTATCACTTCCATGTTGTTCTAGGGTTTATTCTAAGCAACTTTAATAAGGAGACCATATAATAATTCCCTACGGATGATTTATTATTAATTTATCAATATTTTAATTTATTTAAATTATTAAATAATTAACTAAATTATAATTCAAATTATTCTAAAATCCTAGGGTGTTACAAACACACCCGAGCAGGTTCATAGGGCCAAGAAATCACTGGTCTAAGCATATGCCTTGTGACGAACACGATGTACGGGTCATATTTATGGACAGACATGTGTACGGATGATGTACGGCGGTTTACATTGATCGCGTAGTTCGAAATCGGAGTGGACGATTAAATCTTCCGGTCTAGCAACGATAGATCATTCTAACGGTCAGTTTATTGATTCACACAGCCTAGAATTTAAATTTTTCACGTGTGGACATGCACTCGTGTACTTACTCGTGCGTCCAAATTTTCGGGGTATTACAGTGCCTGTTGGTGATAGGCACATCGAGGCTTACTTGTCTCCCTCGCGACTCGCAGCAGCGGGATTAATATCCAGCGAAGAAGTCGCAATGACAAAGGCGGGAGAAAAGAGGGGTCTGTTGCCTCGATTAAAAGGCACAAACTCAAAAAGGTAGAAAAAGACTGCCGAACCTTCTCAACCATCTGCCCGCAAGGGTAGCGATCAGCCTGCCCCTCTTGCGAGCACGGCTGGGGTACCGGCAGTGCCCAATATTCCCTCACTAGTGGTCGCACTTGGACCGCCAGTGATTAACATCACTGACAACTCCCCGGATGGGGCCGGGTCCAGCTGCCCCCCAGCCGAAGAGGCTCGCGAGCAAATAGAGCCTCGCGAGATAGCTCCTGCTCGTGAGTCGATGGCTCCGTCTCGCGAGTCAGTTGGGTTGGTCGTTGCCCAACCATCTGGAAGTGGGACATATTCTATCCCTCGCCACCTCCATCCAATATGCAAATTTTTGTTCGAGAATGTTCCCCCCCAAACCTTTGGCTCTCTTCCCGAGCCAAGCCCTGAGAACCTCTTCCTTGAGGCGGGGGTAAGAATGGTGCAGGTAAAACCTTGGAGATTTAGTTTTAACTTCATTATTTTGGGGCTCTCAAATGTCTTTTTTTTTCTCACGTTTTTTTTTTCTTTTCATTTTGCAGGGCTTGGACTTTATCTTGCGGACGAAGCGAGATATCGTCGCTGCTCGCCGCGTGATTGATGAGGCAGAAGGGAAGAGGATCGCCTTGGAGAAGGCGGTCCAGGGTCGGGATCAACTGCTCAAGGCCCGTGAAGCAGTGATCTCGAAGAGAGATGAGGAGAAGAAGATCCTCATCGAGAAAGTCCAAGTCCTGACCGACAGGTATCAGGCCTTGGACTCTAACTTCGCGAAGCTCACGGGTTTGAAGGAGAAAGCCGAGAGAGAGAGGGAGATCTTTCGCCAAGACAATATCTCGTTGGAGGAGCGGCTAGTAGAGGCCAGGTCGCAGCTCAGAGAAGCCAATGATAACTTGGAGAAGGAGCGCTCCGCTCTTACACAGCTCAAGGACGACTCGATCCACTGGGACGAGGAGAAAGTCGCCCTTGTAAAAATGCTCTCGGAGGAAGGACCTCGGGCAATTTCCGAGTTCCGGACTTCGCAGTTATATGACGATGAAAGATATGAGTCATATGATGCTGGTCGCGACTTTGCGCTAAGAGTAGTGCAACGAATGTCCCCATCCTTCGATATGGAGGAATTTGGGCGAGTCGCGACCATCATAGCTGCAGAGGAGCAAGCTGCTGCTGAGAACGAGGTGACCGAAGCCACGCAGGCTGGAGGGGTTCCAGAAATGGGCCCTGAAGTCGAGAGCACGGCTCCTCCTCCGAGGGATTGATTTTCTCTTTTATTTTCCTTTCTCCTGTACTTGCGAGCTGATACTTGTAAATATTCGATATCAATGAAAAGTTATTTTTTAGAAGTATTGTTGTTTTTGTTTACTCTTTCCCTTTCATGCGATGAATGCCTTCTTATTTCAATGAATTATGCTCAACCCGAGGGGTCGTAATGACCATGCCCTCGTGGAGATAGACTATCGATTGAGAATGAGTTGTGCTCAATCCGGGGGTCATGATGACCATACCCTCGTGGAGATAGACTGATCTATCGATTGAGAAGAGTTGTGCTCAATCCGGGGGGTCGTGATGACCACACCCTCGTGGAGATAGACTGATCTATCGATTGAGAAGAGTTGTGCTCAATCCGGGGGGTCGTGATGACCATACCCTCGTGGAGATAGACTGATCTATCGATTGAGACGAGTTGTGCTCAATCCGGGGGGTCGTGATGACCATACCCTCGTGGAGATAGACTGATCTATCGATTGAGAAGAGTTGTGCTCAATCCGGGGGGTCGTGATGACCATACCCTCGTGGAGATAGACTGATCTATCGATTGAGAAGAGTTGTGCTCAATCCGGGGGGTCGTGATGACCATACCCTCGTGGAGATAGACTGATCTATCGATTGAGAAGAGTTGTGCTCAATCCGGGGGGTCGTGATGACCATACCCTCATGAAGATAGACTGATCTATCGATTGAGACTCAAAATTTGCCAAGGATAGGATGGTCGAGAATACAAACAAGCTCTTCTACAATGTCGTTTTTGATTCATAAAATGGAAATGCAACCATCCTGGGTGAATTTAACCCTACCAAAGGTAGGCAATTGGTCAAGAGATCGTATGCATCTTCTTCGGGGCTATTCAGGTCCAAGTTAATGGAGTAGCGACCAAAAGATATCTTTTTACTTTATTCACGAAATGTCATCATGAACTACATCGAATCTAGGGATAGTATTGTAGCAAATGCTCTACGTGCCAAGGGCGACGTACGGGTCTTCCCTGCATGTCTTCGAGGTAATAAGTATCGGGTCGCACAATCTTAATAACCCGATAAGGGCCTTCCCAATTTGGATCCAGCGAACGAGCGGGAACTCCGAGTTTTTGCCTCAGGACCAAATCTCCGGGCTGGAAGGATTTAGGTGGAATCTTAGCATTTCGATAACGAGCAATACGTTGTTGATATGCTGCCACTCGTACTTGGGAGGCATTTCTTCGTTCTTCCAAGAGATCGAGATGAAGTCGAAGGTCTTCCTGATTACTCGCGGGATCACACTGCTCGATCCGATATAAGGGTACTTGAATTTCCACCGGTACTACTGCGTCGACACCAAATGCCAAGGAGAAAGGGGTTTCACCTATTGATGTACAGGCTGTGGTTCTATATACCCATAGTACTTCTGGCAGAAGTTCTGGCCACACACCTTTACATTCACCTAGCTTGGTCTTTAAGTGGTGCTTGATGATCTTATTCACTGCCTCGACCTGCCCATTCGCCTGAGGATGATATGGAGAAGTGCGGAGATTACGTATCTTCCATTTTTCACAAAATTCATCAAAGGCTACGTTGTCGAACTGCGTTCCGTTGTCGGTAATTATAGTGTGAGGAAGTCCGAAACGGCATATGATATTTCTCCATATGAACTTAGTAGTTTGTTTCTCAGTAATCTTAGCTAATGGTTCTGCCTCGGCCCATTTGGTGAAGTAATCAACCGCCATAATTGCGAACTTATTTTGTCCCTTTCCCATGGGCAAGGGCCCAATGATATCGACCCCTCACTGAGCGAAAGGCCAAGTGCTATCAATTGGAGTCATCCGTTCGGATAGTACATGAGGTATAGGTGAATATCGTTGGCACCTGTCACATTTTTTAGAAAATTCAATTGCATTTGCTTTCATAGTGGGCCAATAATATCCTTGCCGCATCGCCTAATATGCTAGGGATCGCCCC
Organism: Liriodendron chinense; assembly: GCA_003013855.2. Classification (NCBI taxonomy): domain Eukaryota; kingdom Viridiplantae; phylum Streptophyta; class Magnoliopsida; order Magnoliales; family Magnoliaceae; genus Liriodendron; species Liriodendron chinense. The sequence continues at coordinate 2,132,757 of ML058432.1, read as the reverse complement.
CTGGGGTGATTACCACATCCCCCCTGGTGTACTTCGTCTAGAAGACGAAGTGCTTCTTCTGGATGAAGACACCTTAAATAAGGCAAGGAAAAACTCTTGCGCAACAATATTCCGTCTTGCAAGGTATACCTGGCAGCCCGAAGGTGAATTTGTCTTGCAGCTTTCTTATCCTCTGGTAGGTATCCGTCTCTGAGATAAAGGATGATTGGATCCATCCAGCATGGAGATGATTGCACCGATATTACTTGCTCAGGAGTCGCTTGGTCAATACTCAGGTTCTGACGATGCTCGATGGGGACCGAATGTGATAACTCAGATTCTGGTGCAGAGGCGAGCTTTGCTAGGGAATCGGCAAGTTGGTTCTTCTCGCGAGGAATATGAATTATTTCATAAGTCTTCAGTTTTGCGAGCAGGATGAGGACACGAGACTTGTATAAGGCCATCCTTTCTTCTTTGACCTCGAATTCACCAAGAACTTGGTTGACAATGAGCTGGGAGTCGCTATGAATTAGCAGATTCTGAATTGCGAGGACAATGGCCAGTTCGAGACCAACGATCAGGGCCTCATATTCTGCTTCATTATTTGAGACGCGAGAATCGAAATGCAGAGCATACTGAAAATGCGACCCGTCGAGAGCCACTAAAATCAGGCCCGCTCCACTGCCAGATGCCCGCGACGACCCGTCCACGAAGAGTGACCAAGGAGGCTGGTCGCTGGTCATGGTATTATCATTGGAGGAGTATGTGAATTCGGCGATGAAGTCAGCCACGGCCTGGCCCTTGACTGCGGTCCTAGGACAGAAAGAGATATCGTGCTCGCTGATCTTGACCGCCCATTTGGTTAAGCGTCCGGAAGCCTCAGGTTTTTGAAGGACTTGTCGTAGTGGATGATTTGTTGGTACTAGAATAGCATGGGCTTGAAAGTATGGTCGCAATTTTTGAGCTGCCATGACTAAGGCTAGGGCCAGCTTCTCCATATCAGAATACCTAGTTTCTGCATCAACCATTGCTCGACTGATATAATAAACGGGCCTTTGCACCACGAAATCTTCTCTTATCAAAGCGGCGCTAACGGCCGTAGTGGACACAGAAAGATAAAGAATGAGTTGCTCATGTGCTACAGGTTTGGATAAAATGGGAAGTGTACTCATGTATTGCTTCAATTGTTGAAAGGCTTCCTCACACTCTGGCGTCCATTTCCAATTAGACTTGGCCGTTGCACGGAGGAGTTTGAAGAATGGTAAGCACTTGTCCGATGCTCGCGAGATGAACCTATTCAACGATGCGATGCGACCAGCCAGACGCTGGACGTCCTTCAGAGTGGTGGGGGATTTCATCTCTACCAATGCTTTTATCTTTTCAGGATTTGCCTCAATTCCTCGCTGACCGACCATGAATCCGAGGAACTTTCCAGCAGATACCCCGAATGCACACTTTTCTGGATTCAACTTCATTTGATATTTCCTCATCAGATCGAATGCTTCTCGAAGATCAGGGAGATGATCATCTTCCACGATGCTTTTCACGAGCATGTCATCGACGTAAACTTCCATATTTCTGCCGATTTGGGCAGCGAATATTTTGTTGACGAGGCGCTGATAGGTGGCCCCTGCATTTTTAAGACCAAATGGCATTACCTGGTAGCAATATAGTCCCCGATCTGTGATGAAGGCAGTATGCTGGCTATCGGGTGGATGCATCATGATCTGATTGTAACCAGAATAAGCATCCATAAAACTAAGCAGAGCGTGACCAGCTGTTGAATCGACCAACTGGTCGATCCGTGGTGTCGGGAAGCTATCTTTGGGACATGCTTTGTTCAAGTCTGAATAGTCGACGCACATTCTCCATTTGCCATTAGCTTTCCGGACGAGAACTACGTTCGCGACCCACTCTGGGTAATCAACCTCTTTTATGAAATTTATCGTGAGTAGCTTCTCCACTTCAGCTTTGATCGCCATTTGCCTTTCTGCTGTGAAGGCACGTCGACGCTGGTGCACGGGTTTATGCTTCGGGTCGATATTGAGACGATGTACGATGACATTGGGGTCGATGCCTGACATATCTTTATGAGACCAAGCAAACACGTCCTGATATTCGATGAGGAAACGGACCAAATCTTCACGATGGACATTGGTTAAAGAAGACCCAATGTACACGACCCTAGACGGGTCGTCTTTGTTTAGGTGAATCGCCACTGTTTCTTCCCCAGGAGTTCCTGATTGGAGAACGTTCTCTCTCGGATCCAGCGAGGTGTTGGTGGAAAAGTTGGGCGAATCTTGTGCTATCTCCATAACGGGTGTCGCTTGAGCCTTCTTTCGATCTTGTAGGGCTATCTGATAGCAAGACCGTGCCTCCTGTTGACTTCCTCGCACGACCCCGATACCATTTGGGGTAGGAAATTTGACACATAGATATGAAGGGTGCAAGGCTACCCCAACCTTAGTAAGAGACGGTCGCCCCAAAATGGCATTATACGCTGATTTTCGATCCCCCACGAGGAAGTTTATGAAGACGGTAGTCTTCGTTGGATTTTCTCCAAAAGTAACTGGGAGATCAATGCTTCCTTCAGGTGTTACTACCTCACCTCCGAAGCCGACGAGGGGGGTCAAAACTGGCTTGAGTAGGCTTCTGGCAAGTGCCATTTTGTTGAAAGCCTCCAAGTATAGAATATCGGCTGAGCTACCTGTATCCACCATAATTCGATGAGTCAGATAATTTGATACCTTTAATGTGACTACGATGGAATCTTCATGAGGGAAGTGGATTCCCGCTGCATCTTCGAGGGTGAAAGAAATTGGAGGATGGCTGGCTTTTGATGAGTTGGGCGTCTGCTCCAGCCAATAGATATGCTGGGGTTCTTTAGACGCCTTCCGAGTGTATGCTTTCCTTGAAGCTTGAGAATCACCCCCACAAGCTGGTCCTCCAACGATGGTGCGAATTTCTCGAGTAGGCTCAGTATCCTCTTGGGCAGTATGATGATGAGGCGGTTCCTTTTGGCGTGGTGAGGCTTTCGCCCTTTCTGGTGATCGATTTTTACGAGCGACATAATCCTGAAGATGGCCTTTTCGAATAAGGGCTTCAATGTGATCTCGTAGATTGATGCAATCTTGGGTTCTATGCCCGTGATCTTTGTGAAAGTAACAGAACTTGCTCTTGTCTCTCTTCTCGGGATCGGATTTGATCTTTGCAGGCCACTTCACATATGGCTTGTGTTTAATCTCCATTAGAACCTTTTCATGAGACCGATTAAGAGGAGTGTAGTTATGATATTTACCAGAATAAGGTTTCTTGGGGGAACGTTCGCGCTGATCACGACGATATTTTTTATCTGCAGTAGAGGTTCCCTCTGGCTTGCGCTTCTTACCCTGTACTCCATGGCGTGTCAATGCGACTTCTTCTGCATTGATATATTTCTGAGCTTTTGTTTAGAATTCTGTCATAGTGTTTGGAGGGCTCTTATCTAAAGCAAACCTGAATTTCTCGCTCGTTATTCCGACTATGAGGGCTGTAAGACCTTTTTCTTCATTATAACCCTCAGTTTGAACGGCTTCGGCAGTGAATCGTACTGTGAACTCCTTTATTGTCTCCCCATGCTGCTGTTTCAGATCCATCAGATGGGAGGCTGGCTTCTTAATGCGAATGCTTCCCATGAATTGAGAAATGAATATCTCCGATAACTGGGAAAATGAGCTGATGGAACGGGGCTTCAACCCCCGGAACCATGTACGAGCTGCTTCCTTCAATGTTAGGGAAAAAGCCCTATACATGATTTCTGAGTCATGTCCCTCCAACTCCATGAGAGACCTGTATGTTTCTAGGTGTTCAAGAGGATCACCAATACTTGTATACGGGGTGATAACAGGCGTTCGATACTTTCTGGGTAACGGTGCCCCCATAACCTCGCTAATAAAGGGGGATTCGGATTGATGTATCGCCGCCATGATGGTAGATGGCCGATTTGCCTGATACTGCTGTTCCATGACGTCAAAACGATCATGGATTCTTTTGAGATCTCCTTCCCATGGTAGGGTATAGCCTGATGTTTCGGCGGTGGAGCCTTGAGGTTGAGGTTGTCGAGACGAACTAGAATGTATAGAATGTGGGGACGGCATAGGGAGATGGTTGCCAAGTGGTGGGACCTGTGGTTCGTCCATAGAATGTCTGGAAGCCATTGGTATCAGTTGCGGATGGTAACCCTTCAGAGGGTTGTCTCTGCGATTCGGGGAAATGCTGATCAAGCCGATTCGACAGGGCCTGAACTCCGGCATTTAGAGTTAGAAGAGTATTTCCGAGGAAACGCAGGACATCGTCTTGATTTCTAAAAGCCCCCAATAATGGGTTTGCTGATGGCATATTTGGGGCCCCCTGAGGAATATTTGACGAAGTGGGTCGAAGAGCAGGTATGGATTCCGTCTCATCGGGCAGAGGTGGTGCCTGCCTTGAAGTCGAAGGATGAACAGCCTTTTTTGGAGGCATCGCAGAAGGATTTTGATCGGTGGTTAGAACGATTGATTTTGACGATCAAGTCGTTCCCACAGACGGCGCCAAACTGTTAACGTCAGATTCTGTAATAGGATCCTCCGGTCGTTCACCTTCTCTCCAACAGAGATTTCCTCCACCGGACCTGTAAGAAGGCAGAAAGCAACTAAGGGTGGCTGGTGTCCAGCCGTTAGCCCTCCGATGCTTAAGTCAGGTAGAACAAGAGAATAACCAGGAAAATCGAGACTAGAGATTGATGGTTGTGTACCTGTATCTTAATGGAGTCTTCTCCTTATATAGATCTGGAAGGGTCCAATCTGTTACGTAAGATATCGAGATCCCGTTGATTTCGTGTACGATACCGAGATCCGGCTGATTTCGTGGGATAAGATCCTTATCCTTAGAGAAGAGATCTAACCCAATGACTCATCTTGACAATCACGTTACTTGATAACAATCCCTTGAGTTTCAGAACCATAAGAGAAGATAAGCCCAAAATCGGCCTATACGAGCTACTGGTACTGAAGGCTAAGGGGTGTCGTCACAGAGAAAAATGTTCGCATGTTGGAAGATGGTCGCGAGTCCAAGTGCTCGCTCATTTAGATGTAACACCTTTCAACGACTTGTGAAAAGGTCTGCTCGCAGGAAAAACATAACTTCTCGAAGCTTTGGTAGTCGGGCATCGTTTTCCTAATATACGAGCCTCGAGTGTGCATTAGAACCTAAAGAGGAATATAGGAAGAGAACCTCGAACAGACGTTCTCGATAGTCGGATAAGGATGCTCGCGAGGTCGGAATATCTTCAGAATATGCGAGCCTCGAACAGACGTTCTCGATAGTCGGATAAGGGTGCTCGCGAGGTCGGAATATCTTCAGAATATGCGAGCCTCGAACAGACGTTCTCGATAGTCGGATAAGGGTGCTCGCGAGGTCTATTTCCAGCAGATGATCTTCGCTATTTTAACTATAACAGCGACTCTTGAGCATATGATCTCGAGAGTCGAGTGGGCGTCCGCGTAATCAATTTAGCAGCTAAGTTAATTTCCATCATTTTGCCTATAACATATTTATAGCAAAAAATAAGAAAATTTAAAGCCTCGGATGGGCCACAAATGTAAGGATAACAACCAAGCAACTTGCCAATGTTTTTTAACTGTCCATTTTGATGCCAACCTTTGGATGGTTTAGATAATTTTATTTGTGTAATTTTAGTGATGTGGTTGATAATTTGATTGTTTCATAATGTCATCAGCATGCCACGTGTATGACTGACATGTGCATAGTGGCACCTCTATTTACTTATGCAACTCTTTAAGGGAGCTCCAAAAGGCGTTTCACCCTATTTACTTCCAAATCCTCTCTCATAGAGAGGTCTTCATTTACAGGCCAATTTACTCTCATTTCATTTCCATGCATTTACTCCCATCTAAACAGACCTCAAATGCCATTTACTCCCAATTTCCCTCATTTACCTCCATTTACTCCCATCCAAATGGCCCCTAGGTGACCATGCAAACGATAGTAGATTGCCTATGAATGAGCATAGAGATGTTCCCATGCCGGGACTATGTGGGGCTCGCAAAGATGTTTGTGATAAATCCACTCTATCATTTTATTTTTCAAGACCACGATAGGACAAGAATATCAAAGCATAAACATCATCGTTAGCTCCAAAATATTTTAATGGCACACATTTTCTATTCCCACTGTTTTATTTAGTATGACCCACCTGAGTTTTAGATCTGTCCAATTTGATGTTTAGACTCCTGTCTTATTGTGGTCTTTCACAACAGATGAACGAAGTAGATTTGTCACAGACATTTCAGTAACCCCACATAGCCAAGGTACAAGTGTAGGTACATCTCTTTGCCTGGGGTCATAGACAATCACTACTCCATGCGAAAGGGATGAATTTGCTTCAAGACAACCCAGTGGGCCCTACATAAGATGTGGATGGGCTCAAAATGTGTGGCCATTACCGCACAAGGGTCATTTGATCATTTCTTTCTTCATTCTTTGATTTTTTTCACGGAAAGGGGGGAAGGTCTGAAAGGGGAGGATGGTATTTTTTTATTCCATTCCTTATTCTTTCTTCTTTCTTCATTCTTCCTTTATCTCCTTTTATAGTTTTTTTTTTTATGAATCATGAGAGTCTGTGAAAGGCGGGAAGATGAGGTGGTGTCCTTTATATATATATATTTTTGTTAAATACGATTGGTGAATTATGGAAGAGGATATGGAAGAATGTTGTAATTAATGAATTTTGTAATGAAAGCATGTTGTAGTGGATAATTTTATAACATAAAACTTTTGGGCAATCAAATAGTTTTTAAATGAGATAATTCTAATGTCATTTGAAACTTTATCAAATTATCTTTTCAACAAATATAAGATTGCCCAAATTAAACATGTAATAAGAGAATTGTGGCCATTTTTGTGGGATTAGTTACACATAGTGAATATACACAATTTACAATTTTGGATGAACTTTGGCCACACTTTTGAGATTTAAAATATTATTTAAGTGATCTTATTCTAAATTCATTTGAAACGTCATCAAATCATCTTTCCAACGAGTATAAGATCACCCCAATTAGATATGTAACGTGGGATTAAGGCCGTTTACGTTGGATCAGCTGCCCATAGTGAACATCCGCGATCTGCAGTCCTTAATGAACTTTGGGCCCAATTTTGAAAAATCAAATAGCATGTAAATGAGATAATTATAAATATATTTGAAAGTTAATGAAATTATCTTTCCAACGAGTATAAGATCACCCACATCAGACATGTAACGAGGGAGTTATGACCGTTTTCATGGGATCGGTTACCACAATGAATATTTGTGATCCTCGGTGAATATCCACGAAAACGCCCATAACTCTCTCGTTACATGTTTGATTTAGTTGATCTTATACTTGTTAGAAATATAATTTGATAAACTTTCAAATGGATTTAGAATTAGCTCATTTGAATAGTATTCGATTGCCCAAAAGTGGGCCCAAAGTTCATCAAGAACTATGGACCATGGACATTCATTATGGGTAACCGATAGAGGTGGGCATCGAGTCGAGTCAGACCGAGTTTGGGTTGACCAGATCCTAACCGTCCAAGGAAAAGGCCTGTGTCGAGTCGGATCAGACTTAGTACCGAGTCAGCCAGGGCTGAACCAATCTGAACCGTTCATGGCCCAGTCCAATCTGATCCGTGTCCGAGCCGGTCACAGGGACCGAGTCGCATCAAGTAATAACTGAGTCGGATCGATTAATAACTGAGTAGATGTCCTGACAAATATGTATGATTTTATAAATGTGTGATCCATCACACGTGCGAGGCGAGTGCACTTTTAAAGTTCACTCGAGCGAGTGTATTTAGCATTTGTAAACTACTCTGACATCCACCATCTATCCACCACCTTACCTACTCAACTACTCTAACTATTTAAATGCATCACCATATGAGAGCGCGCTCGGAACCAATGGCGTGGTGCAACCCTGACAGTAGGGCCCACCTCGATATATTCATTGTATATCCATGTCGTCCATCGATTCTGACATATTATTTTATTGCTTAAACAGAAAAAATGAAGGAGACAAAAAGTTTTTTGTGGACCACACCACAGGAGACGATGGAAAAATGCTTATTCACCAATAAAAACATTTTCTCAGCCATAAAAGTTTTTAATCAAGAAATAGTTGTTGTTTTTTTTTCCCTTTAATCCAGGTTGTTTTGACCTTATTAACGGGTTTGATTATAAAAAAAAAACATTACAGTGGACTTTAGATAGTTTTTAATGGTGGCCATTGAACAACCACTGTTTCCTATGGGGTGGTCCATCTTAAATTTGCTATCTTTTTTTTTTTTGGAACATGCCCTAAATTAATTTGTAAAAAATGATGGACTGATGTGGATATACAATGCATTTCTCAAGGTGAGCCATATGTTTAAGGATCACACCAACATCGCTAGTTGGGGGTCATAGTCAAGTCACCTGGCCTCAAAATGCAAACCCTCATCATGCGTGTACAATTAACCTTCGTCAGGACTATCAAATCCTTTTCATAGGAAATATGCCATATTCCAGTAGTATATAATGGATCATACACATGCATCCATTATCATAGACACATGATCCATACAAATCAATCCAGGCAGTCTGAATCTCCGGTCCCATTATGGAAAAAGCATGATCAACGAAAAACAATGATCGAACAATCACAACCATATGAATAGTGGCCCAAGAAACGAACGGTTTATAAAAAAAAATCAGCTTTCCATATTCAACACGAAGAATCATACTATTTAAATTGTCTGGTTAGCATTGTTTCCAAGTGTGCTAAGAGGCCTACCACTCGAACGATCTTGATTGCATGTCATGTGTACGTAGTTCGTATGCATGTGTATGACCTTCCATTGCAACCCCCCGAAATTCAAGGTTTTTAAATTAAATAATAAATCATAAAAAAATCACAGATATTACATCCTACCTCCCTTACAAGAATTTCGTCCTCGAAATTCAATCTTACTAAACTTACGAATGTAGAGTTACCATACGGTATCTATGTCACTATTCTTAAGTTGAAGTGTTCACAAGTGTGTATATAATCACTTATGATAATTTGGGTTCTTACAATCTACCCCTCTTATTGGAATCTCGTCCTCGAGATTCAAACACTTACAATTAAGTTTACTAAATCGCCTTACCTTCCATAAACTAGAGATATGGGTTCTATGTTGGTTATAGGCCTATCGCTATAGGATATTTACTATGGTTCCTAAATACCCTAAATAATCTTTTCATGTCTCACCCAATTATAACTATCATCAATCAAACTACCACCTTAATTCTTTGGGAATGTTTTAACTAAAATTTTACTAAGCATCATAACTTTAATCCTAACTTCACTAGGTGTTAGCCCTAACCTTAGACACTTCGGGATTCTAACCTCTCTGATACCATTCTATAATGCCTCGAAATTCAGGTTTTTAAATTAGGTAATAAATCATAAAAAAATCACAAATATTACATCCATACTCTTTTGAAATAGGGTAAAATTTCTCTTTTTCAAACAAAGAATGGTAAAAATATAATAAGAAATCGAGAGGAGAAGATGGGGAATGTATGAGGCGTAGGGGCTTCTTTTGACCAGAATGATTGCTGAGTGGGCCACAATCTGATCGGAGGGTTGCAGAGATTTGGAAGACGAATTGAGAGAGATAGAGTACCAAAATGAAAAATACAAGGTTTTTTTTTTTATATAGAGAGAGGGGTCTTTTGGAGTACAGCAAAAGGCATGTTTGGTGGTTTAGTTTTTATATAGAGAGGGGAATGGGGTGGCCTGGTGGTGGTGGGTGACTATTGGGCTTGGGAGAGGAGGAGAAGGGAGGGAAAGACCAAGAGAGGTAAGGTTGGGTCGGGTGCTACAGTGGTCAGCGGGTAGGGTAAATGGGTTAGGGTAAAGTATTTTTTATTTTTTATTTACTTATACCCGAAATCGAATCGGGTTGGGTTTCGAGTAGGTTCGGTTCTATTTCAATTCGAATTTGAGTCGGTTCGGTTGGGTTTAAGGTTAATTTGGGACCAACCTGAGTAAGATTCGGATACATGATTTTATACTCGACCCGAGCCGACTCAGCCAATCGGATGATTCCGAATTGAGTTTGAACAGTTCGGCCGAGTTGAGTTAACCGAGTTGACCCGACCCGTGCCTGGCTCTAGTAACCGATCCCATAAAAACAATCACAACTCCCTCATTTAGAATTATTTCATTCGGAAACCATTTGATTTCCCAAAAGTTGTCCACTACAAAATTCATCAATTGTAATTAACATTCCTCCATTACAACACTCTTCTACACCCTTATCCCCTTTACAAACTCTCACCATTCATACCCAACAAAAAAAAAAAAAAACTATAAAAGGAACCACCATACCCTCTTGCTTTTCACAAACTCTTACAATTCATACAAAAAAATGACAAACAACTATAAATGATATAAAGGAAGGAAGAAGGAAGGGAACCAAAAAACATCATTCTCCCCTTCCGTAGAAAAAATCAAGGAAGGTAAGAGGAACGGCCAAATGACCCTTGTGTGGCAAGGGCCCCTGCTTTGAACCCATCTACAACTTATGTGGGGCCCACTAGGTTGTCTTGAAGTAAATTCATCCATTCCACATGTAAGGGGTTTTAATTTGGACGTAAATTTCTTGCGAAAAGCTTTCACAGGAAGTTCCTATGTTGGAAACCTAAGTGGGGCTCACCGTGATGTTTGTGAGAAATCCACCCTGTCCATCCGTTTTGTGAGCTCATTTTAGGAAATAAGACAAAAAAAATGAGCTGAATCCAAGATTTAAGTGGATCGAAAACGTGAAGACTAGACGTCCATAGTTGAAATATTTATGGGGACACAAAAGTTTTGAATTAGGCTAATATCTGTGTTTGTAGTTCATCCCAATAGGAATGATGCTCTGAACAATATGGATGGCATTTCAGCATCATTGTGGCCTTTAGGGAGGTTTCAACGGTAGGAATTTTCCTACCCGCCCTTTCCTTTAGTGCGGCCCACTTAGATCTTGAATTCGACTCATAATTGTTCACATGTCCTAAAATGAGCTCACAAAACGGGATGGATTGGGTGGATTTCTCACAAACATAATATTGGGCCCCACCTAGGTTCCCAGCACAGGAACTTCCTGAGAAAACCTTTCGCAAGAAATCTGTGTCCTTTTAATTTCATGTTATCAGGCCAAGTTTGAGGGCAAAACTCATCACAAATAGACCACAAAGGGAGAAAACAGTTCATAATTAATGCATACAATTAGTGTCGTTATAGGCTACAAAGAGCTTTAAATAGAAAACCGTAAAAGCCCTTTTGTGGGTTCATGGCTGCCCAATTAAAATGAGCAGATCAAATTGCCCTAGAGGTGGGCTAAATCCCTATTTTTGGTGGGGTCCATGACCTTTAAAAAAAAAGGTTTGTTTCTTTCGAGGCAAGAGCCCCCCATACGAGGGGTAGCTGTGGTAGACGGACAATTTCGTCGACTAAAAAGTGAAAAGTGGTTTCAGGGCTAAAAAATCGGAGTTCAAGAAGGATGGGCTACTAACACGTATATGTCATAGCACGAGGCTACTGAACCAAAAACCCCTTGTAAAATAGCCTAGTTGGGTAGGGGAGATTAATTAAAATAGAAACTAATTATGGCGCAATTAAGTCACTAATACCTAATGCTGACATTATTATTGTTTTAGCCCTCTAGGCACTATTTGGCTTTTGATGGACCAAAATGCCCCTTTGCAACCCGTCTGCCCGTCGTCCCATCATGCGGCGATGGCGTCTCATGGAAGTCGAGAGGGCTTTTTGAGAATGAGGGTGCGTGTCTCACTAAATCAACGATCGGGGCCACCTCTTGGACAATATGACCGGTTTAGTTTAATTAGTCAGCCGTGATCCCACGATAGGGTCATTACACAGAGAAATACAATACAATGCTTCGCAAGCAAAATTCTTGGAATCATTACAAAAAATCAGTGACTACATTTTTTATCTATTCAAATAACTATCACCATAAGCATGAAAATATTACACATATATAGATATCTAATATCATAACAGCATACCATTGAATTTAACTATCACAATTGACTATCATTCAATGGACAAAAGTGTGGCGAGTACATATATAAGATGATGGTTAGAAGAGTATATATGACAAGATGATTGGAAGACTACATTTACAGCATCTTAATTTGACCCATTTCGCAACAACTCATGTCGAAAGATGCACTCAGATATGATTGCAACAGTTCGTGAACATTCCTCCCTCCACCATTCTGTTTCGACCTCTTCATGTTCATATTAGCCAAATAAACATGCATAGAGCTCTTATTCTAAGCGTAAGAGACGTTCGACCGCTTCCATTAATTGGGGCGTTACTTGTGTTGTGTGTCAGGCTTCTTGGAGAAGCATCCTGAATTCATGAAAATTAAGTTATACAATGCGGCATTTCCTTCTGATTCAACATCTCGATATTTGAATGATTGTAGAGAGTAACGGATATCATGCCGAGCATTACAGTGATTTGTGCGGAGGGTCTCTATGGTAGCTTGGGAGTGGCTAATGTCTTCTTACAATCGTCTGAGTTGTTCCTGGAGAACTTGATGACTACGGAACTGTTGTGTCATCATAATATAATATGTCCAATTCTCTTATAATTCTTGAAGAATAACTCAAATCGGTCATAAATTGTTGGCCATTTCTCAAGAATATTAGTTGACAGTTTCTAAGGGATTGGGTTCTTCAAGATGTGCAACAATCTCTCCATCACTTCCTGCACCAATTAGTTCCAACAAACCTAACTGAAAAATAGAATCCAAAAAACAATCGGCACGACGAGCAACATCAGAAGCCATAATTTTAACCTATCACATAGAGTGGCAAGGGCCCCACTTGTTTTAACCTATCTCACAATGTGGCCCACTGGACTGACGATGGTGGTTCTTTGTGATGGCCCCTTGCTATCTTCATGGTGGTTCCTAACACTGAAAAATGTAAAGGGAGAAAGAAAAGGCTAAATGGCCTTGCTGTGGAAGGGACCCACCATTTGAACCCATCCTATGTCTTCTGTGGGGACCACCAGATTGTCTCAAAACAAATATAAGCCCCTCAAATAAAATGAGTTTTAATTTCATGCCATCAAACGAAGTGTGAGGGCATAAATCACCACGGATGGACCACACCAGTGGAAACAATTTAGAATTGATGCACATGGCTTTGTACTCACCCCACCATAGGCTGATAAGTTGTTTAAGATTGGACAGTTTAGATGGACGATCATAATCCTAAACTCAGTCCTAAGCCTACCCTAATCCAAACCCTTAACTCAGTCAAGTTATTGAACTAAGTCACAGCCTGAACCTAACCAAAAACCCTAAAACTGTAGAATCCAAAAACCCTAGAAGTCCCGAAACCCGACTTACCGAGTCAACTCACCAAGTCACGATGAGTCGACTCGCTAATCACAAACCTAACCAACCCACCTAGTCAAGCTAGAGCCCAAGCCTAGCCAAAACCAATAGCCCAACCCATAGGCCTACCAGAGGTCTGTAAAGGAGACAAAAAATGAACTCCATGAAAGTCGGAGCTCTCACATGTATGTGGGAGGCACCTTACCAAAGCAGGGAGTTTCGTATAACTCGAGCGACGAGTCACCTGCCGCTTGCCACATGACACTTCTCGCCCTTTGGCAGAGTGTTTCCTAAAGATGTGAGGGTCCACTTTTTCACCCCCCATACGAGTGAAACTGTAAAAAGTCTCATTTGTCCCTCATTTGAACCCAAAGTCACCCTTTTACCAAGCCATCCAACCACCCAGATTGCGCCACATGACAATCTTGAATCTCAACTATTGCACCATATTTTGACTTTGGATTTCAAGGGAATTACCATAAAACTAGACTAGGGGGCTATAAATTGCCCCCCTCCCCTTCTCATTTTAAATAAGCCATTCACTACCAACAATCATCCATAACACTCCCATTCCTTCCTTTAGCTTTAGCCACCCCCTCCACCAAGGAGAGCAAGAGTGAGAAAGAGCAAGTCCAGCTTCGGTCCAGCCAAGACTAGCCTGAGTCTGAGTCTCCTTAAACCTTCCAAGCCTTAGTCCTAGCCACTCAAGCGAATCCTTGTGACACAGCCATCCATCCAACCGTCCAGTTCTCAAATCAACTTCGTCGATCTAGCATTAGCATTGTGCAACATTTATTCCCTTCTCAACCCCCTGCTCAGTTTATTACATTGCATACATCATACTGTTGACTTGGGCATATGCTCCATGGCTTGCTGATTTGATCCGATCATGCTCATCAAAAACCCAGTTAATTGGTTATATATTGTCATCACACACACACACACACACACACACACACACACACACACACACATATATATATATATATATATATATATATATATATATATATATATATATATATATATATATATATATATATATATATAAAATCCACACCTAGCACCCGATCAGTCTAAGCATACTCTCTGTGGCCTACCGATCTGATCAGATCTTGCCTATTAGAAACTTTAATTGGTTGGATATACCTCTTTATTATTTTCCTATGTATGACTACATTATTTTACTTTTAGTGTGCAAGAACTAATCATAACCTTAAGAAATTAACTTAATCTTGCAAAGTAGAGACTACACATTTGTATCGGCATAGTGGGTGTCTAACACATTCCTTCTCTATACCCGTGGTTCTTTACTCATAATCTTTAGCTGCAGATTAATGAGTCATTTTGGAATTGGGAATCCTCAAAAACTCTTTCCTAACGTTTATATAGGGACTAGTCGACTATAGAGGCGGAGTAATTAGCTAGTAACAACTTAAATTAAATATCATATCATTAAACCACCATTCCCGCATACCATCATTAAAGAAAATAAAAAGGCCCTCAAAGCTTGAGGCAGAAAAGAGAGTGCTCGCATTCAGCTAGCATCCACGGGTTTACATTATTGTGGGTCATAGATAGCTCTAAATTTCTGTTGAAATAACCATGCTGTGAGATCATGGCTGTTCGATTAAACTGAATGGGTTAGATCGTCTGAAAGGTGGTCCTAATCGTTGATTTAGTGGAACACACACGCTGATTCTCAAAAGGCCCTTTCAACTTTCACGAGACGCCAATATCGTACGATGGGACGGCGGGCAAATGGGTTGCTGAGGGGCATTTTGGTCCGTCGAGAAGCCAAACAATGCCAAAAGGGCTAAAACAATAATAGCACCAAGGTTAGGTGTGCCTTAATTTCATCGTAATTAGGGGCTACTTTAATTAATCACTCTTATGTAGTGAGCCGAATAAGTGTGGCTTGGCCTCACCCAAGACGATGTGGCCCTTACCATGGGCCCTTATCGTGGGGCTACCTTGATGTATTTATTCTATATCAACTTGGTCCATTAGGTTTTTTTTATTTTATTTTATTTTATTTATATTATCAAATCACTCTAAAGCCTGATACCAAAAATAAAGAAGATAAAAAACTCAGGTGGACCATATTATTCAGAAACAGTGGCGGTTGAATGCCTACTATTAAAAGCTTCCTATGGCTCACATGTTTATTTGCCATCTATATTGTTGACAAGGTCACATAAACATGTATAAAAGTAAATAACAAATATCAGCTTGATCCAAAATTTCTTTAGATTAACCGTTAATCACTAGTGTTTCCTATGGTATGATACACTTGAGAATTGGATGTGCTTCAATTTTCTCTTCACGGTGTAAAATGATCTGAAAAAAATGATAGAGAGCGTGGAAATAGAACATACAAATCAAGAAGCGGAGCCTACAATAGGGGACGCACCGTCCAGGGTGAGGCCGGAGCCGCACCCAATTCGCTGGAGTTCGATTGCGTCCTTCCTCAAAGCGTCCATACCTAGATGTGGAAGGGCCCACCGTGATGTATCTGTATATCCACTCCATCCATTCATTTTATAAGATCATTTTAAGGAATGTCTCTAAAAAGGAGGAAGATAGGAAGATACTACGCTCATGTGGGTCACACCAAATAGTGAGCTGAACCTGGTGACATCATCACTACAATAGCGATTTGGTGTGGCCCACTTGAGCGTTGGATCTGCTTATTTTCTGGGCCCACATGCTAACATGATCTTATAAAATGGATGGACAGAATGGATAAACAGATACATCATGGTGGGCCCCACCACAGCTCGGTATGGACACTGAGGAAGGACGCAATCCGACTCTGGAGCGGATTAGGTGAGACCCATGATCCACCGAGGTGGGTGGGACCCCTGACTGCAGGGCCACTGTGATGTATGTGACTACATCCACACCGTCCATCCGTATTGAAAGTTCATTTTAAGGTATGATTCAAAAGATGAAGCAGTTCCAAATCCCATATGAGCCATAATATAGGAAACTTCCTATGGACCACAAAAGCTTTGGATTAAGATGATATTTACGTGGTATCTTCATCCAGGTGTTTGTGACCTTATCAACACATTGGATGGAAAATAAACATTTCAGTGGAATCCATGAAGTTTTCAATGATAGAGATTCAATCACGACTACTTCTATGGTGTGGTCCACCTAAGACTTGAGTCAGCTTCATTTTTGGTATCGTACCCTAAAATGATCTTTCAAAATGTTTGGACTGTGTGGATTTAAGGCATATGCATCACTGTGAGCCCCACACTCAAAGGTCACCTCGGTGGATCCGGGGTCTTACCTAATCCGCTCCCAATTCGCTCTTGGTTAGGTACCGGACAGCCGCTTGGCTAGTGACCTCAAAGCTACGTGGCCCCTACCATGATGCATGTGTGATATCCCCATCGTCCATCCATTTTTCCAGATCATTTTAGAGCATGGTTCAAAAAATAAGATAGATCAAAAGCTCGGGTGGACATACACCACAAGAAACAGTGGAGATTGAACTCCTATCATTGAAAATTTCTTGGGGGCCACGGAAGTTTCGGATCAAGCTGATATTTGAGTGTTCCTTTCAACCAGGTCTGCATGACCTTATGAACAGGTCATGATAGTCCGAGGAAGGTTTCAACGGTGGGCATCATTGTCTTCACTTCTTTCTGTAATGTGGTTCACTTGAGCTTCAGATCTGCCTCATGTTTTGGCTCATGCCCTTAGATGATATGTAAAAATGGATGGACGGTGTGGATATAACACATACCATCATGGTAGGGCCTACAGAACTTTGCCATGTCAACACAATCCCTCAAGCATTCTTGGACACTTGTTTGTGGAAATAAGAGGGTTGGATGTCTTTCAATTTTAACCGTCCAATAAATGTCCACCAATCCGATAGCTAAATCATGAAATTAGCTTAACATTTAGGTCTCGATACCACAAATAATTTGACCACTTACATGCCACGTGTGCAATTTCCAAGTGCATGCATATCATCTATCACAGTCAGCCAGAGTATCAAAGTTTTTCTCTACCCCCATTACAGCATCCTCTTCTCTCATTTTGGAACAGCATCCCACACCATTTTCAGAAAAAAAGAAAGCCCGCCATGGCCTCACCCGCCAAAGAAGGTAAGAAAAGCATCCCCTCTCTCTCTGATGCTGTTAGGGTCCGTTTGGCTGCACTATCGAATCGAATTGCAATTACCAATCCTCTGAAGTAAAAATGACCGTCTTTGTTTGAATTGCGAATGCTAGGAAACGATATAATCGTTGCAGGTTTCTCTCGATTAGAACCGTATTGTTCGCAATTCAGGTCGCTTGTGCATCCAAACGCGTCCTTACTTTTTCATTTTCCATCTAATCTTGTTGCAGTTATCGTGCTATGGTTCCGACATGCATGTCTTCATTTCATTTTTACATCATCATATACCTTTGTGTTCCCAAGCCTTACATTCGGAATGGTGAATTTTTCAAAATCCCAGAATCCCATTTTGAATTTGCATCGGGACTCCCGCCCACCATGACTGGACGATAGGGGATTTTGTTGGACGCGGTTTGGCTAGTGACCCCAACGCCAGCCAGCTAGGTGGTGTCAAAGCTCTGTGGGTCCCACCATGATGGATGTGTTTTATCCGCGCCATCAATCCATTTGGTTATCTTATTTTAGGGCATGAGCCCGAAAATGAGGAAGATCCAAATCACAGGTGGACCACAACACAGGAAAAAAGTACTGATTGAACGTCCACTATTAAAAACTTCCTAGGGCCCACTGTAATGTTTATTTGCCATCCAACCTGTTGATAAGGTCGCACAGACCTGGATGAAGGGAAAACACAAATATCAGCTTGATCCAAAACTTCTGTGGCCCCCAAAAGTTTTCGACGTTGGGCGTTCAATCCCCACTGTTTCCTGTGGTATGGTCCACCTGAGATTTGGATCTGCCTCATTTTTGGGCTTGTGCCCTAAAATGAGCTGGCGGACAGCATGGATAAAACACATACATCATGGTGGGGCCCACAGAGCTTCGAAATTAGCTAGCTTGTCTAGTGTTCATGTTGCTAGCCAAACCGCCTTCGAATCTGATAGTTCCATATGTAGATGCATTTAAAGAGGAGTGAGTGCATTTACCTAACGATCCTGAGTTTGATTTTTCAGGTTCTGTTAAATCAGTTGCAGTTGTTGGCGGCGGTGTTAGGTACTTGTTTTATTCTCTCTCTCTCTCTCTCTCTCTCTCTCTCTCTCTCTCTCTCCACAGTTGGGCAGATTTTAGTTTGGATAGTGTAAATTTGCATCTTTTTAGCATTTCAAACAGTCATAAGCATTTCTTTTACTGAGTCCGACTCGTTGTCCTGAGTCTAGTCGAGACTTGGCTGAGTTGGGGGTGACTCGGCAGAGTTGGGTTGAGTCACCCTCTATTCTCAAGCCTAACTTGCGGTGCTGAACCGGATTGGACTTAGATTGGCTCAAACAAGTTGCATCCGACTCGGGCGAGTCATCAATCCCTGGTCATAGGCCGTAGTTCACTGCCCTTAGTATTGCATACATATCATCATGTGCTTGTATGGGTATAGTACTGCAGTATGCCACACTTGTGCGTTATTCATTTAAGAATGCCTTTGACAAAAAAAATGTCTTTTTTTGTGTTATGATTAAAAAACCCTGATGCTTGAGTGTCTGCACAATATGTATATCAATATTAGTATCAAGTACTTTTGGGTAATGAAAATTGAATGTGAATGTGGATGGGAGATGGTGTCTAGACTGTGATTTATTCTTTCATTTGGGAATTGAATGCGAATGGGAGTTCTTTCGGTGCCATTGGTATTCGAGCATTGTAATCCAAATGGATGAGCCTTCTATTATTAAATTCGCCTTCTCAGGGAATGTGGCAATCTAAAACTCTAAAAGAGCAGAATTTTGTCAGCAATTAAAGTTGGGGTGGAAGATCTTTGTCAATCGGGTGGGAGGCAATCTTGTGGTAGAGGGGGGTTTAGATTCCACAACTGCTTGGGTTTGAGAGAAATGTCCACCGTAGAAGCTAGACTTTATTTTGAATGATCTAGAGATGGCGCCATGAATGCTAACTTTTATCATATTCTTAGAGAGGCAGATAGTTTTGCCAGACTCTTGAAAGGAAGGGTCCATAGATCTTCTCTTTCTACATGGGATTTATTTGTCGGCTTGATGGGTGTTGTATTGTTTTCTTTTTGATCTTTCTAATAAATTCACAAATAATTGATAAAAAAGAACTTTATGGCTATCTGTAGCATATGTTTTGCCACATCATGTTATTTTAGGTTCTTTATTTTTGGAATCCCTTGGGGCATGTTTGGTTGCTGCTTAAACATTAGTTCATCTCATTTTAGTTAGCATCAATTATGTAGTAGGGATCATATTTTATATAAATTGTCGGTAATGTTTTTAATCCCTGCCAAATAAATTTATCGTTAATGCTTAATTACGATTAAATAAAATGAGATCGACTTATTTGTAAGTGGCATCCAAAGAGGTCCTTATGTGTCAACATTTCATGATGGGAGGAGCCATGTCCATTACGTGTCCTTGAACTCAAGAAATGCAGAGTCATTTCTCCATTTCTGTATATGTTTGGGCATGATGCGTTATCCCCACTTGAAAAGAAAAATGTTTTCTTATTCTTCTTTTTCAATTGGGAGGAAAATCTTTATTAGGAGGAAAACAAGATAGAGGGATTTTACAAGTGATGCATATTGAGGCAAGTGAAAATTTCATGGCTAGTTGGGTTTCATGTGCATGGTTACCATCCCAAAAAACTAGTAGCAATTCAAATAATCAAAAGTTGAAAGTACATACTTCATGCCCTTATGTAGAAGAAGACCAACCTCAACCGCTAAGTAAATTAGGATACTGACTCCAAATAATTCTTACTAAGAAACCTCAAAGAAAATAGCGAACTATCTTGAAGAGTTAAACCCCACATCGTTAACTTATCAAAATTATCCAATAACAAATTGTTGACTATTTCCTCTAAAAAAAATAAAAAAATAAAAATTGTTGACTATGTTCCTAATCTCGTCATTAAAGTTAAAAGTGTGGAAATAATGACAAAATGCTTATTTAGTAAAAGTTAAAATGGAGTTATTTTATGAAAATAACTTCATCGAGACAAAGCTCTTGTTGAATTGATATTCAAGGACCACACTCGTGCGAAAATCAAATACCGGAGCATGAAATCCTAATAGCTCTGGCAGCCGGGAACAAAGAGAGATAATTTAGAAGCATGTTAGAAATCTATATTAGATTGTTTATAATACAAACTTCAAACCAAAAGAATCAAACCTTTTGGCTCAAGATACAATAACAAGATGTAGAATTTATTGACAATTAGAATAGGCTAGAGTGTATAAAGTCTGAATGTGGTAAGAAAGAACTCATATAGAATCTGTTGCTTTCCACATTGTAAATACATACACAAACAGTTACAAAAAAAAGGAAAAAAGAAAAAGAAACATAGACAAACAATTAACAGTCTTGAAGAATCATGGATAACCATTCTATGATGTCTTATCTAGAGGAGCATGATATCAATTCTCAAACTACTTGTGCATATACCTCATAGTAGAATGGAGTTGCTAAAGTTACTCGTGCTTTTCTCATTCGTATATCAGTTCCACATTGTAAATACATATACAAACAGTTACAAAAAGAAAAGAAAAAAAGGTAAAAAGAAGAAGCATAGACAGACTGATGCGGAACAAAAGCATTCAAGGTGTACCAACGAAGAAAGCGCCAACCACAAGTACCATCCTTGTGGATAGGCGACTATTGAGGAGCATTGAAGACCTTACACATGTAGTCCGAGACATTTGAAAAGACCCCACCTTGGGAAGACATGTGTAAGTTGCTTTGAGGAGATGATTAGACCGTTGGATCGTGATGATGATGTGATCGGACCGTTGGTTCATTGTGGCCCACTTTCATCACACCATCATTGGAGCGCATTGGACATCTTATATTTGAGTTTATTTTACGCATTTTTTACTTATTTGAGTTTTGGGTTAGTGTGGGTACGTTTTTTTCATGCAAATGTCTTTTTTTTGAAATTTTGTTAGTAGGGGTATTTTGGTAATTATGCTAATTCCGAATTTTATAAGGGTGTTGCCCTAAACCTTTTTGATTAGTTGTTGATTTATGAAAAAGAGCAAACCTTTGGTTGCCTCCTTCCTCTTTCCCTCTCTCATGGTGCTTCTTCTTCTTCCTTGATCTCCTTCTTCTCTATTCTTCTTGTGCCCCTCCAACTTCTTCCAGGTATTTCATCTTCTATTACTAACCTTCTAAATTTCTGTTTTGTTTATTCCCCACGATCTAAACCTTGAGAATCGATCCAAACCCTAAGCCCCCAAATTCTCAAATCCCTAATCTGAGAAACCTCCTGGTTCTTCGGACTAGTGATCCTCATTGATCGATTGGGTATGACCATGCAAGATCGGGAGGTTCCATCCCTCGCCGGGTCCAACCTAAGCAATAATTGAATTCCATACTCCACGGTTGTGATGATGGCCCGTCCCATTGCATGTTTCCTTTATGATTTTCTTAGTTTATGATGATTGATGCTAGATTTCATTATTATTATTGCTTTTATTTCCGCTGAATAATTGTGTTCATGAGCATGCATCATATTTAGGGCTGTCCTGCATCAAATTTGGTATCAGAGAATAGGCTTGCATGGTTTGTGTTTAGATCGAGTTATCAAATTAGAGTTTTGATTTTTAGGTTTGTTTTAGGAAATGTCCAGATTTAGAAAGTTTCCAATTGTAGAAAGTTTCCTAATTTGGAAAATTTTCAGATTTAGAAACTTTCCAATTTTAGAAAGTTTCCTAATTTGGAAAATTTTCAGATTTAGACAGTTTCCAATTTTAGAAACTTTCCGATTTTAGAAAGTTTCCTAATTTGGAAAAATTTCAGATTTGAGTCGCATCATCTAGAATTAATTAGTGTCAGTTCATTGTAGTTTAAATTCATTGCATTCGTATTGTGAGTCACCCAGTCCGTAGTCTCCCCGTAGTGAATGGAGTATAGGCGTTTGAGATCTTCAGGGCCATTAAGTGTTGTCGTGTGGCCGTCTAGACCCAATGGAAAGCCGAACTCCGATGATTTGGCTAACTTTAATGGTCACATGGACCCACAAACCTTCCTTGATTGGCTTAAGGACTTGGACTATTTTTTTGATTGGTATGATATGTCAAGTTATCGTCGAGTGAGGTTTGCCAAGTGGAAATTGGAGGGCCAAGCCAAGTCGTTTTGGACAGATTTGGAGCGACGACTTGATGAAGTTGGGAGAGCCACGATATCACAATGGGATGAGATGAAAGAGCGTTTGAAAGAAAAATATCTTCCGATCTCTTATCGTGAAAAGCCCTTGGGTCAGAAGAGAGTTGCCCTACCTTCTCATCCAAACACAGAACCAATATGGTCCCCTCCTTGTAAAGTGGTCCAACCCATCATTAAGGAAATCTCGGCTTATGAACAATTTGAGTGTTTAACACCAATTATATTTCCTTGGAAGCGAGATAATACCTTGGTGAATGACCAGTTGGAAGAATCCAATCACGTTGTTTATGAAGTGGAAGAGTATGTGCCTAACGTCAGTAGTGAGGAAATTGGAGAAATTGAGGCATCGCTCATCATCATTGAGAATGACGAAGTGTGTGCTAGTGATGAAAAGGTCGAAGAAATTGAGACCGCACCACTTCCAGATGTCATGTCTGACTTAAGTGATGTAGAGTCCTAATCTAAGTCTCTTACCATAATGCACACGAATGAATTTGAAAAGGAAACTAGTGAGGATATGATGGTAGACACCCACATGACTTGTGATATCCTACCAGATGATTTATGGGATAAATTTTCACCCAAACGGGACATTCAGCACACAATCGATCTTGTCCCTGGGTCGGTCCTATTAAGCTTTCCTCCATACCAAGTGAACCCCGCAGAAAATATAGAAAGGCAGCATCAATTTGATAAACTTCTCGGGGAAGAATTCAATAAGGAAAGTTTGAGTTGGAGTTTTGTTTTGTGTGTCATGCCTGCTCTTTTCACTTCCAAGAACAATGGCATATGGCACACATGTGGGCATATCCTGACCGTCCACAAAACTTTAGTCAAGTGTCATGCCACCTTGCGACGTGTTCACTTCATGGTGGATATGATGATCAGAGTCCCTATCTCGCATCTTGATGACATTTTGGACATAATGGCTGATGCCAAGATCTGCTCTAGACTTGGTATTAATAGTGTGTGCTCTCAAGTGTCGGGATACTTGAAAATCATCCTTGTTTATAATACTTATAATGAGAAATTATCTGTCACGCATGAGAAGTGTCTTTTTGTTTCAGTTTTCCAAGTTCTAGGTCATAGGATTGTTTATTTCCATAGGATTGTTTATTCCAAGTTCATGGATTTTTCAAAGTGTCCTTTAGTGTCACCCATGTCTGTCATCCAAAGGTCTTCGGAGTCAGCCAATGCATTTGCACGTCACATTCATGATTTGCATACATATATTAGACAGCGGATACATAAGAGCAATGATGATTATAAAATTTTAGCTGATTCTCGTCGTAGAGCGTAAGAATTTCAGGAAGGAGATTATGTAATGGTGCGAATAAGGCCAGAGCGATTCTCTCAAGGATCCGCTACGAAATTACAAGCGCGTAGTGCTGGACCATTCAAGATACTGCAGAAAATTGGGTCCAACGCGTATCGGGTTGACCTTCCATCTAAAATGGGCATTAACCCAACTTTTAATGTGGAAGATCTAGTCCGTTCCCACCATTTCATCGTTGATCCATCATCTCTTTCATGGCCTTGTTCTGATTTTGCTACACAACCCCTTCCTCCCCTTCCTCCACCCATTACCCATAAAGAAGAATTGAGGAGATCTTATATGAAGAGATGGTGTCTACGAGAGACTGGAGGTTTCCAAAGATACATTGTCAAATGGAAGAACAAACCACCGTTAGAATCTACATGGTTGATAGAAGTGGAGTTACAGAGCGTTAATCCAGATTTACTAGAGCGCCACAAGAGTTTTAACTCGCCGGAGTCGAGTTCTTCTCAGACGAGGAGAATGATGCGGAACAAAAGCATTCAAGGTGTACCAACGAAGAAAGTGCCAACCACAAGTACCATCCTTGTGGATAGGCGACTATTGAGGAGCATTGAAGACCTTACATATGTAGTCCGAGACATTTGAAAAGACCCCACCTTGGGAAGACATGTGTAAGTTGCTTTGAGGAGATGATCAGACCGTTGGATCGTGATAATGATGTGATCGGACCGTTGGTTCATTGTGGCCCACTTTCATCACACCATCATTGGAGCGCATTGGACATCTTAGATTTGAGTTTATTTTATGCATTTTTTACTTATTTGAGTTTTGGGTTAGTGTGGGTACGTTTTTTTCATGCAAATGTCTTTTTTTTGAAATTTTGTTAGTAGGGGTATTTTGGTAATTATGCTAATTCCGAATTTTATAAGGGTGTTGCCCTAAACCTTTTTGATTAGTTGTTGATTTATGAAAAAGAGCAAACCTTTGGTTGCCTCCTTCCTCTTTCCCTCTCTCATGGTGCTTCTTCTTCTTCCTTGATCTCCTTCTTCTCTATTCTTCTTGTGCCCCTCCAACTTCTTCCAGGTATTTCATCTTCTATTACTATCCTTCTAAATTTCTGTTTTGTTTATTCCCCACGATCTAAACCTTGAGAATCGATCCAAACCCTAAACCACCAAATTCTTAAATCCCTAATCTGAGAAACCTCCTGGTTCTTCGGACTAGTGATCCTCATTGATCGATTGGGTATGACCATGCAAGATCGGGAGGTTCCATCCCTCTCCGGGTCCAACCTAAGCAATAATTGAATTCCATACTCCACGGTTGTGATGATGGCCCGTCCCATTGCATGTTTCCTTTATGATTTTCTTAGTTTATGATGATTGATGCTAGATTTCATTATTATTATTGCTTTTATTTCCGCTGAATAATTGTGTTCATGAGCATGCATCATATTTAGGGCTGTCCTGCATCACAGACAATTAACAGCCTTGAAGAATCATGGATAACAATTCTATGATGTCTTATCTAGAGGAGCATGATATCAATTCTCAAACCACTTGTGCACATACCTCATAGTATAATGGAGTTGCTGAAAGAAAGAATAGGCATCTCCTAGAAGTTACTCCTGCTCTTCTCATTGGTATATCAGTTCCTAAGTCTTTCTGGTTAGATATTGTTCTTACTGTTTGCTATTTGATTAATCCTTTACTTAGGTTCTTTCTAATTAGTCTCCTATTTAATATTTGTTGATGTTCTACCCTATTCCAGAAATTCCGTTTCGTATCTTTGGGTGTGTTTGTTATGTCCATGATATTGATCTTCATCGCAATAAACTGTTAAATTGTGTTGTTGAATATTGTTTTATGGGATACATGTTTTCTAAAAAAGGGTATAACCCACACTGACATACACCCTTGAAAAAAAAAGAAAGAAAGAAAGAAGAGAAAATCAAAGGAAATGATTCCTAAGATGCTTACCTTGAAACAAGGTGATTGCCATCACTTTTGGGTAGTCATATCATTCTACATCAGCAGTTTGGAAAACTGTTTTTTTAATTTCCATCAGAAGGCATAAGTCATTTAGGAGGCGTTTGGCATCTCTACTAGTAAGAGCTTATTTGCTTATTCTAAAAAATAAGCTCTTATTATGAAAATAGACTGTTTGGTAAAGCTTTTATTTTAGAGCTTATTTTTTTAGAAACTAGCAAAAAAGCTTTTAAATGATAAGTGACAGGGAGGTTACTTTTTCTTCAAGAGCTTATTTGGCTTAAGCGGGTAGACGTTTTTTGTTAATTTTTGGACAAGTTTGTCCTTAAACTTTTTAAGTAATTCCCATCTTGCCCTCTTGTCCTATTTAGAATCTCTCTAAGGTGGGCCCACATGATGAGCAACCCATACTGAAGGTGGGGTTCTACATGATGAATGTTCACATAATCCACGGTCACATCAAAGGTGGGCCCCACATGATGAACGCCCACATCAAAGGTGGGACCTACATGATGGATGGGGTACGTTGAAGGTGGGACCACATGACGGAAGGTTGACATCAAAGGTGGGCCCACACGATGAACAATCGATATTGAAGGTTGGGCCCCACATGATGGACGGTCCACAACAAAGGTGGGACACGCATGATGGATGGTGAACACCAAAGGTAGGTCCCACATGATGGATGGCCTACATTAAAATGTGGCCCTGCATGATGGATGGACTATCCACATCAAGTGGGCCCCATATGATGGACAATTCATAGCAAAGGTGGGACCCACATGTAGGGCTGTCAACGGCACGGATCTTTTGATCTGTATCCGATCCATATCCGATCCGATTTAATCGGATTCGGATCAATAATCGGGTAATCGGGTCGGATACGTATACCTAAAGATGATCCGTTTAATATTCGGGTTGGATTCGGATCGACCGTGATCCGGCCCGTTAAGGACCCGATCCGATTAAATATAGTATATAAAATAATAAAAGTAGGTTTCAATGGGCCGAGTGGGCCTGAAAATCAGAATTTACATAGGGTTTCAATGGGCCGGGCGGGCCTGAAAATCATCATATTCGAATATCGGATCATATTCGGATATCGGGTCGGATCATATTCGGATCGGATACGGATTTCGAAAATATCTAAACGGGTCGGGTTCGGATCATACACTTGTGATCCGAATCGGATTCGGGTCGGATATATCCTTAATCGGATCGGATACGGATCATCACTGATCCGGCCTGTATTTGACCCGTTGACAGCCCTACCCACATGATGGATGGTGGACATCAAAGGTGGCCCTGCATGATGAATGACCCATATTGAAGGTGTCCCCACTTGATGAATGGTCCACATCTAGGTGGGCCCACATAATTCACGGTTCACATCAAAGGTGGGCCTCACATGATGGATTGCCCACATCAAAATGTGGCCCCACATGATGGACCATCCACGTTAAGTGGGCTCCACTTGATGGACGATCAACATCAAAGCTGGGATCCACATGATGGATGATGGATATTTAAGGTGGGCCCACATAATGAATGGCCTATATTGAAGGTGGGGCCCCACATGATGAATGATCCACATAATGGATGGAGTGGGCCTCACATGATAGATGGCCCACATCAAAGTGTGGCCCCTCGTGATGGACTATCCACATCAAGTGAGCCCCACCTAATTGACGGTCCACATTGAAGGTCTTGCATGATGGAGGGCCCATATCCAAACTGGCCCAACATGATGGATGATCCACATAGAAGGTGTGCTCCATACGACGGATGGTGGACATCAAAAGTGGGCCCACATGATGGACAACCCACTTCGAAGGTGGGGACCACACCATGGACACAACAAACATGGATTCCACAACATGAGTGGTGGACATTGAGGGGCCTCACATAAAGGAAAAAAGCATTGATGATGGGCCCCACATGATGGATGGCCTACGTCAAGGTGGGCTCCATATAATGGAATCCACGTCAAAGGTCAACCAAAACAACCTTTTGGATTGCTCTTATAATGGAGTTGTTGTAATCTTTAAAAATGACATCAACTATCCTTAAAAACAACTCTTATTTGAACGTTTTACCAAACATGGTTATTTCAAATTAGAGTTTTTTATGGTTTTGAAAACATGATTTACCAAACGAGCTTATTTAAAACAAGAGCTAGAATAAAAAGAGCTTATTAAAGTAGCTCTTATTTAAAAAGCTCTTATTAGAATAATGTTGGGGCTCAAAATATCACATATGATAAAAAGAGAAGTAGTAACTCGCGAACAACGGTCCGAATAAGCAAAAGGGTTCGGAAACAGTTAGAAAAGCGGCAGAGCGCGCGTATAGCCCCATCCTCGGGCAGCTTGCACAATATATCTGGGACTGACGCCTACCATTTCGGAGCTGAATTAGACATGCGCTTCGCGATCAAATGAACCGGAATGCCCAAAAACCCTTAACTACCGAATTTGACCCCCGAACGACGTTTATTTCCGCCTGCGCGCCACAAAACGCTTCGTACCCCCGATAGGCCAGACCAGAGAGGTCCAAAATTAGGAAGCATCTACCAAAAATAGCTGTAATTGACCATTCGCCTACCAACTCGTGTGTTCAACTACATGATTTAAGACTAAAAGCACCGAAGTGCATGTGAGGGCGGCCCCAGAAAGGGTAGCTGTACCTTGGGAGCACATGCTGCTCAACCTAAAAACGCTGAATTCTTCTAAGTACTGGAAGCTGCAGAGTTGCTGAAATATTCTGCAAAAATTGGACAAGAGGGACATGCGCCTACACCGTTCCCCTCTTACATGCGCTTACACTGTTACCCTCTCACATGCGCCCACCAGAGATGCTCCAGAGCTTGGCACAGAGAGACATGTGCCTGAAGGGGGAGGCAACATGTGCCCACTCTCCCTCATGTGCTCGAGAAAACACATGCTTAGCTCCCGTTGGTTCCGTACCTGCGACCTTCGGCTATAAATAGGCCGACCTTTGAATGACAAGAGGGAGAGATACGAGAGCACGACGAGAGCAGATGCAAGTGATGTAAGGTATATGTGCCTGCCCCAAAATAAACACGCGCTTACCCCCAAGAAAATCCCAAAACCCCTCGCCGGAAAGCCGGGATCCCTCGTCGGAATCTCTCGTCCATCGCCGGAGCAGAGGGTGTAGAGAGAGAGAGAGAGAGAGAGAGAGAGAGAGAGAGAGAGATTTCTAAGTTTGGGAAGACTTTTCCCCACCAAGGGGAGAGGCACATGCGCCTACTCCTCCCAGTCTCCTTACATGCTCCTACCCCCTTAGGAGCAGACAGAACACTCCAAGGGGGAAGGAAGGATGCGCCTCCCCCAGCTTCCCTCTCACATGCGCCTAACCCCCCCTTCATGAGCCCGAGCGTGACCTCCCTGGGCTGGGGGGAAGGCACCAGCGCCTACCACTTGTGGGTCCCACCTCACTGACGCCTGATGACTTTTGGACACATACTGCTTTGATTGAGAGATCCCCTGGGTCTGTTTGCTCAACGGTCAAGATTAAATACGTCTAATCAATGAAATTTGTCTCTAGGACCTAGTACTTAGCCATTTTCCAACTCCGAAACCCACCCGGAAGCGCCTTAGTCAATTGACACCTACTGAAATTAAGCATAATTTGACTGACGGCTAATTGGATTTAGTATCTATCTAACCTAAAGCAACTTAATCGAGCATTCACTTGGCGTTAATTGTCGCTGTTCATCATGAAGTAGTGTAAGGCCCAAGTACTTAGCCATTTTTGCAACCCTGAAAACACCCTGAGCGCGCCTAAATTGATTGACGTATACTGAAATTAAGCAGTAATTTGACTGACGCCTAATTGGATTTAGCATCTCCTTAACCTAAAGCAACTTAATCGAGCATTCACTTGGCATTAATTGTCACTTTCAATCACAAAGCAGTGTAAATAAGCATGTGACGACCCCAACACTTGGTCATTTTCATGCCCCAAAGCACATAATTTGACTGATGACTCTTAGAATTAGGCATATGGTTGGACATTCGCCTGCCCCGATTCATCACTCTTATACCTTAAAGTAACAAATTGGTTTAATCCGTCATTGCAAGACATCATTGATTAATATTAATTCGACCGAGTCAGGCATACACCACGGGTAATCAGACCTGATTGAGCATGCATCTCGCTTAATCTAATGACCATTCAGCATGATCTAATCTTCTCCAGTATACATTCAATCTCATACGGCATACATTTTATTGTACTCATCATGCACCAGAAGCCCCCTCACTTTGTTTACAATGTCCCGCACATTCATGCATGCATGAGCAGGTTCTCTACTTAGCTTTTACCGCATATCAGTTATCAGCAAGTGCGCATGATCGAGATTGCTTTCGAAGACGAGTAGCCGGACTCCAGCATGATTCAATAAGATATTGTAACTACTTTGTATCAACTATGTTCATTGTACAACTATATTTCAACCCGGATCGAGGCTTTAGACTAATCAAAAGGGACCATAGTTACCACTAGAAACTATGACCAAAGAGTTCTAAATCACTACAAAACACTTGCTATGAACTGCCATTTCAAAACTAGTTGATGTACTACCCATCCAAAACGGAATCTGTTGGTTGAGCTAATCCGGTACACAGTTGCAGTACGTGTTTTCCTGTGGTCTCCCGTCCAAACTGATGGTCGCTAAGTTTGTGTTGCACGACTCGATAAAAAAACCTTGATTGTCTCTCAACTCGGACAACCTGAAAGAGCATGGGACATATGCATTCGACCTGTCTAAATGATGGCTTAGTCTATAACAAAACTACACAGGTCTTTACGACCACAAACTCAAAGACTATAGCCCCTTGTGACTTAGTCACCTACCCCGTCAATTCGGACCTTTTCCTGAATACTCCACCTCTTGTACAATTGCTATTCATAGTGGAGATTTGTCGCTTTGTGCTGTGGTTTTCTCCTGCAATGGTTTCCACGTAAAAATCTTTGTGTTCTCTGTGGTGTGCTTTATTCATGTTCATGCTCCCTTACTCGCTTAGTTTGATTTATCTATGATGCATGCGTGCATTTACTTTTGCCTTTTAATTAAGGGTGATCAACCATTGATGTAATTAAGGGCTTGTGCCAGATCACGACCTGGAATGTATAAGATTTCAGAATCTTTAGAATGAAATTTCCTTTGCGATGCCTTCTCTTGTGTGTACTTTATGATTCTTTGTGATTATCTATGAATGTTTCTATTACTCAGAACCCCAGAGCAACAATACATAAGAAAATGTCCTCATCGCATTTTCTAGTTCTAACAATTAGAGTAGAGATGGCAAACGAGCCCTTAGTATTGGAAACTCCACCTAGAGGTGATGCTCTAGTTGGTATCGGGCTTAAGTAAATTAGGTAGGCAATTGGTCATATAACTTCTGCCAAGTAGTCTTGGGAAATCCTATTTTGATATGAATGGCAAAATGGGATCTATAAAATTGATCCCAAATGGGTGGGACAAGGCTATGATTGACCCATAAAACGTCTTAAGATGTTCCTCCAGATCATCATCATCATCTTCTTAGCCTTTCTCCTAGTAATTTAGTTTTGGCTTTAAATTGTAGATTAATAAAAAAATTTATAATGCCTTCTCACTAGACACCAACCTTATTTTTATTCAAGCTCTTAGAATGGGTCTTGGTTTTAAATTGTAGATTGATAAAAAATTCTATTGTTTGCCCACTAGACACCAACCTTATTTTTATTCTGGCTCTTAGAATGGGCCTTGGCAGGGCTCACACTACACTCATATGGCATCATGGTCCTAACCCCTAATCGATATGGATCCCTAACCCAACTATTACATGCACACATTAAAGGGAGAGCAAGCTAAGTAGGGTCATGAGGGGTAGTTGCCAGGAAAACCGCTAAGCACGAAGCACTGACACACATGAATGGTCATACTCCCGTAGTTGGAGAGAGAGAGAGAGAGAGAGAGAGAGAGAGAGAGAGAGAGAGTACATGTGTCAATATGAAACTGGGTTGTAGTTGGGAAACTTTCTAGTATCGGTTGATATATCGTGATACATCGCAATGTAACAACGATATATCAATACATTGTAATATTCTGAAAATAGTGCCATTATAAATTCCTCGATATTGTCGATATGTATCGTATGTGTCAATACGTATCCACGATATTGCAGTTCTGTCTATCCCCTTCCAAAAAAATCGTGGAAATTCAATAAAAAAACCGATTTCGTCTGAATTTTTTGCTAGGATTATGTTCCTAAGGGGATTTTGACTAATCCTTTTCGTTTGTTTGGAGAGAAGGGGATTTCGTGCAGAAATCGAGATCGAAGATCATGTGGTACCAGAAACCCAATTGGTGAGTTTTTGATAATTTAAATTATTTTCTCTTAGTTAAACTGCTTGGAATTTGTGGAATGAAGTTAGTAATTCATGATTTTGCATATTTTGCATGCTTGTGGGTTTTTATTGCAAACTTCTATCCTCCAATCATTGGAAGCGACCAAGGCTGGATTTCCTTTAGTTTGACGAAATGTCTTTGGAAGACTTGGAAGTTGTGGAATGCTCCTTCTCTGAAGAAGAGGTCAGGGTGGCTGTAGATAGTTTGGGGAGGTACAAGGCCCCTAGCGTGGATGGGTACCCCATTGCATTTTTTTTAATAGATTTTTTGGGATCTGGTGAAGAGGGACCTGATGGACTTTTTTGAAGAATTTTATGCAGATGGTTCTTTCCTGTCGGAGTTGGGCGCTACTTTTATAGCGCTCATTCCCAAGGTTGACAATGCGGAGGAACTTAAGGACTTCTAGCCTATCAGTCTCATAGGTAGCCTCTACAAAATCCTTGCCAAGGTTCTAGCTTCTAGGATCAAGAAGGTTTTAGGGAAAGTTATATCCCTGAACCAAGGGGCTTTTATAGAAGGCAAGCAGATCTTGGATATGGCGTTGATTGTGCACGAATGCTTAGATTCTTAGTTTAGGCATAAGAAGGCCGGGATGGTTTGCAAGTTGGATGTCGAGAATGTGTATGATCATGTGGAGTGGGATTTTATGGATTATATGCAGGGGCAGTTGGGCTGCAGTTTCAAATGGAGAAAATGGACTCGCTCTTGTGTGGGTTTGGCGTTGTTCTCGGTTCTAGTCAATGGTTCTCCTAAAGGTTTTTTCAAGGCCTCGCGGGGCCTTAGACAAGGGGACCCTTTGTCCCCCTATCTCTTTCTGGTTATAATAGAAGCCTTCAATCGTATACTAGCTCGGGTGCAAGAAGTGGGTCTTTTTTCCGGCTTCTCAATGGGAAACTCTTCAGCTTCGGTTTCTCATCTCCAGTTTGCCGATGACATACTCATTTTCTGTGGGGCAGACTTGGTTAAGGTGGAAGATATGAGGAAAGTTATTATGGGCTTTGAAGTGGTCCCTGGGCTGAAAATCAATGTGTCGAAAAGCGAATTATTGGGTGTCCATCTTTCGAAGGAGGAGCTTGACAGGTTTTTTTTTGATGCAAGGCTCGATCGTTTCCTGCATCCTATTTGGGCCTTCCGCTGTGTATTGGGAGACCAACGATTCACCCTTGGGACAAGGTTCTTGAGAGAATTGAGAAAATTGTCTCTAAATGGAGAAGCCGCTATATTTCTCTTGGGGGCTGAATTAGCTTGATAAAGATGCATTTTTCTAATATGCCTTTATATTTTGTCTCTTTTTAAGTGCCCTCAAACTGTGCTAGCGAGAATGGAAAAACTAGGAAGAGATTTTATGTGGAGGGATGCCGAAGATGGTTTCAGGTTTCATTTGTTGAAATGGGAGGAGGTTTGTAAGCCCATCCACCATGATGGGGTGGGCCTGTGTCCTCTCAAGCTTATGAACTTGACTCTCCTCGGGAAATGGCTTTGGAGATTCGGTATGGAGGAAGGCAACTTGTGGTGGGAAGTTTTGTATAGAGGGTCCTTTATCCGGAAAGCGGTGATGTCGTTGACAGATTTGTTTTGGCAAGGTGTGGCCTTCTTGGTGGGGGACGGGTCTAGGATCCATTTCTGGGAGGATCGATGGTGTGGCGATTAGCACACTTCGATCCGATTTCCCTTTGGCTAGCATAACAAATTCCCACGACATGTTGGTGGCGGATTGTTATTCAATGATCGACTCTTCGGTGGTGTGAACTCCCCCCTAGCAAGAGAAATCTTATTGATGAAGAGGCAACGTGATGAAGACATCAGTGGTGCACCCTTTTAGAGTGTACCAGAGGAGGAGGCGTTGTCGACAGAGTACCGGAGCAGAGGAGTTGATGTGGATGGACGCTGGGCCCATTGGACCCATTTTCTGACGCACTATGAGTACGCGAGTAGAAGGACCGCAGGAGCATCATGACCACAGGACCGTGGAGTGGATTTAGTTTTTAGACGCTTTTCTGTTCTTTTTTCTTGTTTTTAGGCACTTTAGTGTTGTTGTTTAGTTTTAGGCGTTTTTATGTTCTTTTTTTTTTGTTTTTAGGGCTTTAGTGCACTTTAGTATTTTCGTGGCTTATATATACCTGCGAGAAACCCTAATTTTATTATTAGTGAATGAATGAAAAAAACGAATGCTTTCTTTCTCTTTTGCCAAAGAAACTAGGGTTTCAGGATTGGCCCTCCGGTGTTGAGGATTCCACCATGAATTTCATGTTTCTTTCTTCTTAAATCTTCAAGGTGCGTGAGAAGGTAATCCGTGCCTCTTTCTTCTTGAACTCTCCTATTCCTTTTCGCTCTTTCCTTCAGCCCCACATCTATCTTCTCCCTTTTGATATGAACGGTAGAAGAGGGATGACTAGTCCTGAGAATCGGATTCAAACATGAATGTGGCTGGTCTATGCTAGATTTAGGGATATCCTTATATCCCTAGGTCCTCCCTTTTACTGTTTATGTGATTTTATGCTAAAGGGTATGATCCTAGCAGGTTGATTTCATCTCCTTGTTGAAGTTTGCTTATTCCCTTTGATTGGAGGTAGCTAGTTGATTAATTTTATTGCTTGAATCTCTTCAACCTGATTATATGAGCATTTAGAGTTAAGTCATCACATGCCGCTGCATCACAACAACTTTCATGGATCTCGTGTCGATTGCAATTGATTCACCCGCAAGGAGGTCTTGACTCGTGGGTGTGGACTTTGCATAGTTCCAGCTGCTTCTCGGTCAAGTCTTTTTATGAGAATATCCAGCCTTCTCAGTCCTATATTCAGGATCGGCATGCTTTCCACTTCTAATTTTATGGTGCGCCCCAAAAGTTGCAGCTTTCGCTTGGTTGGTGGGCCAAAAGAAGGTCCTAATGATCGATAACCTGTAGAAGAGATCTATGCTGATCCCTAATATGTGTTGTATGTGCAACCATGAAGTAGAAACTGTGGATCATCTATTCATTTTCTGTTCGTTTGCAAGAGAGGTCCGAGATTATTTTTTGCAGAGTTCGAGGTGTTATGGGTGATGACGATCTTAGTTCGGGATCTTCTTTGGGCTTGGCATGGATGAGGAAGAGGGGATGGCCCCTGCTTGAAATGGAACCTTTCTCTGTTAGCTATTTGGTGGGCCTTGTGGGGGAGAGAGTTATAGGTGGTGTTTTCAGAATCGGCCGAGTCCGTCTGAGCGATTATTCTTGGAGTTGCCTCGTTGTTGGCTGATTGGCTAAGGATGTAGTTTTTTTTCCTTGTCAGTAGTTTTGCTGCTTGTAGCTTGTGCCTTGTTTTCTCGGTTTTTTCAGTTTTTTCTGTTTTGCTTTGCTGTTTGGTTTCTCTTAATAAAATTATCATCTTTCAAAAAAAATAAAAAAATCATGGATTTTGAACTCCAATTTTCAAATTTGGGGAAAATTAATTTTTTTTTCAATTTCGCCGATTTAACTTGCACTTAAGAGTGTGGAAAATCATGTGAGAGTGCTTGGAGCTGATCTACAAATTGATGGATTTTTTGTAATTTTAGAAAAAAAAAATTTTTAATAAAAATATTGATAATTTTTTTTTTTTTTTTGAAAAATTACATTGGCTAGATGTTATTTATGCCTTATGTTTATGTATTAATTAGTCATGTTGATCTTAACATCAACAACACCCATTACTTTAATTTAAAAAATAAAGTTAATTTTTTAAATTATAAATATTTTTTTTAACAAATGCACTGTACATTATGGGAGAAATTTGACTTTTGAATGTATTCGTTGTGTTTCTTACATGTCTTTTATGATTTAAATTATATGAATTGATTTTGAATATAGTTGCATCACTTCTGTCAGACAACATATAGCTTAGAACCCAATACAAAGGAATCTTATCATTTGTACTTGTTTTTGTGATCTTTTTAAGTGTGTATCAATGTCTTTTTTTTCAACTTCCCCTGAAGTTTTATTGAAAAATTTGATCAATTTCCCAATGTTTCCAAAAGAGGGCAATACATGTGAGACTTGATAGGTTTCCATATCCCAAAGGTGCGATACATGTGTCAATACCAATACTAAAAACACTACATGCAGGATGAGTATGCAATACTGAGTACATGTAGGGGAGAGAGAGAGAGAGAGAGAGAGAGAGAGAGAGAGAGAGAGTACTTGCAGGAGTACCCAATATGAGTACATTCGGGTGTACCCAATACCAAGTACTTGCTGGAGTACCCAAGACCATTACATAAACACACACTTGTAATCATACCCACGCAATCTCCTATAATCCTGCTTGAGTTGGACACTTGGACTTCACTCCCCCTTAAGTTAGACTTAGATATTACTTGTAATCAACTGGCTAATTATTTATGGCGTAACTTAGGTGAAAATCTTCTCTCTCATGGAATGATAGTCAACCTCAATATGCTTGGTTGGCATATGAAAAACTGGATTAGAAGTGATGTAAATTGCAGCTTGATTGTCATAATATGAGGGAGCATGAGTAGGAACACCAAAGCAAATTTCATGAAGGAGAGAATGAAGCCATATATTTCACATGCAACACAAGCATTGGGTGATACATTGCATAACAAAGGAGTGCACAACCACTGTCTGTTTCTTACTCTTTTGAGTTACTAGATTACCGCCAAAGAACATAAAGTAGTTACTTGTAGACTTTCTATCATTAGAAGATCTTGCCTATTCAAGATAATAGTACTCACTAAGGTTCAAGTGACCATGATTATAATAGAATCAACCCTTTCCTGGAGTAGCTTTTAAATGGAAAAGAATACGGTAGGCATCCTCGAGATGGTGAGGTCATGGAGCTTGCATGAACTAGTTAGTAAGACACATAGACAATGCCTGGATTGGTTATCTTTACGTAAATAAGCTTCCCCACCAAACAATGGTACATCCTTAGATTACGAATGGCTTCTAACTCATTATCATGAAGGCGACGATAATTCACTTCAACAGGAGGATCCATTGCTCGAGCACCCAACATTCTTGTATTTGTGAGAAGATTAAGAACACGTTTCTCATGTGAGGTAATGGTCTCCTCTTTTGACTTAGCTACCTCAATTCTGAGGAAATATTTCAAAGGCCCTAACTCAACATTAAATGTCCTATTTAAGAAGAACTTCACCCTATCTATTCCCAAATCATTGTCACCTACGAGGACAATGTCACATACGTAGATAATGGGGATTTTCATTGAGCCACCATGTCACTTTATACACTTGGAGCGATCAGAGGAGCTCCATAAAAAAACAATTTGAGAAATTGTAAAAGCAAACTTCTCAAACCATGCCTTGGAGACTATTGGAGACCATAAATTGCTCTCTTCATTTTGCTCACTTTTCCTTTCTTTCCATGCAAGTGGAACCCAGAGAGTCAGGCACATATGTTGTAATAACCCGAAATTTCAAGGGTCGAGTACAAACTCAATCCCTGATATCTCGGGTGTCACTCATGCGTATGCGGATGCATGTTATGCATGCATCTTATCCACGTGGCATCGAATCATAATGGTAGGTCAAGTTAAGCAATGAAATAAAGACATAATTGCAATTAAGTGAGCTAAGAGTAAATATACAGTACCACATCTCGTAAAAAGTTGTCCACTTAGCAGGTCTAATTAGGACTCATCTAGGGTGTTTACACCTGGGGTACCTGCATCGATGAAATAGTCTGGCTGGTGTTTTAAAACACTGTCCCAGGATTGGGAGTGAGTGATCAACTTGGTGGTTCCATTTCCTTAAGTTACTCAAGAGATCAAATGCAATCAAATGTAGGTAATGAAATGGAATACATACATAGCAGTCATAAGCGTAGACGTATAACCGTTTTGATCACAATCGACAGTGAGTGACACCACCACATCACCCGCACAGACCCAAGCCGCCAGTGAATGAGGCATCACCCCATCACCCGCACAACCACATCTTGTAATCTTAATGCATGAATGCATGAAGTATAAATGCATGTTCGATCACCATTTTGGCCACAACAGATAGTGAGTGGCACCACCACATCACCCGCACAGACCTAAGCCGCCAGTGAATGAAGCACCACCCCATCACCCGCACACAATGCATGCCATGCCGAACCACACATGATTAACCGAGTTGTTAGTTATTCCATTTAAGCATCCAGCCGATTGGCGAAGCCAACATACCATCGTTCTATCACCTGGCCAACTTGGGACAATCTGGTTCCCTGCATGGCGAACGCATATCATCGCCAGCAATCCCTCGATCCAAGCATGGTTTGACAATGACTCGTCAGCCATGCCCAAGTCAAAGTAGAAGGGTCGTTATCCAACTATCAGTACAAATAATCAATTCCGAGGTGCGGGCTTGCTATTCAAATTAAATTAATCGAATTTAAAACAATAATTCCCGGGTCGTTCGATTCACCTTATCAATGCTCAGTGGTCACTACGGGGAGGCACCACCCCAGTGTAGGCCGCCGGCTCGGGCATGTCCCATACCACCATCCTTAGCTCATGAGACTTGGGGATCGATTCGCCGTACAATTTCAAGTGGGCTTATCTAGCGGTAACGTTGGTACTTGGATTCGAATAGAGGTGACAGGTCACACGCGACATTCCAACCCGGAGTCGGGCCAACACTTTTGATCGAGAAGAAGACAGGAAGGCCGACCTTGGGCACACGTGGCCCACGTGGTCCTTGGACCACAACTGGTCCCGCATCCTACCTGATGCAGTATGCCCTAATTATGTTGCATGCTCATGACCATAATTAAACAACGGAAAGTAAAAGAAAGAAATAATCTAAAATTCAGAATCACTCATCATAAATTAAGAAAATTCACAAGGAGCTTGCAATGGATCGGGCCAACCGTCACAACCACGAAGTGTGAGTTTCAAGTATAGCTTGGGTTGGATCCGGCGAGGGATAGCACCTCCTGATCTTGCATGGCCATACCCAATCGATCAATGAAGATCACTAGTCTGAAGACTCGGGAATTTCTCGGATTAGGGATTTGGGAATTTGAAGAATTAGGGTTTAGGTCGATTTTCAAAGTTTGATCGAAGAAGGATTAGTAAAACTAGAATTAGAAAGAAGAAAGATAATTACCTTGAAGAATTTGGAAGGGCACAAGAAGAAGTTAGAAGAAGAAGATCAAGGAAAGGGAAGAAGCACCATTAGAGAGAGAGAAGAGAGATGCCACCAAAGAGGTTTGTTTTTTCATTAATAATCAACTAATCTTGTTTTTAGGGCTTAGCCCACTTAAATAAGTAATAAGAAAATATAAAAGTACCAAAATACCCCTAAAAATTAAGAAAAAAACAAGTTTAAAAAAACAGTTCGCGTGGTGGTCGGGCGCCTGGTGACCAATTTGGTCGGGAGCCCGACGAGGACAAAAAACGTCTAGCAAGCAAATATTCAAAATCGGAGAATTTCGGGCTCCTAGTGACCAATTTGGTTGGGCGCCCGATGACCTTCAGTTGGGTTTTCTTCCATCCTACACACGTGTCTTCTATGTGCCAAATCACGTGCGTAGGGTCTTCAATGCTCCTCAATTATCGCCTAACTACAAGGAAGAAGCTTGTGGTGTGCGCCTTCTTCGCTGGTAGACTTTAAATGTTCTTGTGTCCTCATCACTACCTCAATCGACGATTCCAGTCCCCAAAAGGGCGGTCGACCTCATGCGGCTACCCCCAACGTCCTTCAATTTGTCGGGTTAGACAAAATTTATAGAACTGTATACCAACTATACAATAAATTCTCTAACTTATACAGATTCATCGACAACACAAGCATAATCCACATGCCGAGAAGCATAGAAACAAGATATAACTGACAATTTCGAGGTTCCTATGGTAAGTGCTAGCAATAACATGACATTTCCATAGAGAACATTACATCTCAGCAATTTGTTGCACTCCCCAAGCATTATTAATGAATAAGAAGCAAGAACATGAACATGCAAATGGTCCTAAGCATGCATGACAGTCCTAAGAGTGTAATTCATGCAAGATTCAACATCCAAGACATCAACTAGGCATGATTCAAGCATTCCAACAGCGATGGCGACATAATTAGTTAAAGACTTGGGCATTAACTATATCTAATTGCATTTGAGGCAAGACAACCTAAAGGCAAATGGTCCGCACCATAGTTCTTGGTGAATTTCAAAAAATCTTACAAAAATAAGGGTTGCATGTTAGGGATTTGAGGGAAGGATCTAAGAGGGATTGCTAGAATTTGAGGATTTGGCTTCCTACTTACCTCTAGTGGTTGTTGTTGGTGGGCTACCGCGAGAGACGACGATTATGGAGTTGGAGTGGCCGGACGCTAGTGGAGAGACATATAAGGTGCTCCCACTTGCTCAACACTCTCCTCTCTCTCTCTTCTTTCTACTCTCCTTCTCCCCCTCACTCTCCCTTTCTCAACAAACTTGAGAGAAAATGAAAGGGGGAGTGCTGGAAAATGGGCTTTTATAGTGTGGTTATTGGTGAAAATAGCCTTGGTTGCTGAAATGTTATAAAAATGACCCTATGAGGGGCTGTTTTAGTTATGTGGGGCCCACCTGGCCCATCTGGACTGATCTAGCCCATGGATAATCTCCTTAGGGTGAGATCTACCTATGGTTGTGGTTTGACGCCATTTGGATGTGGCGTTTATCGGATACAAGGGAGGTGTGTTTGACGGTCATCGATCGTCGATTGAGGCCGTGGCTTTGGGGACGGGTTAGATGTTATATTTAGAGTTTAGGTTTATCATCTCACAGCCATGCAAGGGTCCCAATGGCCCACCTAAGAAAAGGTGAAATTGGTAATGATGGCTTGTTCTAGTCTTTGTGCATGTATATTTGCACTTACATGTGCCTTTGCTGATTTTCACACTACGCGGTTTCCGACGCCAACTTCCCAATGGCGCCCGTCCAAGGTCGTCAAGCCTGGTGAGAGGGTCGTTTTACCTAAGTTTCGGGTTCAGTGGTCCACTAACGGGCGATCTAAAGCTCATTTGTCGATTTAGCTATTTCTAGAATAGAGTTGATGGTGAGATTCCTTGGCTATGATATGTGGGTTCTGATCCACCTATGCTTGAAGCTTGGCCGTTAGGAAGTTAGCTAAAATGACGTTTGGCCAAATCCACTCCCACCCTTTAATTCTGAAGTCATATGGGACATTGGTCTAATTCGGGTTATGAATGCGATCTAACTCGTTAGTTGTGTGGTTCTTAGTTAGATGTTTATTGTATTGCGATTAGATAGATTTATTGACGGTGGGGTCCACTAGATCGCAACCCTAGATTCGTAGACCACATGATTAGGCCCAAGATTTTGATGATCAAACGCACTCATTAACTTTCTAAGGGCGTCTAATCGAATTTGTACGGTTCTTCAGTTTTTCTGATTAAATAACGGTTGGTTTCTTGGATCTCAGCCCTCGACTCATGCATCTCGAAGTTGGGACCAAGATTAAGTGATCAGGTGAAGTCAACGGCTCTATAAGAATGTATAATCAAACTTGTACGGTTAAACTTGCGTGTTAGAGTAATCCACGCATTCAATTGAATTTGGATTTCCAGAAATGAGGTTCCCTAGGCGCTTTCTAGGTATTTCGAGTCTGAATATGGATACATGCACCTATGCTTGCCTAATGAATCAGGAAACATTCTAGTGACGCCTGAGTACATACAACACCCGAGTTGGCGAAAATCCGAGGCGTTACAATCTACCACCCTTAAAAAATCAATTTCGTCCCTGAAATTGTCTAATGCTTCTACTAGGTTTGTATTTGACAACCTTATTCGTGAATATGCAGATGCCAGATGCGGTGATTCAACTTATACTCATTGTTGGGTTAATTTTTAGTAATAAAATCTATTTATACGACTTGGTGTAATTTTTGGGATCTTAACTGTTCCCCTTATATGGGTTCAATTATCAACATTCTGAGGTTGACTCGAACATTACCTAGTTATTCGAATCGGTAATCTGGAGGGCCAAACTTATGACCTCTAAGATGCTCGTATGATTAGGCTGGTGGCATACTCTAACCCGTAGTTAGGGATCAAATCATGTGTATAACTTAGATCAATTTTCTTCGATCAAGTATAGTGCATACTCATTTAACCGGACTGGATTCGTAAAGTTCTACCCCCCTTCAAGATAATATTGCCCTTGGGATTCAAGAATATCAAGTTTGGAAATATTGTTGAGCACTGAATTGTGCCTATTTATCCCCAAATTCCGCACTATTTTTACATGGATTCTATTGTCAAATCAATTTATTTAAGTACAATCCCATGCTTGTAGGTAATCGAGAAAGGACCAAAGAAATCAAGCTAAATAGGATAATTTGGAATGTCAATGAGAACAAGCCGCATCAAGTTAAGATGATGAGGGGCTGAGTAGCGAAAATTTGAAAGTCCAAGGCTCAAAGTGCAGAAAGATAACAAAGATCGATCGATCGATTGCTAGGTCGATGGGTCGACATACTTTGGAATTTAATGGTTTAATGTTGGAACTCACTGGACCAAGTTTTGTCATTTTAACAGGTTGGGTGTTGTATGTACTCGGACGTCATTAGAATTTTTCCTGATTTATTAGGCAAGCATAGGTGCATGTATCCGTATTCAGACTCGAAATACCCAGAAAGCGCTTAGGGAACCTCGTTTCTGGAAATCCAAATTCAATGGAATGCATGGATTACTCTAACACGCAAGTCAAACCGTCCCGTAACAGACTGTAACGGCCTTGTAACGGTCCAGACTCTTTTTTTTTTTTCAAAAAAGAAAAGAAAAAGAAGAAGGCGGTAATGGCCGTTACGGCCCGTATCATAACAGTAACGGTGGTGGCCATTATGGCTACCATTACTGTTATGGAAGACCTTGGCCTTTTTCTTCCCAAGTTCATTTTCCTTTTTGACATAGATATACCTTTTTTCTAGTCACTGAACTATAACAAATATCCCCTTTTGAGTGTTTGATTAACCTAAGAAGAAACATTTTACGGCTTGAGGTCCCAACTTATTTTTTGATGATCCTAAAACATGAACAATACATGCGAACCTAAAATCACACCAACAAGTGTCCTACAATAGGATACCTATTGACACATGATTGCTAACATGACTCAAATGCCACATCATCTTTAGATATCCATGCCAATCATTTCTTATCCTTGGTTCTTTTTTGCTAGAAATTCAATTTTGACAAATCCAATGTGATTTTCAGTGGGCTTGCTGCAGCATATAAGCTTAAATCACATGGTTTGAGTGTCACACTGTTTGAAGCTGAAGAAAGAGCTGGAGGTAAAATAAGAAGTGTTTCAAAAGACGGTCTTGTATGGGATGAAGGGGCGAATACGATGGTGAGTTTGAAAATAACCTGCATTAGTTCTCATAAATGTGAAATACTAAATTGTCTTTGCTGCTTAGATGTTAGAGTGGTATTGTAGAGAAAATTAAATTAGCAAATTTCTTATTTCTACAAATTCAAGGGATTCTTTGGGCTGTCCTGGGGATATGCTTCTGACTTAAATGTCAATTCCTTTGTGCAGACAGAGAGTGAGGTAGAGGTTGGAAATTTGATCGATGATCTGGGGCTTCGGGAAAATCAACAATTTGTATGGAGATTTTTATGTACTTGCAAAGTTTAAGACCACAGCTTGTAACTTATCGCACTGCATTTTATTTATGGTCAAAATTTATCTGTATTATTCATTTTCTCCCGCATAAGAAAGAGTGAACAAAATATGTTATGCAGTACATGTTTTAGCTTTGTTGTGGCTAACTCAGCCTTATTGGATTGTTTTTGTACTAGAGAGGTTTTAGATGGCACATTTGATCTGTTGATCTGCATGAACTATTATCTATTATTTCCACTGATCAGGCAATTATCATGCTCAATTCTAACTTCCATGAAAA
Organism: Liriodendron chinense; assembly: GCA_003013855.2. Taxonomy (NCBI): domain Eukaryota; kingdom Viridiplantae; phylum Streptophyta; class Magnoliopsida; order Magnoliales; family Magnoliaceae; genus Liriodendron; species Liriodendron chinense. Next base: position 2,088,423 of record ML058432.1, on the reverse strand, counting down.
TAATGTAAGGAGATACCCTCACAAATATATCAGCATATCTTGATATCAAAATTTTCTTGATCATATGTTATAGCTTGTTTATCACATTTACCGATTGACTTTCCTGAATTTATGATTGAGTGCTCAGTTTAGTTTGACATTGTCAGCAGTAAATATCCACTACTAATTCAGAGAGTGATTGATCTTTGCCAAGCTCAGCTCTCCACATGCATCTGTACACATGGCCATATGTGCCAACTGCCAACCTGGTGGGTGTGGGACATCTGAGCTGTGCAACAGGTACCATGTAGATGACTCAGCCCAAAGATCAGTCCTTTGAATTCATCAAGTGGACAAATGTGTATGAACAAAATGAATGGTTGTGAAAAATTTGCCAACTCTCCTATTCAATGCGCATGTGCGGCCCACATGATGAGTGGACTGGCCTAATTTATGGTAGCTGTGTTTGTTGTCCGTGTTTTGGTCCATATGGAAGGAGCGCAGCAACAGCATCTCCAATAACAAGTTGGATTCCACTCGTGTGGTGGTCCAAAGAGGGAGGATAATTTCTTGTGCCTTGGTATCTACCCTTTTAAAGGTTGTAACTCGAAGTCGGATGATATTTTGGGTCATTGGGGAAGTCTCTCTCCTCTTGAATAGCAGATCCTGGGATGATTTTTCATCATCCCTTTTCTGCTTTATTAATTTTCTGCATTTCCTCTGCTCGTTTGGTGCTAATGAATTCTCTCGAGTTACCCCTTTAAAAAGGATCATTTTGGGGAAAATCGGTAAAAGGATAAATCATCCCCCCCCCCCCCCCCCCCCCTCTTGTTTTTTTTCTTTTTGTTCTTTTCCAATGTAATTGCCATAATCCACCAAGTCATGCTTGATTTATGTTCGATTAGGTCCTTTTTGGTTGACTTTCAGCAGGTCAGGCAGGTCTACAAACAATGTTCTTATAAAAGAATAGTCTGACACACCATTGACTCTCTCTCTCTCACTCTCTCTCCCCCCTCCCCACCCCCCTTGTTTTTTCATCTTCTTTTTGTTCTATTCCAATGTAATTGCCATAATCCACCAAGCCATTCTTGATTTGTGTTCGATTAGGTCCTTTTTGGTTGACTTTCAGCAGGTCAGGTCTACAAACAATGTTGTTATAAAAGAATAGTCTGACACACCATTGAGTATCTGTTAAAAACACAAAAAAGTGATATATTCTGGTCTCGTACGTTTTCCTATTTCCCTACATTTAGATTTTTTTTTTTGGGCCAAATAGGTTTTGACTGATATGGGCCATCTCAGCTTATATCACGTCATATTGCAAGGATTGGATGTTCCACATCGCACACTACTTTAATGTTATGCAGGATCACCTTTAATGCTGCAGGCTTAGTGTTTCTGTTTTATTATTACTATAAATGGTCAGTGTTAGTATTCATGCCCAAACTATTTTTGTTTACATCTATAGTTCTTGCTGTAATTCTATGATACCACGTGCAAGACATTTTTCAACATTCCGGCAATGTGAAATTAGGTATTTCTTTTCTTCTCTCATGGGCGGTTCTGACTCAAATTTACTCCAATGTGTTAAAGAACAACATTTTCTGGTCATGCCTGTGAGCCAAGGTTCATGTCTTCCAATTGCCTGTGTTTATATTCTTCCGTTATAAATAACATATGACAAGGCATGGTGGAAACTTCTGGCTGCTTGACATTTCTAGTGTGTACATTTGAGAGGCTTGAACCTGTGCTCTTGCCATTTTGAATTTTGAAGATGTTTTACAGTTTCTTGTGGAAGTATCTTGAATGATTGGTAGAATTCCACTGACAATTGACTAATCTTTATGTTACAGCCAATTTCACAGAACAAGCGATACATTGTGCGAAATGGAATGCCAGAACTGGTAGATTCTGTTTATTGCAATTATATTTCTGAGTGACGATATTTCTTCTACTTTTGTTGACTGGTCTATGGGAAGGCCTTTTCTTCTGGCAATTGACATTTCAACCCCTAAACTTTTTAGTTGCATCCCCATGAGGGTATTCTCTCCATTATAGAGATTGTTCTATCACTTGTAGGATAAGCTTATTGTGACCGAATTACCCCGATTAGGGAGAAACTATCAATTTTGTATTTTTTGGTTGGGGACATTACCTTCTTGTTTCTGTTGTTCATCATTTTCCCCATTTTCTTGTACTTCTGGAGTGCTGAAATTTCTCTTTTTGACCATTTCTTCTACTCTTGCATTTCAGCTTCCATCAGATCCCATTGCCTTGATCAGGACCAATTTTCTTTCTGCACAGACAAAGGTTTGTTTTCTAATCCTACTTGAGATAAACTACTAAATTAGACTGTTAGAATAGTGTTCTAACTCGGAAGTTCTCTCTCTTCCCTTTCTCCACCTAATACTTGACCAACACAAATCAGGATCAATGGCTTTCCTTGGTAATATAAACCTCAGTTGGATATAAAGGCAGTCATACGTGGTCAGTTCTCCATGAAAGATGGAAGATGAAACTTAAGCGCTACTGTTCAAGTGTAAGGTGTCAAGTCCAATTCAGCAAACGCGGAACTCCTAATTTATATTTTTGTTAAAAAATAACAAAAAGATAGCTTAATAAAGAAAAGTTTATTGCAAAGAACAGAATATCATCAGATATCAGGACTGCTTTCATTCTGAATATACAAATATGAAAGAAGTGAAATTTTGATCTAAAAAATGTTACGCAGATTAAGTAGGTTCGATGTGCCTAAAAATGTGGATGAGAGTGTTCATCCTCTACCCAATGAGAATGGGCTGACAATATGGAGCACATTTTGCTGGCAGGGATACTGAGCACATCCCTGCATTTTGCAGGATGCACCAAAAGCTCCACTTTCCACAAAATGGGATGGGTTGACATGCATTTAATTTCACCCCATTCTGGGTGCACCCAAACAGGCCCTAAATCTATCAGCTGATGCATATGCATACAGTACACAATCTCTCTCTGCAGTGATTGTATAAATGAACCTTACAAAGATCCAACCATGAATTGATAATGTTCTAGTGCAAAACAACTTCAGGTGTGACCTGACCTTTTGGAGTAAAAAGAATGAAATAGGAGAAAACCATAGGATCCAATCTCAGGGCGCGAGGAAAATGAATCTAGGAAGTTTGATTTCTTTTATTGAATTGTCTCCAATAGGACAGGAGAAAAAATAGGTACTTGGGTTTTTACCCAGTTCAATAAAGTAATGTGCTGTGTGTGGCAGTCCAGGATGGTTCCCTACATTTTTCTAATAGGATGCTTGAGTTTGAGTTTTTGACCTCATGGTAATTTTGGGATCCTTTTCATCTAAATCCAGCATATATTCATGCATGATAAATCTTGGAATGGTGGAAAAGGATCCTTGGCTATAGCAAGAAATACCTGGATGCAGTAAAATTGAAAGATACCTGAACTTTTAATAAGAAGGGATAAACATATACCGATGAAAGCTCTAATCTTTCTTTAAGATGCTACACTATCGAATAGAACTTCAGGATAATGGACAGTGAAAGCAATTTCCAGCACTCTTTTTTTTTTTTTTTTTCCCTTCATGGATAATGCAAATTTATTAGCATAGAGGAAAAAATACAAATACATTCTGGGGCTAGGTGATCACCCCACACCCATAGAGACACTCGAGTAAAAAATGCAGCCAAACAATAGCGGAAAGAAACCCATCACACTCTCAGACCTGCAGCCACAAAGTTAAACTTATCTTCTATCCATAATACAAGCCTGTCCTAAGTTGCTTCCATCTTAACTAGGCCATCAGCTTTATCATTTGCTTTTCTATTGACCCGCGAAAAAATCACTTGATGATTCCTACATAGGCCCATAGCTTCTTCAATAAGCCTGGCTACCCTCCATGGGCAGGCCCATGCAATGGCATTTGCCATTCCAATTTCACTGATGACTGGGAAGAAGTTACAGCTTACTGCCACCTTGATCACTTGAAGCGACACAGCCGCCTAGGAATGATTTGAATCCTCAAGCCCAATTGGGCCTGAAAAATCAATGATTACAGATCCCCTGCTGCTACAAAAAACTCCACCCACACCAGAAAGCCCTGGATTGCTGAACAAGCAGCCATAGAAATTGATTTTGAACCTTCTAGTGGAACTGTCCACTTGCCCACGGGTTTGACATTCAGCTACTCACACAGAAGAAGCTCCTCCCAGTTTTGTACTGCTGTCCCCTTGGGTATGCCCCTAGCTCTGATTCTCACCCATTCCAATAGAAGTCCGAAGATTTTGTTAACCCTTGCACGAACAGTGATGTCTTCCCTTAACAAAATCCTCCTATTTCTCCCACCAAACCATTGCAGAGCTGTGAAAACCACTGCATTCCACAAAAGATGCCTATTTAATTGTTGAACTATCTTTAAAAATCTATTTGTAGTACTCCATTGATGGGAAGGTTATGGTCTTTAATCTAGAAGATTTTCCTATGATTCCTAATTCCTTACACACACCATATCCTATTAGATCAGTGGTTTGGATCACCAAGCCATAGACCCATATCATTTCTCAAGCAAGACCGAACTCTGGATATGCTTTTGGAGTGGACCTGTCAATATCAGCATGGGTTGGGCTTGAGCTTTTCTTTAGGCCTGTCATAGGCTTTGGCCTGGATTTCGTCTTGTCAGCCAGGCTTGGGTGCACCTTGGCCTAGCAAGAGCTGAAGCCTATTGACAGCCCTACATGATTTTGAACTGCAAACATCCAATCTAATCAACAGAAAGCAACAAAAATCAGTGATGTTTGCTAGTATTCATAATGAGAAAGTAGTCCTTAAATTGTAGTTTCGTGCCATTGAAACCTACTTGAGCATATTTGGAGTTCATTTCCTCAATATGCACTCCTGGTATGTCTTGGGTCATGCCTAAGTCAGCTTTGGATCTTCTATGGGCATGGTCCTGGTACGGGGCTTGCAAAGCGAGGAGACCTGTCTGGAATCTGATTCTTACAGCTATTTGGTGGTCCATTTGGGGGGAGCAGAATAGGAGACGCTTCCAAGATTCTACAGGGTCTATGGTTTCTATATTGCTGAATGTCAAATTTTTTATTTTGGATTGGGCGGTGGCTTTCGCTGATTTAGATCTGGTCAAGTAGATTCTAGGGATGTAACTTGTTTCTTTTTTCCTTCTTGTTTTCTTTTCCCATTTGCTTTGCAGCGGGCCTTTAATAAAGTTTCCCATTAACCTTCAAAAAATATGCACGCCTACAATACTAATCATATTGAACGTTTTCCACTTCATTTGATTAAAATGCAATTTGATGGTGCATCCAAACATGCCCTAGTTTCAGTGAGATTTTGGTAGTTCTAGAATTTCTTAATATATGCCCCGTATAACATGCATCTTGGCATTGATGCATGCAGTTGCAGATATTTTTGGAGCCACTGTTGTGGAGACGTTCTGAAGCAAAATATAACATCTCAAGGGTGTCTAATGAATGTTTACAGGAAAGGTGATTGAAACAATTTGAATGTTAAGTGGAATTATTTCTATGGAATCTCTCTTCAGCGTGCTAAAATGGATTGTTAACTTTTGTATTCATTTGTCTGGAGAAAAAGGGTGAAAATATGGTAACTAGTTCTTATGGCCCAACTTTTGAAATACCGTTTCCATTACTTTGAAAACTTAACTATTGCTGGTATTCTGTTCACTTGCATGTTTTTCCCGTGAAATAATCCAGAAATGCCCAGCCTTGTATTATATGTGGTACCTACCAAACATGAACTAGGGAAAAAAAAAGAACTACTACTCTAATGGTCAACCAGGTTATAAAACCCAAATCCCTGTATTATATGTGTAACTACTAAACATGAACTGATATAGAAAAGGAGAATTACTATTCTAATTGTTAACCAGGTTACAAATTTGAATCCTTGATTCATAAAGTTATTTGTACTTGATGCATTACAACTAGCTGCACCACTATTCTGATGGAAACTTTGGATTTCAGTATTTGGTCTCAAGATGATTAAGTATCCTGATTTTCAAATAAATTTGCAGTTGAATAATCTGACCAGTTCATGAAAAAAATGTCAATTCAATAACCACATATTACTTCCATTCACTTTGTTCTTTTTTTTTTTTTTTTTTGGAATATGGGGAAGAGATTAGGCAGGATGACAATGTCTTTATTGAGTTTGATAAGCCAGTATCTGTCACCCCTTTGGCAGTTAGACTACAACCTGTTAACAGGGAGGTTATCGAAATGGGTACTTCACAGGGAGGTTATCGAAATGGGTACTTCACAGGATAAATTCAGCATCACAGAGGTAGCACAGAGGCAGACCAGCAGAATTTCGATGTCCCAAGTGATGAAGCGGATTAAGTTGGTGGCAATGGAGGTTGCACGCCTAGTGGGAGTAACCTTTTGGGGACAGACCAGAGGATTATATCTCATACTTCGAATGGGTAGAAGAAAGGGGCAGACCACTTATTCCAAAACAGGTCCAGAATAATAATAGACAGGTTGTGTGCACAGATGTTAGGGCCATAACAGCAGACGGGAGGCAGGTGGGGTCTAGATACGGTAGATGAAGATCATGTCTTGGAATGTTCGTGGGCTGGGGTGTTCGCAAAAAAGAGGGCAGTTGAAAGATATGTGCATGAGGTATAAAATTCAGGTGCTAGCGGTTCAGGAAACGAAGTGGCCGGAAACGAACCAGAGTTTAGTCAACTCGATTTGGTGGGGCAAGGAAAGACAATGGTTAGCAGCGGATTTGGTTGGAGCGGCTGGGGGTATTCTAGTGATATGGAATTCGACAATCTGGAGCAAAGAAGACAGCTGGGTAGGTGATTATACGGTTTCAGTGGTGCTGAAGGAAAATGGGTCCGGTTTCAGATGGGGGTTCTCCTCGGTTTATGGGCCATGTAAATCGAAATATCGCAATGATCTTTGGACTTAATTGGATTCCTGTCAAAGCAAGTGGGACTTACTGTGGTGCTTGGGGGGAGATTTCAACGTCATTAGGGAGATTCATGATAAGTCAAATCGGGGGGCGGATCTCTAAAAGCATGAAAAGATTTTCCGATTGGATTTTCCAAAATGAGTTGATGGACCTCTCATTAGGAGGTGCGAATTTCACATGGTCGAATGGGCAAGCAGCTCCAATTATATGCAGGCTGGATAGGTTCCCTATTTCCCCAGATTGGGCGGAGAAATTTTCGCTTATTTCTCAAAGGGGTCTCCCTAGGCCTTTTTTGGATCATTGTCCAGTGCTGTTGGAAGTGGACGAGGAGGATTGGGGGCCAAGGCCTTTCCGTTTTGAATTGCATGGTTAGAAATCAAAGGTTTTGGATCAAAGATTGTGGAGTGGTGGAAGGCTTTTTCGGAGGAAGGGGGTGCGAGGGTCTCTCTTTTCCAAAAATTGAAATGCTTGAAGCAGAAGATAAAGGAATGGAAAAAAGAGGTCCTTTGTAGTCGAGAGGTGGAAAATGATGAAATTCTTTTGCAAATTCAACAACTAGATTCTAAAGAAGAGGAAATGGAGTTGTCGGAGGATGAAATGATGTGGAGGGAAGTTCATAGAGCGAAATACAATGCTAGGGTGAGGGAGGAAGAGATCAAATGGAGACAAAGGTCTAGAGCTACTTGGTTGAAAGCGGGAGATAAGAATACAAAGTTTTTCCATGCCACAGCTAGTGCGAGAGTGCGTGTTAATAAAATTTCTTCCCTCGTGGTGGATGGTCAATTGATAGAGGAGAAGTCCAAAATATGCGATTCGATAGTACAATTTTACAAAGATCTTTTGGCTAAGGATGGGGAAAAGAGGCCTGGGTTGGACAATTTGCATTTCGATTCGATATTGCCAGAAGAAGCGAATTCACTGGAACATCCGTTTTCGGAAGGCAAAATCAAACAAGCAGTGGCAGATTTGGGAAGTGAGAAGGCCCCTAGGCCAGATGGTTTTCCGATAGCATTTTATTAGAAATTTTGGGATGTTGTGAAAGGGGATGTCATTGGTTGCTTGCGAGAGTTTTTCGATATGGGCGTAATCGCAAAATAATTAGGAGCTACCTTTATTGCTTTAATCCCCAAGAAGGAAGGTGCAAAATTTGAAAGATTTTCGTCCTATCAGCCTTTTTTTTGTGTGTGTGTGGGGGGGGGGGGGGCTATAACATTCTAGCAAAGGTGTTGGCTACTAGATTTAGGAAAGTGATGGGAAGTGTTATATCGGAATCTCAAGGGGCATTTGTGGATGGCAGGCAAATTGTAGACTGTTCTTTGTTGGCCAATGAATGTGTCGATTCCTGCTATAGGAGGGGAGGAAGGTATGATTTGCAAACTTGATGTAGAAAAAGTGTATGATCATGTGGATTGGTCATTCCTAGATTATATGTTGGGCAGATTAGGTTGTGGCCCAAAATGGCGTTTCTGGATGTGTGCTTGTGTTAGTTTGGGAAAACTCTCTATTTTGGTGAACGGATCGCCAAAAGGTTTTTTTGCGCCCTCTCATGGCCTTAGGCAAGGCGACCCTTTATCCCTTTTCTTGTTTGTCACTGTTATGGAGGCTCTCAGTAAAATGTTAGACAGAGGAGCTCAAGTGGGATTGATAGAGGGCTTTTGGGTGGATAACATTAATTTTTAGATTTCTCATATTCAGTATGCGGATGATACACTCCTTTTGTGTAAGGCGGATGATTTTTTTGTGGAAAATCTTCGATCGATTATAGTATGCTTTGAGGTGGTTTCTGGTTTGGAAGTTAATATTTCTAAAAGTGAGGTTTTAGGGGTAGGCATTTCTAAAGAAAGAGTCTGGGCTTTTGCGGACATATTTGGGTGTAAGGAAGCGTCCTTTCCAACAACGTACTTGGGGCTACCGCTATGTATAGGAAGACTGGCGAAGCACATGTGGGATGACGTTGTAGAACGAAGTGAGAGAAACATCTCTAAATGGCAGTCTAGATACTTATCTTTGGGTGGGAGATTGGTTATGATTAAATCTTCTATGTTGAACCTCCCGGTATATTTTATCTCGCTCTTCAAATGTCTGAAATCTATCCTTAAGGCTTTGGAGAGACGAAGAAGGGATTTCTTATGGGAAGGATCGGGGGAGAAACACAAATTCTACCTTTTGAAATGGGATGAAGTTTGTAAACCAATGGTACAAGGAGGAGCGGGAATCTTAAAACTAGAAGAGATGAATCGTGCTCTATTGGTGAAATGGGTTTGGAGGTTTGGGTTGGGGGGAGAGGCTAGATGGAGGAGTGCAATAGGAAAAAAATATGGGGTTCAGGAAGGGGGTGGTGGACGAAGGCTTCTTCCTTGTATCGATGTTCTTACTTGTGGAAATCGGTAGCGTCCTTAAAAGAAAGAGTGTGGGAAGGAATAGGCTTTCGTTTGGGGTATGGGAAGAGAGTTAGATTTTGGTTAGGTGGGTGGGAGAGTTGAGGTTGAGTGAGAGGTTTCCATCTTTCGTCAAGCTTGCTAGGGAAGAGGAGGAGGTGGTGAGCAATTGTTTTTCTTTAAGAGAGGAGGGGGTCACATGGATGCCCATTTTTAGAAGGGATCTCTCAGATGGGGAATTTGAAGAGTTGGTTCAATTGCTTCATATGTTATCAAAGCACTCTCCATTGGTTTCAGAAGCGGATTCTTTGAGATGGTTCAAGTCCAAGACAAGATCCTTCTCAATTAGATCTTTCTATCAGTTCTTGTGTGCTTTTGATGAAAATCACGAGATGGCGGCAACGACTTTTTTGTGGCACTACGGTGCCCCTCTAAAGGCGGCGGCTTTGGGTTGGCTAGCAGGCAAGAATAAAGTGCTAACGGTAGATAATCTTTGTAAGCAGAATATGTGTCTCCCAAACGTTTGCTTGATGTGTTACAAGGATGCAGAATCAATGGATCACTTATTCATGCATTGTGTTTTTGCCAAAGAAGTGTGGGGTCTTCTTCTCCAATTCTTTGGGGTTCTATGGGTGTTCTCGAAGACGATTGTCGAACTTCTCATTGCTTGGCACGGCGGGGGGATAAGGAAAGAAAAGATAGAGGTGTGGCATTTAAGTTTATTAGCAATTCTTTGGGCTTTATGGTGGGAAAGAAATCAACGATGTTTCAACAACAAAAAGAGTGGCCCGATGCAAGTTTTCAATAAGGCAATTCTTAATTTGAAGGATTGGGGGACACATAGATAGCTCTTCCTTGTTTTCTGCTTCTTTAGGGGGAGTTTTTGGTTGGGTTGCGTATTTCTTTGTATATTTGTATCTTTGTATTCTTTGGCTTCGGTCTTTTACATATATCATCAACGTTAAAAAAAAAAGAAGATCTTGTTTAAACATATTCTAAAGAATCTAAACACTTCATGTGCTATTTCTTGATCTGCAGTGTGGGGAACTTCTTTCAGCGCCATTTTGGGAAAGAGGTGTGATTCCGGAAACAGTGCTTTGCCATTGTGATAATTTGAATTTAGCATTAACTTAATTCTTATTATATTCTCTTTGAATGTTTTAATGGCTCTATTATGAACATCACAGAGTTGCAGTACTGAAAGATGCTAGTTGCCATTTATGGTAATATCTAATGTTTTCCGGTCACTTTCTATTGGTGCCTAAGGTTGTCGACTATCTCATTGACCCTTTTGTTGCGGGCACAAGTGGAGGAGATCCTGAATCACTTTCTGTGAGTAATTCCTTCATGTCTTTAAGGTTGAGTTCTATAAATACCAAATCATGGGATCTAAGTGATTTCCATTACTAAAGAAGCAAATTTTGTTAGGAATAAATGAAACATGATTTCATTTTTCTGTTTCGTCCCACAACAAATCTCACCTCTCTCTCCCTCCCTCCCTCTCGTTGATATGCTCCTATGCTGAGTATTAGCCTCTTTTGCATCTTTGACACAGCTAGTATACGGTTTTCTGTATTATTTTAATGATCTAATGTTGCTTTTAAACAGATGCGTCATGCATTTCCTGAGATATGGCATCTAGAGAAAAAGTAAGTCCATTGCAACTCATTTCCTTCTATTGTTCTGTTTTCCCCAAAGAACTTGCATATAAGGTATTGCTGACTGCTACTATCGAGGCCATGGAACTTACTAAATAATTACTGTGACTTCATTTTATACATGCAAAACAATTGTTTCCATAATGTTTTCACCATTCCTTTGTAGATTCTTCGGTCTCTCCTTTTATTTTCGTTGGGGATTATGGCAATCTCTTTACACAATTTTGTATCCAGTGAAATATTTCTTTCTCATTGTCTCCTTTGACCGGTTCATTTAGCTCTCTTCTTGTTTGTGTTCTGGATATGTTTGTACTGTACCTCACCTATCCTATATGGGTACCATAGCCATAGGACAGTCTTTAGTTGTGGAAGGGTATTTTTGTTGAGTTCTTGCTGCAAGGTGCGTATCTATGTTCTCCTTCTTCTTTTTTATCAATATAGTAATTTTATTATGAAAAACGCTGATGACCAAAGAGTACACCAGAGTATGAGCAAGCACCCACACCTACCTTACAAATATGAATATCCTTCTTGCCTCACTCGAGATATCATGGGGCAGCACCCCTCAAATTCCTTAAAAGGGATTTTGCCAAAAAGAGCACATTAGGCCGAATTTTTATCAGTTACTGTCCATGGTCTCTGATCTACTATGAAATATTCCATTGTTCCTCTCCTTCTTAATTGAATCTCAAGAAGACAAATTCTACAGATTTCTTCCTCTATCCCCTTCCACACCTCCAGGAGCATTACCACTGATGCATCTTTCAAAAAAAAAAAAGCATTAGTACTGATGCTCGCGTAGACCAGGCGGCTCTGAACGGATTGAAGCACCACACTTAAATCGCAGCAAATGGGCAGTGACAAATAAGTGATCCAAAGTCTCCTTGTCCTGTAGGAGCATAAAACATCCAATAGGTAATGATTTTCTACGTATTGCACAAATTGTGAGAACTTTTTCTCTGCCCATTAACCATCCTAACAAGACAATTCCAGGCGATGCCTTCACTTCCCATAAGCAAGCCATTGGAGCCCTTCTTCCGCCTCCCCTCCTCCATTAAATTATCATAGAAAGATCGGACTGAAACTCTCATCCTTCAACCATTTCCACACCCACCTATCCCTCCTTGATTATAACTTTAACCCTTCAAGGTGAGTAAAGAGCCCCATCAGATCTTCCTCTCCTGTCAAGTTTCTTCTAAAATAGGGGCAATCATACAATTTTCTTGCTGACCATTTCATAAACCTAAATGACCTTGACCTTTTTGTGGATGACCAGACTGTAAGATGTACTGAATCTGCCACATAGAGTCATGTTGCTGGTCCTATAGCCGATGCCTCAAATAGATTTTTCATTCTCAAAGTAGCTTTCCAAACCCCCAAACATCTGTGTCTTGAAGATGTAGTGGTGCGCCACACATATTCAATCCATATTTGAAGGACACCACTCTTATTCCACAAAGGATCCCCTTCTTCCCCAAAATGCCAAAGCGACTTCCCTAAGACTGCTTGTTCAGCCATTTGATTCCAGCTTCCCCCCACCACCAGCACCCACACACATCTCACTCCATTCTAACAGATGGTGTTTTCAGGAATCTTTCAACCCATGCGAAATGAAGTCTCTTTCCAATTGTCCAACTTACAAATGAGACCCATGGGGCATTGCAACTACAATATATCATAGACCGGCATGGCTGATAGGGCAGCATTGATTAGAGTAATATGCCTGCCCAAAGATAGATATTTCCCTACAATATATCAAAAATTCTTTAGCAGTTTATTTTCTGATAAATAAATTCTTCAAAAGTTCTGTATTTGTGATAATTAAATTCATCCAAATCCTCTCTCTCTCTCTCTCTCTCTCTCTCTCTCTCTCTCTCTCTCTCTCTCTCTCTCTCTTAATGAGGGCATTTTTCCTTATTTTCTTTGTCAGCCAACAACGCAAACGTTGTCGCTTACAAACTTGACAAGGTCGGGACTTGAAGCAGCAGTATTTGAATGAGTGGTTCTACAAGGTTGTCAGTTAAAATGGAAATAAGCAGATGGTAGCTAAGTTTCCAACAACTATAGGCAATACAAGCACTTCATTGGACCTCAGACTCACATAATTGAATGGCTGAAACTACCTCTGTTGGTGTCATTCCAACTCTGTTTTGGAGGTAGATGCTCACATGGTGTGTGGGCTATAGCTGTAAATGTTCGTGTTTATGTTCAAATTGCTCCCGATTAGAAAGAGACAAATCAGAAGTCTCTTTCGTAAATCATGGGTGCAATATCTCCTTCTCAAAAATATTTCTCAGTTTCTTGCAAGGCTGTTAATGGGCCGGGCTGGCCCGTCGGGCTTTTGCGCCTGACTTGGGCTGGAGTATCAGGCCCGAGGGCCAGGCTCAGGCTTAAAATTCAAGCCCATTTTCAATCGGGCTTGGTTTGAACCAAGTGCAACAGCCTGTCAGCCCGGCCTGAATCTGCCCCATTAGGGTTTGCAAGGGCAACTTTGTAATATATGAAATAATTAAAATCCCTCCCATTCCCCCTCCCCAACAACAACAACCCATCTTTGGCTTTGGCCTAGCATAAACATTTTGGGCTGGATTGTTTTGGTCCGTCACGGGCCTAGGCCGGGTTTGGACTTGGTTTGAACAATGCAGGCCAAGCTTGGACTGAGCTTGGTCTGGCCCTAATCTGGCCTGTTGACACCCCTGGTTTCTTGCAACCAAAAAACTATTGGATCAAATCACCTCTTTACTCCACAAGCAAATACAAAACCTTTTCATTTGGAAGCTGATGTTAGAAACCACAAATAAGGATCTATTGTAATTGCATAGTACTTCCGGAAATCAATATGAACAGTCGTTAAATTAGTCTTCTAGTTAGGGTGCTGCTCCAGGTGCTGCTCCAACTTTGGATTTGGGATTTGCAGTAGTTTTGGATCATAAGATAGCTTATTTTCTACATTTTTTTGCCGCTACTGCTCTTGCTTAGCACTTGCTCCTTTTTTCTGCTTTGGTACTAAGACATGAAAAATGGGAGGAATGTAGGCTCTTTCATTCTGGAAGATGCACATGCACTTTGGTTACTGAAAATCCACACAAGGGTTTAAGAATGCAAATGTTGTTTCAGTTTCTTGTTGATCTAATCAATATTAGGATTTCCATGAAAGTTCATTGCTTCCTAGTGATGTACTTGCATTCTCTTCCTAGCTACGCAATGAACAAAAGATTAGAGAGCCAGAAGGCGATGGAGTTTCCTTCTCAGGCTACAGAGCAGCTAGCCATGTCTCTTCTCAATGTTATTGAATGTACTAACTGTGGTTGCAATAATCATACTGTGGAGCATGTCGGAATCTCCATAGCCACCTAGCAAACTGAAACTAAAGGCAAATAACGTTCTCCTTTAACCTTCCAATACCCAACACATTAAACTTGTCTCGTTAAGCAAAAAGAGCCTAGTCTATTGATGCAGGACATCCGACCAACTCACCAAAAGCTCCGGAGCTGATTGGGGGAGGCACGGAATATCCTTTTATCTCATAGCCCAAGCTAGGCCAGGCCCCGGTTGAGCCCTCCTTCGTGAGTTGCCCCACTTCGCATGGGTCCCGCTTCACATGATCTGCCCCACCCCGAGTATGCTCCCGCTTCGCCTGGGCCGCCCCACTCGAGCCCAGTGTGAAAATGCCCATGTATTAATTACCCCGGTGAGGAGTCTCGAACACGAGACCTCCCGCTCTGATACCAATTTGACGCAAGACATCCGACCAACTCACCAAAAGCTCCAGAGCTAATGGGGGAGGCACGGAATATCCTTTTATCTCATAGCTCAGGCTAGGCCAGGCCTCGGTCGAGCCCTCCTTCGTGAGTCACCCCACTTTGCATGAGTCCCTCTTCTCACGGTGCAGCCGCTTTGCACGGTCTGCCCCACCTCGAGTGTGCTCCCGCTTCGCCTAGGCCGCCTCACTCGAGCCCGGTGTGAAAATGCCCCTGCATTATCTATTCAAAGGAAATTTAGGATCTGTTACTTTAACATGTTAACCGCAATGTTCTTATGCTTTAGAATTTCATAAGTATGCATGGAATTTGATCATTGGTCTGACTTTAATGATATTTAATCTCAGAAATAGTTAATCTGCAACAATCTTGTCACAAACCATGAATTTCAATCCTTCTTGTTGGTTACTATTTATCCAGAATTTCTTGGTGTCATATAAATTACGTTCAACTTGGTGTCTTCTCTTTCCTGCATGATATAGAACCAGAGCTATTGGCGTCTCTCTTTCATGCATGATATAGAACAAGAGCTATGTATCACAATCTTGATCTTTTATACCACATGTAACTTGGATACTACTCGTCTTTAGAATTTTTTTTTTCCCTTTTTCTTTTTCAGAGATTAAGCAAGATTTTAATATCACAAAAGGATTGTACAAGGGGGAGTTTGTTGCCAACCATGAGAAAATGGAGACAGGAGCCCTCTCTAGCAAGATTGTTTGCTACATCATTCATCTCCCTATAAACATGAGAGAAGGATTCTGAGATGATTTCCGTTATTTCTCTTATCTCTATCACGCAGATGTGAAAAGTGCCAGGGACATGCTTTGGATGAGGTTGCCCATCTGATAACATTAGCGGAGACTCCAATGATAGTAGGGGGGGAGCTTGAAGGCTAGAGAGCTCTCTTAGCCCCTGCCAAAGAGCTCAAACCTCATCATCATTAGAATTTGACCCCAATGGGAACTCTATGAGTGCCATAGTGATCATCTCTAACAATCCCCGCGTTCTAGCCAGGTCAAGGTTGCCTCTTCATATCCTGTCAAAATTCAGCTTCCATATCCATATTGAAGGCAGATTCAAATATTGCGATTCTCATTTCAGGGACAGCTGTCTTAAATGACTTGTTAGCCAACAATTGTCAAATCATAACTAACACCTTCAAAGGCCTTTGATATTAGAGCCTACACAGTAATCCCTTTTCTGACCTTATTTGCAATCTGACTGCTACCTTGATGTCTATCGTTCAAAGCCCTATTATTCTGTTCTCCCCAGATAGGCCACCAAACTGCAGGTAGAGTCAAGTGCCAAAGAATGCTACCTCTAGTGGATTTAAAGCCAATATTGCAGGCTTTAAGGAGATTCTATACCATCTCTGATGTTGTCTAAGACACCTCGAATAAGCTAAGGATCGACCATTACACTTCCTGAGTATGAATAAGAAGGCAACCAATCAACTCTCCCTCTTGCAAGACAAATAGCACCCATTCTCATTAATTCTCTGCCTTCATTCTAAGATGATCTAGAGTAAAGATTTTGTCGAAGCTGACCAAACAGAAACTAGCAACCCTCGTAGGACAACCGAGCTTTCAAATGTTCTTACCATGTTTAGGATATGCACTTTGACATGTTAGCCCTAGAATGTTCTTATCCTTCACAATTTCACAATCTTGCATATGATTTGATCATTGATCCATCTTTAATGAAATTTAATTGCAGAAATAGTTTATCATCAATGGTCTTGTCACAAATCGCAAGCCAAGTTGATATTTTTGATTGGTTACTGTTTATCAGAAGTTTTTTGTTGTTATATAAATTACACTCAATATTGTGTCTCCTATCTCCTACATGATATAGAACAAGATCTATGGATCGCAGTCTCGACCTTTTATACCCTACATAACTTGGATGCTAACATGTGTGTCGTGATCTGACACTTATACGGGGTGTTAGACACTGGTAAAAGTGTATACCAAAAATAAAAGATGATATTAAAGATAAAGCTAGTTTCTATATGAACCACGTCCAGAAGTGTCGGACATGTTAGTACAAGATAAACTTTGACACATATAGTGTAAATGGTAATGGCTTTCACATGAAAGAGAACTCCTTTGTGTTTGTTGCATGGTCGGATGCTAGTGAATGTATTATGTGTTCTATTATCAGGTTCGGTTCAATCATATTTGGTGCTATCCAATCTAAATTATCTGGTAAAAGAGAAGAAAATGGAAGAAAGAAAACTTCAGTAAAAAGGAAACGTCAACGTGGTTCATTTTCATTTCAGGGTGGGATGCAGGTAAGCCTTATTACATGCAAATATACTTTTATTCCATATGAGGAGATAGACATAGTATGCATCTTGTAGCTCATACCCTGGTTCTTCTGCGTGGCTTTGGGAATAGCTGCAAAATATTTTTATTACACTCTTTTGTTATTTTAGTTGGTTCTGTCTTAATCATAGTGACAAATCTCATTCTTGGCAATTTCTTGGGACGGGAATTTCTTGGAGATATTCAGATTTTGACGTTTTCTCGGGATATTATTGGTTCCTTTTTATCCACAGATCAGCTGGGATTGAACCTGTAACTATGAAGCCTGGTACTAAGTTGCAGTTTTTTCCAAGGGTGCGAACAAGCTGGGTAGCTTGCCTGTCCTGGACTTTGGCCTTGGACCCATTTATTTTCGCCCAAGCCTAGCACCTTATGACTGAAAGGTAGTTGGGTTGCATTTGGGCCCAGTCTCAGGCTAAGTGGGCCCTTGCAGTTGTTTTGTAAATGGGCCCATCCAACCCGCCATTTTTTTGTTGAAAGGTGACACTACCAGGGATTGAACCTTGGATCACTCGCACACAGCCACACACTGTACTTTCTCTACCAGCTCACGTAACAAGCAGGAGATACGGCCAATTATGGCACTTCTTATGTCAAACTAAAAAAGAACCACCGGTTCCAGTGCGGGCATACCCTGGCCCAGCCCATTACTACCCCTAGTCTGCCTTGTTTTAGGTACCTCATGCCTGTTATTTTTATTTCATAATGGGTGAGCTGATGCCTGCTTATTACTGTCAATAATATATGCAGTCATAGATCTTTCACCATTGGGGCGAAATTTTTAACGGATAAGTCAAAACTTCGTTGTTAGCAGAATATACAGAGTACACACATGTTATTAGTAGAATACACAGTACTTCATTCATACGTTGACAGTATTCTCTTAAAGGCAT
This sequence comes from Liriodendron chinense, assembly GCA_003013855.2. Lineage (NCBI taxonomy): Eukaryota > Viridiplantae > Streptophyta > Magnoliopsida > Magnoliales > Magnoliaceae > Liriodendron > Liriodendron chinense. The sequence goes on along the minus strand of ML058432.1, from coordinate 2,070,470 downwards.
GTACTTAATGAATACAGCATATAACGAAAGTTCCATTTGAATAAGCATGCATGCTGTCCAGCAATCTGGGATGAAGTTGACTTGATGGTTACGTGCACATGTTCAACAGAAAATTGACAGTCCTGATCAAGGTTTTAAAATGCCGTTCTGGAGAGTGGCTTGCCGTGGATCTGTAACCACAGCCTCTTCTGTATTGACTGAAACATAGAAGTCTGACAGGAACTCGTCCAGAAACCAACATGTTCTGAGTGGTGACATTTCATTGTTCCAAAAAAATTGAGTGCCATTTCATTCTCTGTCAAAATGAGTTGACTAGTTGATTTGGTTTCAGTTAATTTAAACACATGATCTGAGTCATTGCTTTTGCAAAGTTATCTATAGGATACCAGCTCACAGAAATAATATGTATCAGTCTTCTCGATAATGATATTCTGTGTTGAAACACTATTTACTGTATATAGCATGCAACAAGAATAGCAGCAACAGTTATCTACCATTTAGTTGGCTTAACATGTTTCTGGAATGAAAATAGTCCTTTCAGATAGCTTGTAAAAAGTAGGGCAACCTGCACTACTGTTTCCATGCATTAATCTGGTCATGATATCATAAGAGGTCCCTGATAAGTAAACTTTATGTCCAAATTTTGCGGATGCTGATTCTCTAAGTTTTAATTTTCGCAGACTCTCACTGACATGTTATGCAAAGAACTCGGCAAGGATAGTTTGAAGTTGAAGTCTAAGGTGCTTTCGTTATCTTACAACCTTGATGAGACCTCTCTATTTAACAATTGGCGGGTTTCTTGTGCCCCAAACCCTGCCAACCGTAAGGAGCCTTCACAAAATCAATCTTTTGATGCAGTTATAGTGACAGTAAGTAAACTTCCCGTGTAATTCCTACATATTTTAAGAAGTTACTGCCCAAATGATTCTATTGTTTACCTGTGGAAGCATATAAAAATTTAAGACGTGTTAATAGCTGTACGGCCCATCTAGGGATGTGTGGATGTTGCCCGTGCAGCTGTATGGCCCACCTGGATGGTGGATGTGGTCCTAGCCCTTCTTTTATCTCTTTATTAAATTAAATTAGGGTTTAGATTTATTTGTGTTTGATTAGAATTCCTATTTAGGATATGGGTGAAATTTAGAAAAATGATTAGCATTTTTCTACAATGCTAAGCATTTTTTGGACCTCTCAACCACAATCCAGATAGTGATGGAGTTCAGATTAGCCCCTAACCGAAGCCTCGTGCAAGATACCGGAAGATGATCGACCTTACTTTTTTCATATTTGAAAGATGATCCACCTTGCTTTCGTAGGGTGGATCATGGGTGAAAAAGAAGAAAAGAAGAGAACTTTTTTTTTTTTTGCGAAATTCAAACATGTTGATTTTTCAGGGTTTTCTCCATCTGAAAGAGAATGTCTTCTCTGAAAACTCACAATTGGGCATATCTAGGCCCCCATTTGATAGCCAGATGACCTAGGTGCTTCACTTGAACCCCAAAAAAATCTACCAATCCAGCTACTACTCTCCCTCCACACAAACATCCACCATCAGCTTTTGGAAGATCTACTGAAAGGCCAGATAAATCGGTTTGCAATTGACAAGGGTACACATTTGGATTGGGTACACCTTGGACTTGTGTACCCAACATGTGTTGGACAACGATCCTCCCTTTGAAATGGTGTGTTCAGGTTTATAACAGGTTTTGATGGTCATTTCATATCGCTGATTGAAGAATGATGCAATGGAATGCAGGTAATATAAAATGAATTATTTCCCATAGCCTAATTGTCCGGATGCTCTCCAATCTTGGTTTCTACAGGATTAAGGGTGCATTTGGATGGTCAACTGAACTGAGCTGAAATGGTCTGATTCTATGCAGAAGAAATAACCATGGTGAGGTGGCTCTATTTTACATCGTGACAACCAAACCCCTAATTGCAATTCGATGAGTTTCATCCAAGTAGGAGCTAAAACACCAGTGATTGTAATTGGAGAAGCGATTCCCTCATTGTGACTGGAGCAGGCTAGACAGCATCCGATCGTTTCCGCTTTATTGATTTGAATTATCAAACTATACTTCAGGAGACAACCCATGCACTGTAATTTAACATGGACACCAGTTAACCCCAAAACATGTTATGTGGGGACATCCAAACACAGTCCGAACCTTATCAGTAGAGACAAACTCAGCAGCAAATGATGTGATGTATTAATTTCACTGTATCTCAATTTTTCATACTCAGGGTAGAAAGAAAATAAATCAGAACTTCTGCCAATGAAATAGATACCATACCCAAAAACGATGAGAAACAGACTCTGAGGAGGCGATTGGCGATCCAATCGATGAGTCCTCTGAGCCTGGGCAAAGGAAATTCGGGTCGTCGGCACAGGTCGCCTCTGATGAGAGGCGGAGTGCAAGAGCAAGCTGCAGCTGGTAGCTTTCCTCGGTCTGCTGTGCCCAGCTCTTGGATGATGATAACCCTGCCGCTGCCGCGGCATCAGCAGCCTTCAGCCGTGCATCTGCACCTGTCTTGAATCCATCCTCAGGATTCAAATTTAAGATGTGTTAATAGCTGTACGGCCCATCTAGGGATGTGTGGATGTTGCCCGTGCAGCTGTATGGCCCACCTGGATGGTGGATGTGGTCCTAGCCCTTCTTTTATCTCTTTATTAAATTAAATTAGGGTTTAGATTGATTCATTATTTGTGTTTGATTAGAATTCCTATTTAGGATATGGGTGAAATTTTTGCTTTATTAATAAGGGTATTTATGTCTTTTCAACACTTTATTAATATAAATAGAGGGGAAGTCCAACCCAATCTCTCTCTCTCTCTCTCTCTCTCTCTCTCTCTCTCTCTCTCTCTCTCCCTCTTTTTCCTCTTTTCTTTCACGTGCTATATTGTCGTGATATAGTATTGTGCCACAGTACAAGCATATTGTTCTGCATGGTATCAGAGCATCCTATGACCTAAAAATAATTATTTCGTCTGTACAAAAGTCCTTAACCTGGTGGCCTTTTAAGGTATTGTAGAATTCAAACGACTGTATCTATGTATAGTACCCTTGGAGAGTTCATAAATTGACTCACCACACTCACATCGTAAGAAATATCTGGCTTGGTGATGGTTAAATAAATGAGTTTAACAACCAATCTCCGATACTTCCCTAGGTTTTCAAGTACCTTCGCTTGATCATTAGTAGGTTTGTGATTCGGATCTATTGGTGTATCTATTGGCTTGGTACCAAGAAGACTAGTCTCTATGAGAAAATCCAAAACATATTTCCATTGAGATAGATTAATTCCTTTGGTGAAGCAACTTCTATACCTAGGAAGTATCAAAGTTGTACTAGCTCTTTTGTGAGAAAGTGTCTTTGTAGATACTTCTTCAGCAGTTCAGCTCCTCTATTCCCTTATCATCACTTCTCGCAACAACAATATCATCAACATATATTATCAACAAAATAAGGCCTAACATGCTTCTCAATATAAACAAAGAATGATTTGCATGGCTTCCAGTTCGAACAAAGCCATAGTTCAATACAACTTTACTGAATTTATCAAACCATGCATGTGGTGATTGCTTTAGACTATATATTGCCTTTCACAATTTACACACCCTGTTCGACTCCCCCTGAGTAACGAATTTGGGCGGTTGCTCCATATGTTGTACCTCTTCCGTGAGATCACCATGAAGAAAGGCATTTTTTTTTTTTACACAGTTGGAATATGGGTCCACAGAGGGGATAACATACATTGAATTCAACTTGGCAATTGGAGACTGGAGAGAATGTTTAGTATAATCAACACTAAGTCTCTTAGTACATCCTTTAGCAATCAAGGAAGCCTTTAACCGTTCAATCTCACCGTTGGATTGGAATTTAATGGTACCCCCATCTGCAGGCTGCAACTAACCGCACATTTCCCTACAGGTAGACTGGTGATCTCCTAAGTATTTTTTATTATTATTTATATAAAGAGCAACATTTCCTCTTTCATTGCTTGCTTACAAAACTTGGGAGATAAACTTTGAAAAGACATATTTGGAAATTGGATGATCAATACACCCACACTTACCTTTTCTGAGGGCAATGAAAATATCAGACCTGTCTGGAGACTCCATTGGATCACAAGGCTCAAACAAAGATAAGGTAGATGGTACGTCATGAGTGGCTACACTGTCTGTCCATTTTTGACGTGAGTAGATTTTCAACCGAGGTATAGTGGTAGGAGATGGAACTGTCTTTGTCAATTGCAACAGGTATAGGGACATCTCCCATGTTAGGAGATTTATTGTCATTTGAGAAGAATGGAGTGGACTAAAAGCAAGCGACATTTGCGCAGACATTGTCTCTAAAGTGAAGGGTTGTAGCAACGATAACCTCTTTTTGTTCGAGAGTATTCGAGAAAGACATTTGATGGTTCTAAGATCTAATTTATGAAATTACGTCAGTGGTCTCACACGAGACCTTCGTTTGTGCCTAAGTGGGTCCAATCACAAGACTACTATATTGTTTAAGCAATAAGCAACCTAGTCTAAGCATGCATAGATATTCAAATGATTAAACAGATTAAGCTCCTAATCTATGCAACCTATGTAGACTTATAAGAATGGATTAATGAGCTCAAGTCTACACAACTAGTGAAAGTACATCTTGTGTGTGGATGTGCCTATCTAGTGACTAGCATACATTCCTATCAAGCACTCATAATTAACAATTAAACATACAATGCTAAGATAACAATGAGCTTAAATCAATCACAAATACAAGCATATATAGTGGTTCGACTTTGGGTCTACTCCACTCCCGGTTCAAGTACTCAACCCCATTGAGTACACCGGCATTCACTATCGGAGGTTTTAAATGAGGTTCACCTCTCAACTTTTACACGGAAGTTTTACCGGTCTACCTCTCAACCATAACTGGAGTTTTGGACAAAGGGCTAACTCTCAACTTAACCGGAGTTTTGGACATAGGCTAACTCTCAACTTGACGCACTTTCACTCCCGTGTCGGAGGCTCCCCCTTGGAGACTAATTTAGGCCCGACAAATGTGCCAAAGATCGGCAAATGACCTTAGATCAAGTTTGACAAACAAACTCTACACTCAACTCCCACAGGGAATTGAGTGGATGGACTCTCAATAAATGACAACCTTACTTGTTGGATGAGCCCCTTGTTCAGCGCCGCTTTGGATTGTTTGATCTCCGCTCTCCCGTGCTTCAATCAACTTCCCTTGCTCCCCCGATCGTGTTGCCGCTGCGTCGCCAATGCCTCAGCTACACTTGATTAATCACCTTGCTTGTGATGCCTTTGAGATGCCTAAGGTGATAGAAGGGTAGGTTTGAGAACTCTACAACTAATAGGAATGGGTTGCTTAGAGTTGCTCACCTACAACGATCTCATCTTAGAGCTTTCGATAAGGATATGACTATCAAGGAAGATCCAAACTCTAAAGATCAAGAGGAGTTGAAGGTCATCTTCTACATGAGCTTGGAATGCTCCATTCTTGTGTGAAATCACAAGGAAGATGCCTTGCAATGGTTAGAGATTGAGCCTCTAATGATCTCCAACAATGGTGGCTTCAATGCTCTAAAAATCCATCTCTTTACCCCTAAAAACGAACAAAGCCTTTAAATACACAAAGCCCCAACGGCTATAAAACGGCTCTCCGCGACTGGTCGACCGACCGGTCGAATTATGAGGCCAGGACAATTTAACTTGCTGTCTCAATAAGGTTGGTCGCTGACCGGTCGGACAGACTGACTGACTGGTCGGACGACCAATCGAATTAAGCCCCGAGACACTGATATTTAAGTGGAGCCCGATGTCCAATTTCGGCCATCTGCCGACCGGTCTGGCGACAGGTCTAGCATGTATTTTTGCTGCTTGTTTCACTTTTGATTTGCAGCAGAACATGCAACCTCTTGGCCATTTGTTAGGTGATCTTTTGGGACACCTAAGGTCGATCTAAGATGACTAAGGGTATCCTAATGGTCATGGTCATCTAGAGGTTAAGGTTTTTGATAGGTTCAAGGTTAAGGCACACCAAGGCATCTCTTTTACCTGTTTCTTCTTCCTTGATGCAGCAGGTCCGTCTTGAGTCTTCGGTCTTCGTCTTCATTAAGCTCAACCGATGCTAGACTTACTGACCTAAGTGATTGACAAACAAGGTGCACTAGTATGCCACAGAAAAGTGTACCAACAATCTCCCCCATTGTCAATTACTTACAAAAACCTAACCTATCAAATCAAAATACATGTACAAGATATTACAATGATATTGAAACAAATACAGGACTCTTGACATGCCTAACTAAGCAACTCCTCTTCAGTTTGCCCATAACTTGTCAATCCCTGCACCAAAAAATATAGCAAACTAGTTTTGGTGGGACTTAATCTTTCTCCCCCTTTTTGTCAGCAGTTGATAAACTATTCTCTCACTCTTAATGATACAACAATTAAGGTTAAGGTAAGAGTAAATAGTATGTCGCAGTTATAACCATAAGCACATGCTAACAAGGAGAGTATATGGTGCATGAACATTAAAACATGGAGCATGCTATGGAACATGATTAACAAGAAAATGTAACTATCTAAGCATAGTTAATCATGCACAATTGGTGAAGGATATACATTTGCAATAAAAGCACATAGGGTATATCATGACCAATCCTAAGCAAAGATTAGCATACAATAAGCAGGAAATTTAACATGATTAGCTAATCTAAGCAGAGAGATAGTCTAGCAGCAAATGTACATAATAAAAGCAAGGCGAAACTACCAAATTTGGGCTAATGAGGCTTGAATCCTCTGATTTTCCCGTAAACACAAAAATGAGGCTGAAATCCTCAGATATTCCTATAGAATCACTTTTTAGCTACCCTTACTACTATGTTTAGTTTGAAAGGCTTAAAGGTAACTAATTTCTTCAACACTCTCATAAAATGTAGCATGAGGTGAGGAGTTGGGAACTCCTTCTCCTGGAAGGGATAATGGTCGGGATTCTCTCTTAGATTAGGGGGAAGAGAGGTGGTGGAAGCCATGAGAGCTGTCACTATATTTTGTCTCCCATCACTAGTGGAGTCACTAGATTTGGATTCGGACTACTCTGTATCATCCTAAATGGCAGCCATTGCCTTTTTACCTTTCGGTTTGGGCCCTTTCGGACATTCCGGGGCAATACGGCCACGATAACCGCAACCGTAACATTGGACGGATTTGGGTTTGGATGATTTTCCTTCTTGTCACGGCTACTCCCTCTATCAAATTTGAGGAATCGTTTAAATTTTCTATTTATCTTATCTCTCTCATCATCACTAGCTTCTTCCGACTCACTCTTAATTTTCTTATGTTTGTGAGAGGACTTTAAAGCGATGCTTTTCTTTCTAGAGGGGGCCTTAAAGTATAATTCATGAGTTTGTAGAGAACCTATGAGTTCTTCTATTTTCATGTTGTCTATGTCTTTACACTCCTCTAAGGCTACTACCTTGGTGTTAAATCTCTTCGGGAGGGACCTAAGTATTTTTCTACATATACGTCCTTCCGGAAGCCGTTCTTCCAAGGCAAACATGGAGTTACAAATATCAGACAATTGTGTATAAAACTCCATAAAAGTTTCAGATTCTTTCATTTTAATATTTTCAAATTTTGTGGTTAAGAGTGAAAGCTTCAAGCGTCTTACTGTGCTAGTTCCCTCGTGGGTAACCTCATGTCCCACGCTTCTTTAGAGGTTACGCATGTGAGAATGTGCTGATATTCTTCCGGGGAAACCGCACAGCAAATCGCATTGAGAGCTTTAGCATTTGCCATGTATTGTGCTCTCTCATTGTCATTCCATTTTTCATCATCTTTGGGAATGACAATGTATTTCCCATCAACCTCTACTTCTTCGGTGGTCAAGGCATATCCACGTTGTGTACTTGGCCACACCAGACGGTCCATGGATTGTAAGAAAATCCTTATCCTAGCCTTCCAATAGGAGTAGTTGGATCCGTTAAAGAATGGTGGATGGTTGGTGGTACCCCCATCTCGGTTGGACATCAGCTAGTGCTCTGGTACCGGATCTTATTCTAGATGGTTAAGTCCTTGAAGAGCAACTCGCTCTGATACCAATTGAAATTACGTTGGTAGTTTAACACGACATCTTCATTTGTGCGGAAGCTTAAAGAGCAACTAGTATTATGGCTAAGTCCTATAGGGGGGGTGATTAAGACCTTTTGAAATTCTTTTCGCCTACTTACACATTTTAACAAATTAAACTAAGCAAGCAAGAACACTTCGGCTTCCAAGCCTAAGTGGGTCCAATCACAAGACTAGCATATTGTTTAAGCTATAAGCAACCTAGTCTAAGCATGCATAGATATTCAAATTATTAAACAAATCAAGCTCCTAATCTATGCAACCTATGTAGACTTATGAGAATGGATCAATGAGTTCAAGTCTACACAACTAGTAAAAGTACATCTTGTGTGTGGATGTGCCTATCTAGTGACTAGCATACATTCCTATCAAGTATTGGTAATTAACAATTAAACATACAATGCTAAGATAACAATGAGCTCAAATCAATCACAAACATAAGCATGTATAGTGGTTCGACTTTGGGTCTACTCCACTCCCAAGTACTCAACCCCATTGAACACACCGGCATTCACTATCGGAGGTTTTAAATGAGGTTCACATCTCAACCTTTACATGGAGGTTTTACCGGTTCACCTCTCAACCATAACAGGAGTTTTGGACAAAGGGCTAACTCTCAACCCAACTGGAGTTTTGGACCTAGGCTAACTCTCAACCCGACGCACGTTCACTCCCATGTCGAAGGCTCCCCCTTGGAGACTAATTTAGGCCCGATAAACGTGCCAAGGAATGGCAAACGTCCCTGGATGTTTTTGTAAGTACACATATTTGTCAATTATCTTGTCGGTTGAGTCGTCACGACTGGTGAGCCTAGAAGACGCTGAAGAATGAAGCCTTGAAGATCTCCGGCTACTCAACTCAGAAGATCTACAAAGATATCTTCATCCAAAACCAACCCTCTCAACCCTAGATCCACATAACTCTCAAAACCTGTGTCCTCTACATGGCTCGTCGCTTAAAAGGCACTTCCATTATCTCCCAAGCCATAGAGGTAGTCCAAAAGATCAGCTTGGACTTGGTATGTATTGGCCCATAGTCCATTTGCAGGAAAAAAAATCCAAAAATCAGACTCTTTGAAAAACCTGCAGATTGAGCACCGGGCTCCCGGCCACTATGCTTCCGGACGCCCGACCACCTGGATTCTAGTCCAGCAGCGTTAATCATGAATTCTGGGCGCCCGACCCAAACTTGTCCGGGCACCCGACCTATGGAAATCTGGTCCAGCAAGAATTGAACATATTCATGATATTCAGTATGAATATCAGGCGCCCGATTGAATCTGTGTCCGGGCGCTCGGCCAATGAAATTCAGGTCCAGAGAGGTTTAATGAAAATTCCTGAAGGATTCCGGGCGCCCACCCCAACTGTGTGCGGGCGCCCGACTTGGTAAAAAATTGTCCAGTAAGGACCATCTGAAATTCAAAGAGAATTTCGGGTACCCGACTGGAACTGTGTCCGAGCGCCCGACCAAGCAAGAAAGGGTCCAGACTCCAGTGACTTAACCTTCTGGATGGATTGAATATGGGGCGCCTAACCCAGGGTTCACCGGGCGCCCGATTGCTGCTGAAACAGTTTTTTGGACTATGTGTCCGGGCACCTGAACTAGCCGTTTTTTGCCCCTTTTTTTCACATCTATTTAAACATTCATTTAGGCAAAACCCTAACTACGAAAATTAGAGCCTTCCTTTGAGTTTATGATTATCCTTAGCCAAATCCTCTCTTCTCAAGGTTCTAATCCTTGAGTTCATTGTTCAATCCTAGTTGTTACAAACTATCAATGAGCATTCAAAGCTCGGATTGAAATATGAACTCAAGCCCTCATTAATAGCTCTTGACCTAATCTCTAGTAGTTGTATTCTCTAGTCATTATTGCCATTAATGAAGATCTTGGTGAAACCCTTCTCTAGACTTTAAGCCGTATCCTTAGGGAAGTTTTAATCAAACCCTAATCCCTCACCTTGGAACCTACAAGAAGACATTTGTAGCAAGGTTGCTGATCGAGGGAGCTGAAGAAGGTATCGTTCAAGCCGAAGCTTCTTCAACCAAAGGCATCATCAAGGGGCTCAGTTAGCTAAGTATACTTTAGTCATTCGAGTCCAAGAAACCACCTCAAAAGTTAATATTTGGGTTTCAGAGTTTGAAGACCCAAACTCGGTACAGTCCTTGTGTAGGACAAGTCCTTGTGTAGGACAAAGTGGTTGATGGATTAGTCCTAAGGTAGGATGAATCCATGTGTTGAAGTCTAAGTCCTTTTGTAGGCTGTTAAGGTTTATGGTTGACCTCATTTAAAACCATTGTGATAGTGAAATCAGGCCACTCAAGGAGTGAGTGGATCAGCCGGGAGTGGAGTAGGTACATAACCGAACCACTATAAAATCTCTTGTTATGTGATGAATGTTTGCAACTACTTTACTTCTTTCATGTTTGAGATAATCTGATTATATCTTGCTCTTCTATTGTTGAAAGTTAATATTCTGCATATCTAGTGTTTGAAGAAAGATTTCTGAAATGCTTTGCATGATTGTGAGTGTTTAAATTGGTTAATTTAAAAAGTGTCCTATTCACCCCCCTCTAGGACAAAGAAACCAGTTTCTTGCTTCTACAAGAGCGGTAATCAAACTTACACCGCAATTTCAGTTTTAGGCCCGACAAACGTGCCAAGGATCGGCAAACGACCTTAGATCGAGTTTGACAAACAAACTCTATACTCAACTCCCACAAGGAATTGAGTGGATGGACTCTCAATAAATGACAACCTTACTTGTCGGATGAGCCCCTTGTTCAGCACCATTTTGGGTTGCTTGATCTTCGCTCTCCTATGCTTCAATCAACTTCCCTTGCTCCCCCGATCGTGTTGTCGATGCGTCGCCAATGCCTCAACTACACTTGATCAATCACCTTGCTTGTGATGCCTTTGAGATGCTCAAGGTGATAGAAGGGTAGGTTTGGGAACTCTATAACTAATAAGAATGGGTTGCCTAGAGTTGTTCACCTACAACGATCTCATCTTAGAGTTTTGGATAAGGATATGACTATCAAGGAAGATCCAAACTCTAGAGATCAAGAGAGGTTGAAGGTCATCTTCTACATGAGCTTGGAATGCTCCATTCTTGTGTGAAATCACAAGGAAGTTACCTTGCAATGGTTAGATATTGAGCTTCTAATGATCTCCAACAATGGTGGCTTCAATCCTCTCAAAATTCCTCTCTTTACCCTTAAAAACGAGCCAAGTCTTTAAATACACAAAGTCCCAATGACTATAAAACGGCTCTCTCTGACCGGTCAAATTATGAGGCTAGGACAATTTAACTTGCTGTCTCAATAAGGTCGGTCGCCGACCGGTGAAATTAAGCCCCGAGACATTGATATTTAAGTGGAGCTCGCTGTCCAATTTCGGCCATCGGCCGACCGTTTGGGCAATCAGTCTGGCGACAGGTCTAGCATGTATTTCTGCTACTTGTTTCACTTTTGATTTGCAGTAGAACATGCAACCTTTTGGCCATTTGTTAGGTGATCTTTTGGGACACCTAAGGTCAATTTAAGATGACTAAGGGTATCCTAACGGTCATGGTCATCTAGAGGTTAAGGTTTTGGATAGGTTCAAGATTAAGGCACACCAAAGCATCTCTTTTACATGTTTCTTCTTCCTTGATGCAGCAGGTCCGTTTGGAGTCTTCGGCCTTCGTCGTTGTCTTCATTAAGCTCAATCAATACTAGACTCATTGACCTAAGTGATTGATAAACAAGGTGCACTAGTATGCCACAGAAAAGTGCACTAACAATTTATTATGGCCTGACTCCAATTGGTGAACAAAATATACACATCCAAAGACTTTGGGAGGCAAAGAGAATGGTGGAGCAATAGAAAAATAAAGAAAAAGAAATTTGGAGAAGGGAGATGAGAGAAAGGGGAGAAGAGGGGAGAGGAGGAGAGACGGCTAGGGCAATTGTGTTATGCATTGCTTGATCTTTAGACCAACACAAGCGTGCGCGCACGCACACACATATTAGTTCTGAAGGAAAAGTTCCAGTACTCCACAAGTATACATGACAGCCATATACATGCATACAATTACATATATTTCCAAACTCCCCCTCAAGCTGGAGCATGTATATTGATCATGCCCAGCTTGTAATACGTAAAAAGAAAATGGTAAAGATGAGCATGGATCATTGCTCTCCCTTATACACAACATGACAGGATATAGACCGTAGCTTATACTTCATTCGTTGAATCTTCTGTTCAAGTAGGAGGCTATAACAAAACTCGATAACAATTGAGTCAATAACTTGTCATCTACATACATATTCTCTCACAAATAAGTGCAATGTGAGTAAACTACACCCACACACTTGATAGAACTTATGTGCATCACGTGCAACACAAAGTGAGTGGGCATCACGTGCAACAACGCTCACAACAAACAACAGGGTGGAGGGACACTCACACCATAAATAGGCCTGATAGAGGAAGAGATGATGAACTAAGAAGGAAAAATCCACCACTTGTAAAGAAACTCCCATGTAGAGTTGAGTGAGGCATTTCGTCAAACACCTTGTGCGCTCGTGATACTCCTAGGCACGATATAAAACTTCAACTTCGCAATCACAATCAGCATATCAGATCATGAAGAAAGGAAGAAAATCCAGCAAAGAAACAAAAAACCAAGGGCCGTTGGCACCAATATCTCACAAAAGACGTCATCGTACACCCAAATCTTGATGAAACTTCATGATACTTGTTGCTGGAGAATGCTCTTGATCAATCGCACCTTCCCCATGTGGAACAACTGCTCATTGGCCCTTCAGAAAAACACTAGCATAAATCACAAAATCTGCACTTTCCCGATTTTTCTTCATTTTCTGTAGAAACACAACAAAAACTACTCCAAACTATACAGAAAAATCTTCATTATTCCTTAAAACAAAAACCAGATCTACCAGATCCCAACTTTTTGCTTAAAAAAGAACTACCGATCTTACACTACTGATGTCATCCGTGCATATGGAAGGCGTCAACGGTGGGCCCCACTATCGTAGGTTGCGGTCAAGTCCCGAATCGGATGGTCTGATACCAAGTAGAAAAAAAAAAAAAGAAATTTGGAGAAGGGACTGGAGAGAAAGGGGAGAAAGAGGAGAGACGGCTATGGCAACTGTGTTCTGTTGGTTATCTCAAGACCAACACACACACACACACACACACACACACACACACACACACACACATATTAGTTCTGAAGGAAAAGTTATAGTACTCCACAAGTATACATGACAACCATACACATGCACACACACAATTACATATATTTCCATAGGAGCATCTGGAAGTAACATGTCTTGAGGTGATTTACCCATTAAGATCGTTAAGGGCATTCAATTTATTAGGAAGTACGCCGTAAGAACCACATCACTCCAAAAACTTTTGTGAACATTCATGGGAAGTAATAAAGTCCACGTTTTGTTTAGCAAGTGATGATTTTCTGTTCTGCTACATCGTTGTGTTGTGGGGCATGTGCGCACAATGTTTGGTTCAATATACTTGGTTTAGAGAAATACAAACGAAATAAATCTTACATATATTCCGTAGCATTATTGGAACAAAACACAAACACCTTCGAATTAAATTGATTTTATACCTCCATGTAGAAAGGTCTTAAAAATAGATAATAATTCAGATTGTTCTTTCATTAAATAAATTTAAGTCATATGAAAAATCATCAATGAATGTAACAAAGTACTTATGCCCTATCTTATTAGGAATTTTAATTGGTCCCCAAACATCTGAATGTAGTAGAGAAAGGAACTAGATTGTTTTTCCTGCATGTGGTGGAAAGGTATCACGATGATGTTTACTCAACTTACATACTTCACATTTTAAAACTGACACAAATGATAAAGAATGAATAACACTTTTAACAAGGACCGATGACCAAGATGGCAACGCCACTGATAGGGAGAGATGTCCTTATGTGATGCAGCACCAACAACTTCATGGTCTGATTGTACAGCCCGTCTTGCTGATGCCCCCCACCAATCTTTTCCTTCGTCTTGAGATCCTGGAAAACATAATGTGAAAGATAGAAAGTCTCATAGTAATTAAAAGATTTGGTGAACTTGCTAACCGACAGAAGATTTAAAGGAAATTCAAGGACAGAGGAAAGATAATAATGAGAGAGAAGAGCTCAAATGCACTTTGGACTGGGTACCATCTGCCATGGTGACAGATGAACCGATTAACGTTGTACTAATGGAAGAAAAAGCACGTGTCACTTGTCATATGGTCTGATGCTCCAAAGTCAAATGACCCCCCAGGAAGAACCCTTGGATACTAAACAAGCCATACTTGAGGTCACGAATGTGTCTATAGGGGTAGAAGTCACAATAGAAGCTACAAGAGTGGATTGTTTCTATAGGTTTTTCAACTTTGAATACTCTTCTTGTGTAAGAGTAACCTCTCTCCATTAGTACGTGATGGTTTCGTTGTAGAAGCGGAACAAATCGGGTTAGACCCATTGTCTTCAATATGAGATACCTGATTCGCCCATGCTAGCTTTTCATGAAGATCCCAACACTTCTCAATTGAATGGTTCGTAAGACTGCAATGTGTGCACTTCCAAGGTCCACTACCTCTACTACAACCTCTTCCCACTTCACCACAACCTCCTTGATTACCTCTACCACCACCTCTGCCTTGTCCAGAGAAAGATGTAAGAGCGGAGCTATCATTGGTTCCACTAGTAGACCTTAGAGATACACGTTGAAGACGTGAATCGACCTCATTCAGGGATGACACCTTACCATCCAAAATCTATGCACGAACTAGTTCATACTTAGGTTTTAACCTGGATAAAAATTGCTATGCAAAACTCTTCGAGTTGCTAATATTGTTTGTCCAAATTCATAGTGAGAGGTTGATAGACATTTAGGTCCTCCCACATCCCTTTAAGTTTTGAGTAATATTCATCCAGGGTTTTATCCTCCTGTTGAATTCCAAATAACTCTTCATATAGTTGGCATGTTTGAGAGATGTTTTTGTCAGACAAATACATCTCCCGTAATATATATATATATATATATTAATGCAAGGGCATTTTCACACCGGGCTCGAGTGTGGTAGCCTGTGTGAAGCAGGGACACGCTCAGGGTGGGCGGCCCGTGTGAAGCGGGTGGCTAGTGTGATGCGAACCCATGTGAAGTGAGCCCACGAAGGAGGGTTCGGCCGAGGGCCTAGCTTGTGTGAAGCAGGAGCCTAGGCTATGAGATAAAGGGATTGATTCGTCATGCTCTATCAGTTTGAGCTTCTAGAGCAAGTGGTTAGTTGTCCTGTGTCAAAGTGGTATCAGAGTCGAAGGTCTCGTGCTCAAGACTCCTCATCAGGGGTGATTAATGCAGGGGCATGTTCACACCAGGCTCGAGTGGGGTAGCCTATATGAAGTGGGGACACACTCAGGGTGGGCGGCCTATGTGAAGTGGGTGGCTAGTGTGATGCAAACCCATGTGAAGTGGGAGCCACGAAGGAGGCCAAGGGTCTGGCCTGTATGAAGCAGGACCACGGGCTATGAGATAAAGAGATTGATTCGCCACGCTCTATCAGTTTGAGCTTTTAGAGCAAGTGGTTAGTCGTCCTGTACTTTTTGATATGTGATGTGAGCGCAAAATCTGAACAGTCCACGTGATGCGGCACCCCATGAAACCCCCAAGACCAACTTTTAGCTTGATCCAAAACTTTAGTAGGCCATGGCAAACGGAAACAGTTACCTCCCTTGATTTGCTTCTCTCTTTGCTATGGCCCACCAGAGTTTTGGATCAGGTTGAAACTTGGGCCCTGTGGGTTTAATGGGGTGCCGCATCACATGGACCATTCGGATTTTGTGCCCATGACACGTGTGCAAAGGTGAGCGTGACTCTCTCTCTTCTCTCTCTCTCTCTCTCTCTCTCTCTCTCTCTCTCTCTCTATATATATATATATATATATATATATATATATATATAGTGCATCTTATATTTCTTTTGTAGAATCTAGAAACATTACGTTTGCACTCATTGATGATTCGATGCCTTTTCATAACTAGGTTATAATTTGAGCATTATCCTAGGTCCATTGATTATATGTACTAGCATTATCATCTGATTTCTCTGTGATCATATAATTTAATTTTCCTTTCGTTGTTCAAAACACTTGAATTGACTTAGACCACTAGAGATAATTTGTTCCATTCAATTTAATAGAGGTTATTTGCCCCCCCCCCCCCCCCCCCCCCCCCCCAAAAAAAAAAAAAACCGATGGATTTAGGAATCCAGTTGTTAAATCACTTCTCTCTCCATTAAGAACAAGGAAGAGAGGAGAACCACATGCCTGGCACAAACACGGGTTGACCTAGCATGAGTCACAAACACTTGAACACTTCCCACTGAGTGAACACCACGCCTTGGAGAGATCAGTCCACACGTCTTCACGCTGCATGAGGGGTGATAAAACAATCCAGTCTATCATGACATAACTAAACATATTGAGGTAGATTGCTACTTCATAAGTAAGAAGGTCTTCAGTGGCGAAATCTCTACACCATATGTCCGATCGCAGGATCAACTTGGAGATGTATTCACCAAGGCTCTTATCTTCCTCACAGTCAGTCTATGCATATATATTGCAAGCTTGGCATCGACAAGATCTATGTTTCAGCTTGAGGGGGGAGTGTTTATATACGAAATATGGGTTGTACAGCTGTATGACCCATCTTTGGATGTGTGGTTGTGGCCCGTAAAACTATACGGGCCACATGGATTGTGGATATGGGCGTATCCCTTCTTTTATCTCTTTATTAAAGTTAAATTAGGGTTTTAGATTGATTCATTATCTGTGTTTGATCAGAATTCCCGTTTAGGATATATGTGGAATTTTAGTTGTTACTGAGGGTATTTTTGTCTTTTCAACACTTTATTAATATAAATAGAGAAGAGGGGGAGGGGGGTCACTCCAACCTAATCTCTCTCTCTCTCTCTCCCCTCTTCTCTTTTTCCTCTTTTCTTTCATGTGCCACAGTGCCATGCTACAATACAAGCATATTGTTCTACAAGGTGCATTTGGATGTACCACCAAATCATGTCTGCTAGGACTTGTGAGCCAACAAGGTAGGCTTGGCATTTGGAGATAGTGTGGAAAACAATGTCCCCATTAAGTGGGTTTCAATTTTCTTGCCCCAAATCACCAGTAAGATATGCACAGGAAGGTCCCTGACATAACTCACCTGTAATTTGGTGCTAGGTTGTTGCCCATGGGAATTTGGAAAATCAACTGTGACCTTAATTGTTTACATTAGGAAGTGGTATTGAAATTGAGTTACAAATAGTAAATTTATGGATGTGAATAGAAGTGCCCTGACAAAGGCTTGAACCGGAACTGCCCTTTTAATTGGTTACTCCTGTCTTGGTTCCTTGTATGAGCAAAAGTGTATAGCGATTTGACTGATAAAGCTTCTCTCTCTCTCTCTCTCTCTCTCTCTCTCTCTCTCTCTCTCTCTCCCCCCCCCCCCCCCTGTTTTCTTTCTTGTTCTTTTTCTTTTTCTTTTGTACCTTCAGGCTCCACTTTGTAATGTCAAAGAAATGAAAATTGCAAAAAGAGGAAATCCTTTTATCCTTGATTTTCTTCCAAAGGTAAGTAGTCTGTCTAACATCTTAAGTTGTGTAGATATTCCATATGCTCATCATTGTTGATGTTTTCTTTCTTATTTTCTCAAGAGTAGATACTTTTCCCATTATCTAGTAATTTTTTGGAGTTTAATGTTTTCCTTCTTGTATTATGTTTCAACTTGAGAAATGTAATTCTTTAGGACATGTAAGGACTCACATGGCATGTTTGGATACATGGAATCCAAGGGAAAGAGAGGAAAAACTAATGACTACCTAATGATGATTTCCATGAGCATTATTGAAGCATAGATTCCAATTTTAGGATTCTTGTTTGGATTGCGAGTGGAAATATTATATTCTTCTCACAAGTCACCTAGTTTCTAGTGCCAAGAATCAAATTATCAAAAAGTGTAATGATTTCTCAAGTGGAACCCCATCCTTTGCTATCCAAACAACAAAAATTGTAACATCGAAGGAAAACTCTTTTCCTTTTCCATTGTCTGTCATGGAATCCCTAGTATCCAAACATGGCCATAAGGTCCAATGATTTGTTTTAGGATTCAATACCATTGGCAACGTTTTCGTTTTGCTACCCAATCATGTGATAAGGAGGCTGGACACTGTTGTGGGGTTAGACACACTTACTTCCACAAGGCCTGTGCACTAATACGTCTGTACAAGTATATTAAAATACTATATTTACTAGAATGTTACAATTATTTATAATTTAAAATTCTTAAAAATAACCTATTTAGCAGTTTCACACATGGAGCCATGTCCAGGGGTGTCAAACATGAATTCATGTTGATATTTTATGTGCCAACACAGCTGGAAACTCGTGTTACATAGAAAAGAACTATAGATGCCTAATGGAAGGCAATAGAAATCACAACTTCCACTGGGTGTCTCGCTTAGTGTTTCTTTAATGTATCAATATTGGAGTGGTTTCCATTTCCCTCCAAGTTAATATGGAATATGAACTAGTAAGCATAATTCATGGAATTGAAACTGCCTTCAATTTGCTGTTGTAGTTTGAGAGTTGACTGATGTCTAGGAAGTAGGCATTGAGGGCTTTTAAGTGGGCCACCATTTTTTTTTTTTTTTGTGAGGCTTTTAGTTGCAAGTTGATTTTCCGAAAAAAACTGCTTGTGGAGTAAGACCTCCTGGGGATAAGAGACATAGGACTGAAGAGAGCCAAAAAAGGATCTTTCAATGGAAAACACAACTAGTTGTATTGTATCACAGACTTGCGGAACAACTAGTTGCTTTGTTCATGTGGGACAATTCCCAATCATTGATCTGAACATTCTTCTGCATACCACCCATTGGTAGGCCACGCTGGATACCAATTGAATAGTCCCAACCCTTTTGAATCTTGGTCATTTTGTTACATGGTTAACATCATCTAATGAATGTTTTTCTTTAAAATAATAAGCAATACAAGGTGGGGCCCATTGAATTAGATGTTTCATGTTGATTAAAAAAAGATGGTTCACGTTGATGATTCAACCTATTTTTATATCTTGATCTTGACCATCCAATTTTTGCATACTATTTGGTTGAATGGTTTGAATCGTCTAGTTAGCATGATTCTTTCATTTTCACTTGCCAAGAGTAGCTGGAATGATTGGACGGTCTAGATTGATGGATGGATTGTGTCCCACATGTCCAAAGTAATTAGTTATATGGTGAAGATGTGATGCACAATGTTTGTAGTATCGGTATAGTTACATTTATCACTAGACGGGGATACGGAAACATTTATTGATATCGCCAATATTATCGTTGATACTAGGAAATGCATCACCGTCCGAGGGAAACATTGGGGAAACATGGGGAAAACATTGGAATTTTTTAGTGAAACTTCAGGAGATGCTAAAAGTACACATTTACATATTTAGGAAGCAAAAAAGTGCAAAAAAGAATCATAAGTTTCCATTAAGTAGGGGCCCAAAGCATGTGTTGTCGTAAAAAATCAGTGCAACGATAACTAAAATGAGTTCGTATAATACAACGCAGATGCCAAACAATAACTAAGACATCCAAAAACTAAAGGAACTAGAAAAAAAAATACATATCCGGCCATCCCTCATGCCCACGTGGAATTACAAGGTGGCTCGAAGTCATCATCTTTGTCCCCACTCGGTCAGCCATAGTACTGTTGCACCACGTGTCGACCATATTGTGCCAATGTCATCGTTTGTTCATGCTAGTGGATGTACTCTCTCATGTATCTCTAGTACTCTTCTTTGAACTGTATGAGTACTCCCAGACGTGGGTACTATGTGATGGTAGCCAACTATGACCGAGTAGGGTCATGAGGAAACAGATTGATTCCAACCCTGACTCCTAATAGAACTAAGCCTAATTATACGATGGTTACCATAAATATCCTACTACGTACCCATAACTGTAAGTGCTCTCCTATGCTCGCGTATATCCGTAATTGGACGATTGTGTCTGAGTGTCGTAGCCACCATATCCATACCCATAATACCCTCATGCGTATAAGGTGGGATGGAAGCGGAGCTCCCCTACGTTGGACTGATATTCATCGACTACTAACTGTGTACAAGAGACTCCTCTACGTGTGTGACTTTCCTCTTCCTACCCTTCCAACGCTTGAAATGCTTACTAGGCTCTGTTGCTCTCCTCAAGGATGATGGATGAGATTCATGGTCTTCGGCCTGAGTGGCATGGTCAAAGTGGGCCTCCTTAGTGAATTGGCTAATAATCATTGACTCTGACCTATCATGTAACCTGCAACATTGTCACTTCCTCTCCCAACACTAATATTTCCACCCTTATCACTGCCTTCGCCATCCTTGCCAAACTGACCTCCATCCATGCCATCATCGCTGCCATAGTCATCATTGTCACCATCCCTACCGCCAACGCTGGATGCGGATAAAGTCTCATCAGCACTAAAGACTACTCGACATTGGGGAGTAGGCTATGACTGTGCATCGCCACCCTCATCAGGATGTATTGGACTCATCAACATGTTGAAGGAGTTGGGTTCAGTCCTCTGCTTGTTCACTACCTGGTTGACGTCAATACCAAGAGATGTTGCTCCCTTTTCTACTACTGGAGCAGGGCCTCCCTTAGCATCATCTAAATCAACTGACTTCACCCACTCATAAAGTGGGTCCTCAGATCATCAATGAGATGCGCCTGTGCATCTATCGACAACAAGTTTAGCGGGTCCCGATATGCCTCCATGTCACGTTATGCTTGTAGTTGCATCTCTTTTGGCTTCATATTGTAATGACAATATATGATCTTTTGTTGCTTTTCATATCCTAGTGTGTTCCTTTTATTAGTTTGTATGAGCGACCATGTGCTCCAATTCCTCTCACATGGTGAAGAGGAGACAGTCTGAGTAAGAACATAGATGGCCAGTAACTGCAGTGGAGGTTGGACGCTCTGTGTACTGATATGTGGCTCGAAATGAACCACCTGGCTATATCGCTCCCCATAGTCTCCTAAAACCCCCTTCTCCATAGATCTTTTAGTCTCCTCTACTTGCGCTTGCAATAAGTGCATCTCTAACACGAGTGGGCGCTCTGGGCGTGTTGTAGGGTAGTCCTGCCTAAACCAGACCTACCACCACACTGCCTAGCCCTCACCTTCCCTGCTACTCCCACCAACTTCATGTGTAGAGGCCTCAAACGATGGGCTAATGTCCTCAAGCTATCTCCTCTGCTCCCTATCTCACCTTGATGTTAAGAATTCGCACATTGCTTGTCTATAATCCATCCTATCCTTCTCAGTAACACAGTTCTCATCCTCAAGATATCCCATACATCGTCATCATCTTGCTCCTTATCAACAGTCCCAAGATCCCGTCCAAGAACTCATTAACTCCTCCCTGAATCCCTCTTCCATGCTTATTGTTGCCTATGTGTCTTCCCCTTGCTCAACACCTTATCTCTACTCTCACCAACTATTCCATAATGGCAACGGTGGCCATAACGGCCACTGCTGATACCATTTAGATACGGGCGTCGTAACAGCTGTTATGGCATTAAAAAAAAACAAAACTATTTGGCCCCATTACAAGTTAATTTTTCTGTAATGGCTGTTATGCCCCTGCGATGCATAATCGTTACCGCCGTTACATAACCGTTTTGGAATACTTTGGCTCTCACCTCCTTTTGATCACTTGGGTAGCTCTTTACATTCTTGTACCCCCCTGCCCGAGTGCTCCATTGATCGATAACATGCATGTCTAACCATCCATCCATCCATCCATGCACACACACACATACATGATCCATGCATGCATACATATGTTTCTATCTATCCATCCGTACATCCATTTGTCCATACATTAATACATCTTTTCATCCATCCATGCATAGAGACACTAATAGATCCATCCATTCATGCATACGAACATGCATCCATCCATGCATACACACACACACACACACATGCATAATCCATCCATGTATGCATATGCACACACATCCATGATCCATCCATCCATGCGTGTCTATCCATTCATCCATACATACATACACTCGTAAGTGCAGCCAACCAGGCGCGCGCGCGCGCACACACACGCACAATCCATCGATCCGTCTCCACCAATCCATCCATGAATACATACACTCATACATGCATCCATCCATACACAGATACATGATCCATCCATGCATACATCCATGCACAGATACATGATCTATCCATCAATTGATCGATACATAGTTACATACATACACATCCATCCATCTTTGCGCACATACATGCATTTCATGATAGGCGTTTTGCAAATCTATTAATAAGAGCTTATTTGCTTATTCTAAAAAAATAAGCTCTTATTATGAAAATAGACCGTTTGGTAAAGCTTTTATTTTAGAGCTTATTTTTTAAGAAACTAATAAAAAAGCTATTAAATAATAAGTGATAGGGAGGTCACTTTTTCTTTAAGAGCTTATTTAGCTTAAGCGGGTAGACATTTTTAATTAATTTTTGGACAAGTTTGTCCTTCAACTTTTTAAGTAATTCTCATCTTGCCCTCTTCTCTTCTTTAGAATATCTCTAAGGTGGGCCCACATGATGAACAACCCATATTGAATGTGGGTTTCCACATCAAGGTGGGCCCACATAATGCATGGTCACATCAAAGGTGGGACCTAGATGATGGATGGGGGACATTGAAGGTGGAATCACATGATGGAAGGTTGACATCAAAGGTAGGCCCACATGATGAACAACCCATATTGAAGGTTGGGCCCCACATGATTGACGGTGAACACCAAAGGTGGGTCCCACATGATGGATGACCCACATTAAAATGTGGACCCCGCATGATAGATGGACTAGCCACATCAAGTGGGCCCCATATGATGGACGGTTCATAGCAAATGTGGGACCCACATGATGGATGGTGGACATTGAATGTGGTACCACATGATCGAAGGTTGACATTAAATGTGGGACCACATGATGAATTGCCCATATTGAAGGTTGGGCCCCACATGATGGGTGGTCCATTGCAAAGGTGGGACCTACATGATGGATGGTGGACATCAAAGGTGGGTCCCACATGATGGACTATCCACATCAAGTGGGCCCCACATGATAGATGGTCTACAACAAAGGTGAGACCCACATGATGGATGGTCCACATCAAAGGTAGGATCCAAGTGATGGATGGTGGATATTGAATGTGGGACCATATGATGGAAGGTTGACATTAAAGGTGGGCCTACATGGTGAATGACCCATATTGAAGGTTGGACCCCACATGATGGACAGTCCACAGCCAAGGTGGGACCTACATGATGGATGGTGGACATCAAATGGGTCCCACATGATGGACTACCTACTTGATGTGGTCCCCACATGATAGTGGTCCACAACAAAGGTAGGACCCACATGATGGATGGTGGACATCAAAGATGGGCCCCTCATAATGAATGACTCATATTGAAGTGGGGCCCCACATCAAGGTGGGCCCACGTAATGAAAGGTTCACATCAAAGGTGGGCCCCACATGATAGATGGCCCACATCAAATTGTGGCCCAACATGACGGAACATGCACATCAAGTAGGTTCCATTTAAATAGCAGTCCACGTCAAAGGTGGGATCCACATGATGGATGATGGTCATTGAAGGTGGGCCCACATGATGGTCAGTTGATATCAAAGGTGGGCTCACATGATGAACGGCCCATAATGAAGGTGGGGACCCACACAGAATGGTCCACATCAAGGTGGGCCGACATAATGGATGGAGTGGGCACATGATGGATTGCTCACATAAAAGTGTGGCTCCTCATAATTGACTGTTGACATCAAGTGGGCCCCACCTAATGGACGGTCCACATCCAAGGTCTCTCATGATGGATGACCCATATCTAAAGCGGGTCGTATGATGGACGATCCATATAGAAGCTGCACCTCACACAATGAATGGTATATCAAAACTAGGCCCCACATGATGGACAATACACTTCAAAGGTAGGGCCCACACCATGGACACATCAAATGTGGAGTCCACATGATGGTGATGGGTATTGGACATTGAGGGGCCCCACATTAAGGACAATTAGCATTGATGTTGGGCCCCACATGATGGACAGTCCACCCAAACAACTATTTGGATTGCTCTTATATTTAAGTTGTTGTAATATTTAAAAATGACATCAACTACCCTTAAAAAAGCTCTTATTTGAAAGTTTTACCAAACATGCTTATTTTAAATAAGAGTTTTTTTTGGAGATTTTACCAAACAGGCTTATTTAAAACAAGAGCTAGAACAAAAAGAGCTTATTGAAGTAGCTCTTATTGAATTAAGAGTAGAGATGCCAAACGTCCAAACGGAAAAAATCTTTTAAATAAAGATATTTATTTTTAAATGTTTTCTTTTAAATAAACTAACTTCCATCAAGAAATGGACTCCATTGAACATCAACATACAGCCATAAATAAGAAAAAACTAAAACACAACATAAATCTAAAAAAAGTTGAAATTAATTTTTTTTAATTAAATAGATTTGAAAAAAATTAAATAATTAAAAAAATTTGAAAAATCGAAAGATCCGCATGAATCGATAGATCAGCCTACCCTCATCATCATGTTAAAAATTGGGCCCTCAATTGGTTAATTTAGGTGAGAAAATGGGGAAAATTGGATTTCTCCAATTTCCCCAAATTTTTTCTATATCAATTTTCTATTCTTTCTATTTTCCACTCAAATCCATGTCAATGCATGAGAATCATGCATAGAGATGGACATGCATGGACATTGAATTTTAGTGAAATCCATTCAAAAAGAAAGAGAAAAACAAAAATTTCCCTATTTTTTCATACCTTAGGTGTTTCGGCTCATGGAGGTTTTGAGCTTCAATTTCTCCCCTCAATAACGGATTTGATCCACAATGCTTCAAGATGAATGGTCAAAATCAACTCCCCCACAAGCTCCAGAAAAAAATCGAAAATCCGTTTTTCTTTCTTTGTTTACTTTTCTCGATTTTTTCCTATTTACGCTTGTGTAAAAAAAATTCCCTTTTGCTGTATCAACAGGCATTGGCGATAATATCGTTAATTTGGAGGAGGTTTATAGGGGGCAGCAAATGATACAGTAACATATCGAAATATCAGTGATATAGAAAAGATACCATTCAAGGGGGTTTTGGTATCACCTGGCCGATGATACTGACAATTATTGGCAATAAGATCGATATTATCACCAATAACTGGAACACTGTTTGCATGCACAACCACACACATGGCACAACAACACACAAGCAGAAAAGCACACAATTTCAACTTTAACATGCATTTTTTACCAATGGCCTAAAACTATAAATCTTATAATTGAATACCTATATTGGTGAAATAAACTTGTGAATTTTGTGTTAACTTGGCCTTCCACTCCAAACTGTAATGGTTGTGAAAGGAAATCCCACTTGACCCTTATGTTAGGGTTGTCAGCAGGGCAGGCGTGGTTGGTTTGGACCCGTATTTGGATATTTCAAGCTAGGCCTATTAAAAAATTTCATTTTGTTCATCTCAGGCCTTGTCTGTTGACGGCCCTAACTTCTTTTCTTCACATCTGGCTGTTAGCCACTATGCAGTTTAAATATGGAGTTCTTCTCTTTTGATAACCATTTCACATCAATGGCTGCTTTTGTGTCTTTCACAAAATGCAGGTGACTTATTTGCCACTATCAGTTATAATTACCTCCTTTAAAAAGGAGAACGTCAAGCGGCCCCTCGAAGGATTTGGGGTTCTTGTTCCTTCCAAAGAGCAGGACAATGGTTTGAAAACACTTGGTAAGCCTTGGTTATGCATTATCAGCATATAACTGCTTTGAGGTACCAGTTCACTATTATCTAGTTTTTGGGTATGGCTTTGTGTATGACCTTTGGTCCAGTTGTTATCAGGCAAGCTGCACGTCATAAGGTGCAAGTTCATACATTTTAAATGTGGCGTACATGATACATCCATGCCAATTTTGGAACATCATACTTGCTGGCCCCAATATTAATGGAGAATTTCCTGAAAATTACATTGGTTGGACAATTTTAACCATCTGTTTTAGGGAACAAAGTTTGGACACTAGCCATTTTTTTTCTCAATCTTCCGTTTGAAGTAAACACCCCACTCAAAAGAATGCTTAAGCTAATTAACGTATTCATCATGAAAAAAAGGGTCTTGCATTGTTTCGAGGAAAATGTATTGCAGAATTTCTGTAAGTACTCACCTTAGAGCCCAAGCCCAAGCTTATCCAAAGCAAGCCCAAGCATAGCCCTAGCCCACCTATAGCCTAAAAAAGCACATCCAAGTCGGATAATGTAAGAAATTGAGATCAAAGATGAACCAAAATGGTGTGGGACCCAACCAAGCCAAAGGTAGGCCCCACACTTTTTTTTTCTTTCTTTTTTTTTTTAAATCATATGACATAGAAAAGTTTTTTCCACGTCCTTGAGCCCTACAACCTATTTGGCCTTGAATGCAAGAAAGCTTTTCTGCACCCAAGGCCAATTTTTTGGTCAACTTCAGGTCCCAATTTCTTAAGTTTATGACATTCAAACTGATGCGGACATTAGTGGTGCACCCTTTAGAGTGTACTAGAGGAGGTGACGTCGCAGATTGAGTGTTGGAGCAGACGAGCTGATGTGGATGGACACTGGGCCCGTTGGACCCATTTTTTAACGCGTTACGAGTACGCGAGCTGCAGGAGCATCATGACTGCTGGACCGTGGAGCGGATTTACTTTTAGGCGCTTTTCTGTTTATTTTCTTGTTTCTAAGCGTTTTAGTGTCATTGTTTAGTTTAGGCTCTTTTTTTTCAGGCACTTTAGTGCGCTTTTTATTTTCGTAGCTTATATATACTTTGTGAGAAACCCTAATTCATTACTATTGAATGAATGAAAAACGAGCGCTTCTTCCTCTTTCTTCTAAAAGACTAGGGTTTCAGGATTGACCCTTGGGGTGTTGAGGATTCCACCCGAAGTTCTTGTTTTCTCTTCTTTTATTCTTCAAAGTACGAGGAAATGTAAGATTCTTTTGATTCATAATCCGTGCTTCATGTCAACTCATTGTTTTTCGACATCCTTCGTCCTTTTCTGAATCCCCCCCCCCCCCCCCCCCCCCCCCCCCCCCCCTCCTCTTTTGGTACGATCGAAAAAGAGGGATGCCTAGCTATGAGAACCGGATCCAAATTTAACTATGGACTGGTCTATGCTAGATATGGGATATCCCCATATCCCTAGATCCTCCCTGTTTTACGGTTTTACGTGATTTTTATGCTAAGGGGCATGATACGGATGGACGGATCTCATCTCTGTGTTGAGATTTGTTAGTTTTCCCTGATTGAAAGTAGTTAGTTTCGTAATTTTATTATTTGAATATATTCCAACTAAATATACATGCATCTAGGGTTAGGTTATCGCATGCCCCTGCATCACAAACCCTATAATCCATTGGTCAATTCGATCTTCGGATGCGAAGTTATGGTCGAAATACTAAACAATGCCCGAGAATTGACTGTTCAAGAACCTGAATTTAACCCAACTTTTGGACCCCACATCTCCCTAACCCCCATGATTTTTTCTCCCAAACCAGAACCATTAGTTAGCCCTAGTGTTGTCAAATGGCATACGTGATCACATGCAACCCAAGGGAGTTGTGTGCACATGTGATCCCACAACCCCTAAAACTTTTTTTTTTAAAATAAAAAAAAGGAAATTTAGGAAAATAGGAAAAAATTATTAAAAAAATTATGAAAAATTATGTTAAATACTACAAGTGTAGGGAATTTTTTAATTGTTTTATTATCAATTTCATTAACATTTTGCTATCTTTATTACATCTATTAGACCATAATCGCATAATTGTGGCTTATGTGGTCACATACTTCTTTGTGCGACTGCAGAATGCCCAACGGTACAAAAACCGCATATGTGGTTTGTGGTCTCCAAATGGCATATGCAATCACAGAATTGCTGGAAATCAAGTCTCCTTTCCAACAAGCTATAGATCACCCAAATCTAACACCCTGGCCCCGAGTTATGATAAAAAACCGAAAGGTGCACGTGTTGGACTGCATACAGGAAAACAAGAAAACAATGTCTGAAATTACCGTTCTAGTCCTTGCACGAAAATCCAAAACCCAATTTTCACTTTCCTTTGGCATTTTGACCCGCCTTTTTACCAAGACATTGCCAACAGCCTTAGTTTGACCCCAACTTATCACCTTTCTACAAACTACCCCTCTAATTAACTTAGATAGTGAAATTCCAAAGCTGCTATTCTCTCAAACCATGAGATTCTCCAAAGAGTCCTAATCTCGGCCATTCATTTCCCAACCTCTAGAACCTTCCCTAAACCCAATTGTCCCTCAATTACACCCCCAAGATCTTACCACTTGTCAATCATCCATAACAAGCCTACCCCTTAGAACACCCTCAACCAGTCTTCAATATACAACATTGCCACTCTTGTCCCCTATAAATAGAGGTCTCTTGCCTCGAGAGGGGGATGGGGGTAGGGGTCCTCAAAATTCCTAAGTCTCCATTGCCTATCTCTAGGAGCCCAATCCCAATACTCAGGGAAATTCTGCAAATCCTATGGAGAGATGAGACTATGAGCCCGGGGCTAAGAGCTTGGGAATTCTATCTTCCCGATGGATGTAGCACAGCGCTACTCATAGGAGTGGTGAGCCAAGCCTTGGGCAACCTTGACGGGTAGAGGAATTCACTTGTTCTTCACCCTACTACTACTCTTAGAAGACCATACAAGGAAAGACCCTCCTTCAACAAAAAGTGCAATTTCAATCCAAGGAGTACAAATTCAAGTCTCAAGCACAAGAATTCTGAAGATCAAAGCCTCATCCAAGCTACGAGAAGATGAGAAAGTGATCAACTTGCCACCTTCCCAAGCCTCCCTTTTCTTTCTTCTCCATCTCTTGTTAAATTCTTTATTCTTTCTTTTCTTTTACCCTTGGGGCACAAGTCGACCGTTTGTTGATATTCTAATCGTTGGAATTTACTTCTCCTTGAGTCGAGACTACATCTTTACCGGTGTAGGGTGCTTTACCCCATCCTACTCTATAATTGTGGTCCTTACCCGTCCTTACCCGGAAGAGTGGTTCAGAGATCTAGTTGAAATCAACTTCTTGAAATCTAGGAGACTAGTTTCTTGGATTTTGAGAAACCAACAAGGATTCTAGCCATCCTTGAACCATAAAAAAGAAATGGGCTAGTGGTGACTACAAAATTGACCTCATAGGCTCTACCACCCCCACTAGATCATCGTTGCTATGTTGACCGATAGTCATTGATGGGATAATTAGGATCAAATGATCAATGTGATTTTAAGCCCATCCCTTGTCCAAATTGGAGCCATGATTTGGATGATTTGAATTGGCATGCATGTATACCACGTGTAGGGTTGACGAGTTGCGAAGGGGCAGCTTACCTGATTTTGCCTTTTTCCCATAATTTATCGCCTTAAATTTTAACTGACGGCTTTGTGCCAAGCAGGTACACTCTTTTCTTCAATGATGTTTCCTGATCGAGCCCCTAATGACCAGTATCTGTATACTACCTTTGTTGGAGGAAGTCGGAATAGAGATCTTGCAAGAGCTTCATTGTATGGGATGTTTCACTTCTTGTGTTAGAAATATTGCTTTTTTGTGTTTTTACACAGTTTTGTTTTACATTCTTTATATCACACTTTGATTCTCATATTAATTCCGTGCTTAGGGACGAGTTGCTACCTATTGTGACTTCTGACCTTAGGAAGCTGTTGGGCGCTGAGGGACAACCTACATTTGTGAAGTAAGACCATTTTCACATTTCTGTACATTGCTCGGTAGTTGAGAATGTATTGTGCTTATTTTGCATTTTTTAAAGATTAAGATTTGTATGATCCTCAACCTGAGGATATGCATGGTTATCCTCTGGTTTTCATTTTGTACAAGGTGGGCTCACAGTTAAGTGATCCTTACCATTGATCTGGTTAGCCCCTCCATGGATGGGCTATGCCCTAGATATTCCCCCAGAGATATAACAAAAAAAGAAAATAGAAAAGAGAGAGAGAGAGAGAGAGAGAGAGAGAGAGAGAGAGAGAGGGAAAAAAAGCACAGAATCTTGGCCCTTCTTTTCATTTCAATGCAGAATTTCTGTATTTTTTTTTTCCCAGTGTTTATCTGTAGGCCACCATTTGAAGGGTTAGGATTTTCCATTTGAGGAGAATTTTGGGGCATGCTCCATCCACTGTTGGGCCCATTAGATCAATGGTCAATCACGCAGTCATGGGCCACTTATACAAACTGCAAACCCAAGGATAATATACACAAGGATCGTATAATTCATCTTCTTTGTTTAATGTGAACCCGGGATCGTGGCCCTGTTGCCCTGATCGCTTAAGAGGTTCAAGTCCTGTTCCGCGTTTATTGATGCACATTATCTAAGAGTGGTTATCTACATTCAACTGTAGACATGTGTACTGGAGTAATGCCTTCCCCTTGTATGGGCATGATTATGATTCAGTGCTGGAAGGTATAGCAAAGATGGAAGGAGATCTTCCTGGGTTCTTCTATGCAGGTAAGTCCTTTAAAAATTGAACTTTAAGATTGAGCTACCTTTTTGGACTTTGTATCATGGCCTTGCTCTTGCATTACAATATGAGCTATGACATAAAGGATTCAAAAACACATGGGTTAGGCAGCTATTGTAAGTTGCACACCAATGATATATGTTGGTGAATCAACATGTTATTAATAAGTAGAGCATGAGTTCAGTGCACACAGTGAGCACCTATAGTCGGTGGCAGCACCATTAAGACACAAGGTGGGAATTTAGCAGGAATTTCAAATTGTGAATATGAAATTCCCTTTTGAAATGGATATTAAGATTCTTTCTAGCAATTATTGGATGGTGGGAGATATGTGGGTGCAAACTATGTTCACGCTAACTTTCGCCTTAAAGTAAACCAAGTGTAATCTTTTATATCTATTAAATGACGAAGAAGATGGAATCATCCTGGTAGCGACTTTTAATGGTTTTTGTTGATAACTCGTTGATATCAGCAAGAGGATGTCTTAGGCATTAAGATGTGTTCTTATTGTTTTTTTCTTTCTTAGGAAAAAGTCATTTGTGCTTTTAATCCAACTATGATTCTTTATTTATTCAGTTTTTTCTTTCTTAGGAAAAACGTCGTTTATGTTGTTTAATCCAACTATGTCCCGAACACACATACGCACTGGTGTAGCGGGATTCGTAAAGATTAGTGTTCCAAATATCAGCAATATTATTGCTATCACCCGGTCAACTATACCGAAACTGCTAGAAGTATAAAAGTTTCCTAAATCCTAATATCACCGATATTTTCAATAACATTGGTTATACTTGGCGATATTATTGATCCCCTAATAAAAGTTCCCTAGTATTGGCGATACCACCGATAGTATCTTTGATACTAGGGAAACATCCATAAATAGGCGAATATTGATAGAAATTTGGATTTGGGAGAAATCTCTACTCGAAACGAAAATGGACCGGACTCAAAGGGTGACAAATAGCACTTAGAAACTTCATTTGTTTTCAAGTGTTAGCATGGATTGCAATGGAAATCCATGTCTATGCATGTTTTTCATGCATTGACATGGATTTCTGGCCAAAAAATTAACATTTAAGTAAAAAATGGGGAAAATTGGGAAATCCTAATTTTTCCTTTTTTATATTGCAAAAATGTGTTCTTCACCGTTAATTAATGTGTAAATTTCATATATTGATGAGTGTTGGTACAAATTTTATATATTTATTTTTTCAACACATGGTTAGGTCCCCATAAATGGAAACTTATTATGTATAGTAGTTTTATATAATATTTTGATTCCTATGTGTCCTTTAACATGTCCTGAAGTTTCACTGAAAATTTCTGCCCTTTTCCTCGTGTTTCCCAATGTTTCCCTCAAATAGAGATATTTTTCCGAGTTCGTTGATACTGATACATGTTTCCATATCCCCGGTCATCGATACATGTGACGATGCTGAAACTCTCATTGGCATAGACAATCTAACTATACCGAAGCTCTTAGTAGTAAAGACAATCTAATGATACCGAAACTCTCACCATCCAACTATGATGTTAATACACATATGCACTTCCTTAATGGGATCTGTTGCGAATACACACGCACTTGCATAACAGGATCTGTAAAGACAACCCCAAATAGTTAGGACAAGGTTTTGAAAATATACACACATATGCAGGGTGTGCTCTAGTGATAACGGTACCACCAGAAGTACTGGTGGTACTGGCATATTGTGGGACCCACATAGTGTGTGTAGGATATACCAAGTTCTTAAAAATCTCTATCTTGCATGATATCACACCTTCGAGAATGAAAAATATAGCGGGATACATGAGGAAATATTGAAAATATCGCATGAAGTTTCGCAATCTGATGGAAACTTTGGGAAACTTTAGGAAAATGGTGAAACTTTTTAGTTAAACTTTAGGAGGGCTTAAAAGACACGTGATTACTCTTAGGACTCAAAATATCACAAAAGATATGCATGATAGTTCTCCACTATTTAGGTGACAAAACTATGCATTGTTGGCATAGACAGCATAGACATGTCCTATTGGAAATCCAAATCTGTTGCTTGAAATCCATTTCAATGCATCAAAGTCATGCATCAAAATAGTGCGTTGCTTATCTGTTGAAACAATTAATTCATTTATAAAAAAAAATTTAATTTTTTTTAAAAAAAAAACACCTTTGGCGTTTTGGCTAGAAATCTCTCTCTGATCACAAGTGTTTTGATGAGAAGACTCATGTGGAGTTGTTAAAACACAGCTTCAAAGGGAATCCCCAAAATTTTGAGATTTTTTTTTTCTCCTTTGGATATTCTTCTAATTTTTGGTAATTTACATTGTTTTGGTTGAAACTGCAAAATATCACAAGTTCGATCAAAACAGTGAAATTTCATGGCCAGAGGTGTGCAGAGATATTGTGATATTATCGATTTATTGGTAACACGATATAAACTGAAATATCGATGATATTGTCATCGATTTATTGCAAAATATGGAATGCAGCTGTATTTCGTATTTTACATGTGGAAAAACCAATATATAGGCCAATACAATGGGATATCCACCGTCTAAAAGGTGTGGTCCAGCACCGCAAAACTCAGGTCAATCCAACAGTCAGGTGGCCAGACCATAGGAAATAATGAAAACATGCACAAAAACTTCCAAATTGAAGTGGTGTGGCCCACCTGATAATTGGAATAGCCTGATTTTCAGGTGTCCCATCATATTGATGAGGCACACCTTTGGGATGGGTTGGATGCCATACACATACCACGTTGACCCCATCACTTGAATGGGTGCTTCTAATTTGTTTTCTATGGTGTGGCCCACCTAATGATTGTATTGGCCTGAATTTTGAGCCAGGTACACGTCATTGTGGACCACACCTTTTGGACAGGCTGGATGTCCTACACATATCACGTGTGTTCCACAAAATTCCAGTACCACCGTTACGCCGTTACTTTTGATGGTACATGTGCCAATGTATCGTGCCCCTATGTGTGTGATTGTGCATGTGCATGCTGTATATATACTTATGTATGTGTGCATTATGTGTGCGTGCGTGCCCTCGCATATGCATGCGCGCACATGCACGTGTCAGATTGACTAGTGCTTCCTGTCAGATTGACAAGTGCTTCCAGCTATATCAGGAAGCAAAGGTACTGACATGATACCCCACCAACCCCCCCACCCCCCCCCCCCCCCCCCCCCCCCCGGTCTCTCTCTCTCTCTCTCTCAGTTGGTGCATCCACGTTTTTGAAATGGATCTAGAGTGCAGTAGTCACAGCACAGCTTTTTCCATCATATTCTATCAGTTTTGAGGGAAGTTACTTCTACTTATGGTACTTGACATAAAACAGAATATTTGTGCATTATGTGTTTCTTATTTTAAAATTGTGCTTAGCAAGCTTGTCCAGCATGCTCTAGGCATTAATTGTTCTTCATGTCCCCTTTAGGGTAGCAATATAATTAGGCAAGAAAGTGTAGCATTGAGCATGATTGTGTTGGCATGTAAGTAGTGTTTAGCAAACATGTATCAATCAGCTCCCCACTATTCTTTGCAGCCGGCTAGCTGAGCACATCCTTTTCCACTTTTGGCTCACTGGTACTACTGAGTGTACTTGGTGCCAACTTGGGTGTTTGTTATCTGATACGAGTGAACTCTTTTGGCATGGGACTGTTGTCAATATGAGCCTCACCCATTCTGGTTCCATAGTCTGGGTAAAATGAGGAATGTTGATGTCTAGTGAGCAGCCAGTTGTAAAACTTTTGCCAATCTACTATTTTAAAGACTGCCCAAAATACGAGGAAAAGGTGGTCCATGACAATTGAACCAAACGAAAACAAATGAAATAGGCATGGTTCTAACTTCTATCCAATTGCAAGTAAGACGACAATTCTGGTCAATTGTTGGAAAAATGAAAACAAAATGAAATAGGATGGTCCTATATGTTCGTTCACCTCAAGTGCAATGCTGCGATGTAGTAATAATTCTTGGTAAGACCGAGGTCAATCTACAGAGAAAGAGGTAAACAATTCCAACTACTCTAATAACTAGAATCTAAGAAGTTTAGGAAAATAGTTTTTCAAATAAAATAGAAAAATTTGAAAATAAGAAGAACTACAGCATCAAGGATCCACTTGTAGTAGTTCAATACCAATTCATTCATCAAAGCACAGCACAATTAGAATCAAAGTCCTATCTCTCATCTAATTGGAGGATATAACATTCAAGCACAAACAATCCCACTTAAATCTGGAAATCAGATTTCTAGTTCTAATGAAGCGCATAGAACTTGAACTTGTAGCCTTCGGAGTAACAGTCATGCCAAGAGACTATGGCATGCTCAAGGGTTACTACAATTCGAATTCAAACAACCTAATCATGTTAATCTCAGAGAATTGCAAGGAACTCATGTCCGGAGTACACAAACTCTCACAAAACTTCTAAAAATCCAAACTTTATTAAAACTAGAACTTGAAAATCCATAAATAAGTAAAGGGTACTTGAAGAAACGAATTAAAGCATTGAAACAAACTACAAACTTCACCTCTTAACTCTAGCTAAGAGGTTAGCTAAAAGAAAGCATTAAAAACTAGAACAAGAAGAAGAAGAAAACTAGTTGTAGGAGGCTAGGAAGCCTCCTAGGTCTTGATCTCTTTGCTCCCTACGTTGCTAGATGCCTTAGGAAGAGAGTGGCCTTTTATAAGAGAAATTCCGCACCAACTTGGAAACTTCGAGAATCCACGGAGTCCTTTCTCAATTTGGAAACTTGGCCTTAAAAATTGGAGTTTCTGGAGTACCTTAGACCTGTCTGGCGACCGGTCTAACGACTGGTCTAAGAGGAAAAAAACAGTTCAAAAATTAACTGTAGACCTGTCTGTCGACCGGTCTAACGACTGGTCTAAGAGGAAAAAAAAGTTCAAAAATTAACTGTAGACCTGTCCGTCGACCGGTCTACAGACAGGTCTAAGACAAAATTTTCAGATTTTCTTCTTTTTCTCTTCTCTTTCTTTCTTGCTTCTTTCCTCCACCTTTTGGCACTTGTTCTATTGATCTTCAATGCATACAAAGTGACTCTTTTAACCATGAATTGGTGAAATCTTCCTCTCATTGCTATAATCACAAAAACATGTATTAGATTAGTCTTTAAACATAAAAACCATACATATAATGTGATGTAATGGGTCGGCAAATGTATAAATTGGAAGCTCAACACTATATAAGGCAATTGTGCCTGTGAAGTGTAATTTCTTTCATGTGCGGCCTCAAA
This sequence comes from Liriodendron chinense, assembly GCA_003013855.2. Lineage (NCBI taxonomy): Eukaryota > Viridiplantae > Streptophyta > Magnoliopsida > Magnoliales > Magnoliaceae > Liriodendron > Liriodendron chinense. The sequence continues at coordinate 2,034,353 of ML058432.1, read as the reverse complement.
GATGTTCGTTATGGTACAGGTTCATATTCCTTTTTTCCTTATGTATTGAACGAATTTGCAGGTAACCATAGGGATGGACTGTCTGTGGGAAAAACAATAGCTTCCGGTTGCAAAGCAGCTGACCGTGTTATCTCCTATCTCAGCTCTTCTGATAACAAGATGCTTAGTGGGACCTGATTGGGAATATAAGACATTGAGAAAGTTATTTGGTAATTGGCATCACAATACTTTTTTTCGTTCGCTTCTTTTTCATCTCCTCAATTTTAAATGTGTTTGGATGGATCGCCTTTTCCTTTTATTTCTTTTTCTTTTTTTTAATGGATACCTAAACCCATGTTAAAGGAAAACTAACAAAGCATAGAGGAATTCACAAGACAAATCTCAGGCCTCTGCACCCCCGGCAAGGAATCTTTTCGAGGCTAGAAAATACAAGATGCTTACCCTAGCCACAATATCCTTGATTATATCTACAATAAAGCCTAGTCTCCACAGGTCATCTGATTTCTTTACAAGCCAGTCCAGCGACGCAAAAGAGGAGACCTGCATCACAACCGATATTGCAATAAGCTGGAGAAGATTCACAGCTCCTTTGCCCGACACCTTCGCTTTGGCTTCCACTTCATCGACACATCCCACCAGCCCAGTTACCTAGTCCCTTGTCATCTCCTTACCCCTGCACCTCCCTCCAAGGCTGACGAGAAGCCCCACAGAGTAAATTTTAGCTTCCGATAGCATGTCAGCAAAACAAATGCTCTCCTAGATTTTCTTGGAAAAAAGGATTTCTTTCCAGTTGGAATAAACACCTGATGCCACTAAATCTTCAATTTCCTTCCAACCAAGGGCCCATCCTACCAAGTAGCTTTTAATTTTCGATATCACCTTTTGCACTAGCATCTGTCCATCTTCAAATATTCCCATCTCTCTCTTTCCGGTTGCCCCACAAGATGACACCTGGAGCATTTTGCCATGGTATATTTCCTCTCTCTTAATAAACCATCCTACCATCCTCCAAACTTCTCTACTACTTTATTTGGAAGAACCCAACACACCTCAAATAAATTAAGAAAGTGCCCCAAACTGCGATGGCCACTTTACAGTCCACAAACAGGTGATCAATGTACCTTTGGTTCATTGCACATGATGCATATATTTGGATACTGAAGGTTTCAGTGCTGAAGATGATCTGACATGAGGATTTTGTTGGCAACCACTATCCAACAAAAAGTAGTAACTTTTGTCAGGATTGGTTTGGCCAACACAACCCTACTTGTGGGAATGACCTCCAAACCTGGGGATGAAGAGGACTTCACCAAAGAGTCTCCCTTGGAAGATCATTTCCAAATCCTTTGTCCACCTTATTATAGTTAATGAACACTTCTTCAAGACAGGCCCAAAAGTTAAAAAATTATGTAGTCTCATAACATTCATTTTACCTTGATCTCTTTTTCGCTAGTCATCTATCAATCCTCAGAAAAGCATTTTCCAAGGGAGAATTTCCCAAACCACATCCTCCGAGAATCTATTCCTATCACTACATGCACCCCGGTCTATGGATACCTCTTTGAACCAGATGATTTTCTTCACGCAAGCATCTCACCTGAGCCCCACCCCAATCACCCACAATCCAACCCCTTTCCTTGACTCTGTATTTACTTTGGATATGCTTCCTCCAAAATGCCTGTTCATTTTGAATTAGAATCGTTAAAAATGATGAATCAACGTTGACTATAACCCTAAGCTAATGATGTGGGTTCGATTCCCACTACCCGTGCCTCCAAAGTGCCACTGCCATTTCAATTGGAGCCCAATCCCTTTCTTTGATCCTTCCTATATTAAAAAAACGCCTTCCCTTTTATCTGCAATCACTCCATTTAAACAAGTTGTATCGCCTTCCTTCCCCTTTGCCTTGCCATATCCCTGTAATTTCTTTCCAATATTTTCATCACTACAGATGGTATTTTATAGTTGGGGGGGGGGGGGGGACTGAAAATTCATTTGTGAATAGGAGATGCGAAATAGTCACACTGACAGGCAGATTGCCAACTTCAAACTTTGAAAGTAAACTGCACGCCTCAGATCTGCAGATCAGAAGATCCTACCAAGAACAGCTGCCACCGCCATGAATAAGAACCACGATTGTGGATAATGTTGTTGAGATGCTGAAGAAACCATACCTCTTGCCCACATGGATGAAAATGATCTGCTTGCCTCTACATATATCCCGCACCACCTCAATCAAATCCGCAATTTTCCAAGGATAATGTTCCGATACCCAACTGCATTTTTTCGAGTCACTTTCCACTATAGCCGGTACAAGTCTGAATCTAACCATGGTTTTGACAGCTTGCAGGGGAGGCAGCTTGTGCATAGTTAAGAGTCCTGCACTCCAACCAACCCAGAGGGTTGATTCAGCTAGTTCTAGAACTGTGCTTTTCATAAGGGCACATATGGTTGCACTGAAATCATGAAAATTTGCACTAAATTAGACTGATTAATCATGAAAATTCATGACATTTGGTGCAACCAAAGGAACCCTAAACCAGAACATTCTGCTTTTTTTATTCAACCTGTTTCCGAAAATACCGGTTTTTGTGTTTCATTCCCCCTCCAAATTGACATTCAGATGTCATTTTAATTTCAGGATTTGTCATTCCTAAACAGTAATGATCAATGGGATAGAATTTTAGGGTTTTGCATTGGGAGGTTTGTGCCCCATCTAATACAAGCATATGCTGACAATGGATGTGCATGAAATCTGATATGTCCGATGGTCCACATTGATTAGGTCTCTTGAATTAAAAAATCAGCCTGTTTCACTCAAATGGACCAGAGTGTGCAAAGCAAAAGGTTGGTTAAAAAGTTCTGGCTTTTTTTTTTTTTTTTTCTCCTTATGCCAGAATATCTGAATGGTGTGGCAAACCTGCTGGAAAGCTTGGATCTCTTACACGTATTGGCACGTGTACTTGCCTGTGGATGCAAGTGACCCTACATGTGTGTGGGCCTAGCAAACCTCCTGCGTTGGTTCGGAGATGTGGGCCCTTGATAAAGCCACTTAAGCTCAAATATAACATCAAAACCAATTTACAGGAACTCTTGGCACCACATGTAGTCTAATTGTTTTGGCTGGGGCCCACCTTCCACTGAAAGTATGGCCTCCCCCAATGAGTATCATGTTAGTGTCAATTTGGTAAGTGTGTGAAAAATAGAGTACATGAGGTAGGTCCCACCATGAAGATGACCGCATGCAAAAATTAAGCTGGTCCTCTCATCAGGCACGCCACATGTGTTTTGGATTGTTAATGTCTGGCAATTTTATGGAAACAATCCATTCATTTCACATGGGTCACGCCGTCCACTAGTCCAAACCACTCATCACGGGTTTAACTTAATTGTTTATTTATGTATCCAAACAGCCTATGTAAGAAGAAAAAGAACAGGCATTATCATATAAATGGCATTCTCGGATAAAATTAGTTTTCAAATGAGATTTAGGAGGCATTTGGTATCTCTACAAATAAAAGCTTATTAGCTTATTTCTAAAAAAAATAAGAGCTTATTAGCTCTTAGAGTGTTTGGTAAAAGTCTAATGAAGTGCTTATTTTTTTAGAAAGTAGCAAATAAGCTCCGATTTAATAAGTAGGGGAGGGGTTACTTTTTGAAACGGAGCTTATTTGGTCTAAAGCGGGTAGACATTTTGAACTAAATTTTGGACAAGTTTACCCTTAAACTTTTCAAGTAATTCCAATCTTACCCTCCTATCTTCTTTGTACAATTTCTTTAAAAAAGGCCCACATGATGAACGACCCATAGTGAAGGTGGGCCCCACATGATGAATGGCCCATATCAAAGGTGGGCCTACATAATGCACGGTCACATCAAAAGCGAGCCCCACATGATGGATGGCCTACTTCAAAGTGTGGCCCTACATGATGAACGGTCCACATCAAGCAAGCCTTATCTGATGATGGTCCACATCAAAGGTGGGACCCACATGATGGATCGTGGACATTGAATATGGGACCACATGATGAAAGATTGACATTAAAGGTGGGCCCAAATGATGAATGACTCATATTGAAGGTTGAGCCCCACATGATGGATGGTCCATAGCAAAGGTGGGACCTTCATGATGGATGGTGGACATCAAAAGTGGGTCTCACATGGACTATCCACATCAAGTGGGCCCCACATGATAGATGCTCTACAACAAATATGGAACCCATATGATGGATGTTTCACATCAAAGGTAGGACCCACGTGATGGATGGTGGACATTGAATGTGCGACCACATGATGGAAGGTTGGCATTAAAGGTGGGCCTACATGATGAATGACCCATATTAAAGGTTGGGCCCCACATGATGGACGGTCCACAGCCAAGGTGAGACCTACATGATGGATGGTGGACATCAAAGGTGGGACCCACTTGATGGATGGTGGACATCAAAGGTGGGCCCCTCATGATGAATGACTCATATTAAAGTGGGGCCCCACATCAAGGTGGGCCCACTTAATGAAAGGTTCACATCAAAGGTGGGCCCCACATGATAGATGACCCGCATCAAAGTGTGGCCCAACATGACGGGACATGGGCATCAAGTGGGTCCCATTTGATGGGCAATCCACGTCAAAGGTGAGACCCACGTGATGGATGACAGTCATTGAAGGTGGGCCTACATGATGGTCAGTTGTTATCAAAGATGGGCCCACATGATGAATGACACATAATGAAGGTAGGGCCCCACACAATGAATGGTCCACATCAAGGTGGGCCCACATAATGGAAAGAGTAGGCTTTATATGATGGATGGCCCACATAAAAGTGTGGCCCCTCATAATGGACAATTCACATCAAGTGGGCCCCACCTAATGGACGGTCCACATCTAAGATCTCTCATGATGGATGACCCATATCCAAAGTAGGCCGTATGATGAATGATCCACATAGAAGGTGAACCCAACATGATGAATGGTGGATATCAAAAGTGGGCCCCACATGATGGACAATCCACTTCAAAGGGAAGGCCCACATTATTGACACATCAAATGTGGAGTCCACGTAATGGGTGATGAGTAGTGGACATTGAGGGGCGCCACATAAAGAACAATTAGGAATGATGTTGGGCCCCACATGATGGACGGTCTACCCAAACAACCATTTGGATTGCTCTTATAATATTTAAAAATGATGTAATTACCCTTAAAAAAAGCTCTTATTTGAAAGTTTTACCAAACGTACTTATTTTAAATAAGAGCTTTTTTTTGAAGATTTTACCAAACGAGCTTATTTAAAACAAAGCTAGAACAAAAGATACTTATTGAAGTAGCTCTATTCAAAAAGCTCTTATTGAATTAGAGTAGCGATGCCAAACGAGCCCTTAGATTAACCTCATTCAGTATAAGCTCGAGTCACATAAATGGTTTAACCATGTTTCGGCTTGTGATTGCATTTAGCAAAATTTTCATAAACTAATTTCTACACTAAATCTAAATGGATGGTTTAAAATTTCCAAGGGGAATGGCATGTGCAATGCATGTAAAAAGAGGATGGAGAGAAAAAAGTAGGAGAAATTGAAAAAGGATGAAGAAAAAAGGGAGAATTGTAGCAAAGGTGCAGGTTACCTATAGAGAGGAGTTCATGGTTCTAATAGTGGGCAAGCCATCTTCTTGTTTTCATGTCTTGTGGTCCCCTCGAGATTTATATATATATATATATATATATATATATATATATATATATATATATATATATATATATATATATATATTACATTTGTTTCTTCTTCACTTTCCGCCTTTCCATTTACCATGTTTGTGAAATAAGCAGTTTTAATAAGATTTGTAATATGAATGCATTTATGCTTTGCAATGATTTGAGGTCATATTCTAGGATTTGATTTCCTTTTACCATTACTAAAATGAACTCTGGCCTTCATCATCCCTTTCAAATTAATGTTCGATGTCTTCTTGTCATTTCTCCCTATAGGCCACAGTTCCTCTCTTAAAAAATAAAATAAAATTACCTTGAAATAAATAATTGTTCCGATGTAACCTTCTACCAAAGATTAAGCAAGCATTACAAGTCATTAATTCTTTTATACTCATTATTATCTTTATTACCAAATAAGATCACTAGAGCAAAACCAAATAGGAAAAAAGTTGGAAAGAAAAGAATAATTTTTTCTCTTAGTCATTAAACCTCATAAATGATTGTTTTGACATATTCTTTATTGCATGGTCTCTCTACTACTATTATTTGTGCAGGCTATACACAAAGAGGAAAAGGGGTTCAAGAAGACTACTTTATCACATAATTAAAAAGATGCAAGCAAAATTTAAACTGTTGTAGGCTTTTTGTGAGTGAAATTAAAACCCTACACCAGACAATAGCTAGACTTCCATTTTTCAAACTAACCCTGATTTCATTTAAAATGGCTTACCATATATTTTGGATTTAAAGTTTTCCACCCTTAGAAAATAATTGCCAAAGCAAAAATGTCCAAAAGCTAGTTGTTACTAGCAGAGATTCATACCATGGCCAACTAAAGAAGTGGCAAGCTTGTACAAGAAAGTTGTTAGCAAATAAGTAATGGCTTCTACATCCCATGCTTGAGCAGGTCATTTGATGAACAGACGAGCTTAGTTTTTACCGTTAGGAGTGTTCCGTGCCAGCTACATCTAGAGCTGCGAATGGGCTGGATGGACCCGTTGGGCTTTCGAGCCGGGCTTAGGCTGGAGTAGTTAGGCCGTTTCTCAATTGGGTCAGGTTTGGACAGTGAACAAAAACCCGTCAGCCTAGCCCGAGTTTGCCCCAACCTGGCCCCTTGTGTACATTAACCCTTGTCTCATATGCTTTTCTAAAAATGAACCATCCAAATTGTGGAACCTAATTAAGATGGTTAATTAAAAAATCACACCAAAATGAGGTCCCCACTGGTGATCATCTATTCGATCGACAAATTGGAAATTATCGACGGTCGGATTGAAAGAAAAAGATTTACATTAATAAAGTATTAAAATTGTCCAATAAATAAATCTTGGAACTTAAACATACATATAACAGTGGCCCCATGATTTGGTGGGTTCATTAAGTTGAAGTATGCCACATGCACATTTATTCAGGGGGTTATTTGATACTCTGGCAGAGTGTGACGCTTGATATGCAGGTACTTGAAATTGTATACATGGTATACATTAACCCAAATTAAACTGATAGTGGAACCCACTGTGTCTAAGTCAAAATTTGACTCCCAAAATCAGATTGGTTGGACAATCCTAACTTCTGATGGTCCACTTGTTTGTTGAAATAAGATACTCGAAAATTTTCATTTTCAGCCGTTCAATAAATGTCCACGGTTCTGATGGTCAGATGATATCAAATAGTCTCAATTTTTTGTCCATGACACGTCTAAACTGGGACCTTTAATTTGGACAGTTTACTTTGAATTTGTTAAATGCGCAGTTCATTCATTCCAGAGCATCAAAGCTCCTCTAGAGAATATTGACTGCCACTGGGCTTCAGGAAGTTCCTGTGCTCAGAAGCTATGTGGGGCCCACATAGATGCCTGTGACAAATCCACTCTGTCCATCAGTTTATAAAGAACACAATAGGATTAGTAGTCTGAAAATCAGGAAGATCCACAAGTCAGGTGCATCACACCACACGAAATATAGGGGATTGAATGTCCACCACGGGAAACATTTTGGGGAGCAAAGAAGTTTTTATCCTGATGACATTTGTGGCAAGAGTTTATCTGAGTGGTAATAACCCTATGGACGGTTTGGATGGCATGTAAGCATCGTGGTCGGCTAGGAAGGTTTCAACGGTGGACATTTCTGTTCTCACTGTTTCATATGGTATGGCCCACCTGAGTTTTGGATCTTCCTGCTTTTTTTCTTTTTTTTTTCTAATCCTGTCCTGTTGTGGTCTTTAGAAACGGATTGACGGATTGGATTTGTAACGGACATCACTGTGGGTCTCACATGGCTTCCCACGACAATAAATTGAGGGGATGGCGGCACTGGCAATTTACGCCCCAAACAGCTCACTCAAGAGGGTTTTGGCGCGTTAAACCCTAGCTCTCCTTGGAAACGGGTTTTCAGGGCCAATAACCCCGTTGTTTTACATAATGTTGGCTTTAGCCTTTCCTTTTCAAACTTCAAGTTTTTTAAGCCTTGAGGGCACTTTTTCATTTTTGAGGATGACGATACCCATCTATTGCAGTTGCTCCTCGTATGTGAGCCCTACGAAAAACATAGATTCGGCTTACCCCTTAAGTGATCTAATCCATTTATTTTAATCAGATAGTCATGATCACATAAAAGGGTTTTTCAATTTTTTTGTTTGAAGCTCTTTGCGGGCTACAACTACACTAACAATGTGCATTAATTCTTAGTCGTTTTATTCAGTGTGATCCATCTGTGATTAGTTTTTCCCTTAAACTTAAACTGATGACATGAAATTAAAACCTCTTATATGTGGATAGGATGGATTTACTTAATGACAACTCAATGAGCCCCTACAATAAGATGTGGATGGGTTAAAAACATGCGGCCCTTGCTACACAAGGGCCATTTAATCGTTTCCTTCTTCTATCTTTAGTTTTTTTCATGGGATGGGAGGAGGGTGTGAAATGGAGGATGGTGTTTTTTTGTTCCCTTTATAGTAGTTTTTTGAGTTTTTTTTATAAATTGTACGAGTTTGTGAAATGGAGGAGGATGCATGATTCCTTTTGTAATTATTTTTTATTTTTTTTAGATATGAATGATGGAAGTTTATGAAAGGGAGAAGGGTGTAAAAGAATGTTGGAATGAATGAATTTTTGTAATGGATGATTTTTGTAATGAAAGATGTTATGATGAATGAATTTTGTAATGGAAGGATATTGTAATGGATGAATGTGATTAATGTTGGAATGGATAAATGTTGAAATGAAATAATGTTGTACAGTGGATCATTGATATTCACTGTGGATCGCTGATATTTTTACTGTGAATCGCCGATATTTTTATTGTGGAGATATTCACTGTGGATCATTGATATTCACTGTGGATCGCTGATATTTTTACTGTGGATCGCCGATATTTTTATTGTGGAGATATTCACTGTGGATCATTGATAATTATTATGGTCCATCAATCCCACGAAAAATAGCCATAACTCCCTCATTACATATCCGATTTATAGGATCTTATACTCATTTTAAGGATAATTTGATAAATTTTCTAATAGCTTTGGAATCATCTTATTTGAATACCATTTGATTTTTTCAAAAGTGGGCCCAAAGTTCATTAAGGGTTGTGAACCACAAGTAATAATTATGGGTCACTGATCCTCAAAAAAGGTCATAACTCCCTCGTTACATTTTCGATTTAGGTGATCTTATGCTTTCAAATGCCTTTAGAATCATCTTATTTTATCACCATTTAATTTTTTTAAATTGGACTTAAAGTTCATCAAGGACTGTGGGCCACAGATATTCACTATAGGTCATCGATCCTACGAAAATGGCCATAACTCCCTCGTTACATGTTTGATTTGGGTGATCGTAGACTCTTAGAAAGATAATTTGATGAACTTTCAAACAACTTTATAATCATCTCATTTGGAAACCGTTTGATTGCCCAAAAGTGGGTCCAAAGTTCATCATTTACTTTGGACCACGGATATGTTGGATGCGGTAGGATCGCACCGCATATCCTCGACTTTGCGAAAGTTCTCATCGTGTAGACCGTCGGATCCTGAAGGCCCACACTTCCGCAAATTCTAACAGGATATTCACTATGGGTCACCAATCCCACGAAAACAACCAAAACTCATCTTGTACTCGTTGAAAAGATAATTTGATGAACTTTCAAATAACTGTAGAATCATATCATTTTAACACTATTTGATTACCCAAAAGTGGGCTCAAAGTTCATTAAAAACTATGGACCACAAATATTCACTATGGGTCACCAATCCTACAAAAATTGCTATAACTCCCTCGTTATATGTATGATTTTAGTGATCTCATGCTCATTAGAAAGATAATATAATTAAATTTGAAATAACTTTAGTATCATCTCATTTGACACCATTTAATTTCCCAAAAGTGGGCTTAAAATTCATCAAAAAGTTGTGGATCACAAAATTTTCACTTGGGTCATCGATCACACGAAAACGGCCATAACTCTCTCATTATAAGTCCGCTTTAGGTGATGTTATACTCGTTAGAAAGATAATTTGATGAACTTTCAAATAGTTTTAGAAACATCTCATTTGGACACCATTCGATTATCCGAAAATTGGGCTTAAAATTCATCAAGTACTGTGGACTATGGATATTCACTATGGGTCATCGATCCCACGAAAATGGCCATGAGTCCCTTATTATATATTTGATTTTGGTGATCTTATATTTGTTAGAAAAATAATTTGATGAACTTTCAAATAAATTTAAAATCACCTCATTTAGAAAACCATTTAATTGCTAAAAAATTGTCCCAAATTTCATCATGCACTGTAGACTGTAGATATTCACTATGGGTCGTCGATTCTACAAAAACGACCATAACTCCCTAGTTGCATGTTCAATTTAGGTAATCTTATACTCATTAGAAAGATAATTTGATTAAATTTCAAATTGTTTTATAATCATCTCATTTAGACACTATTTGATTGCCCAAATCTCATCAAGAACTGTAGATCATAGATATTCACTTTAGGTCACCAATCCCACAAAAAATTGTCATAACTCCCTCGTTACATGTTTGATTTGGGTAATCTTATACTCATTGAAAAGATAATTTGATGAACATTCAAATAGATTTAGAATCATCTAACTTGGAAAACATTTAATTGCCCAAAAATGAGCCCAAAGTTCATCAAGAACTATGGCCTGCAAATATTCAACATGAGTCGCTTATCCCACGAAAATAGTCATAACTCCCTTGTTACATGTCTGATTTTGGTGATCTTATACTCTTTGGAAAGATAATTTGATGAAATTTCAAATAAATTTAGAATAATCTCATTTTTACACAATTTGATTATCCAAAAGTAAACCCAAAGTTCACCACCTTTTCATTGGTGTTGCCCCTCCAATGAAAAAGTTAATCAGCTCATTTGGCCCCACTTTTGGACAATTAAATGGTGTCAAAATGATATGATTATAAATATATTTGAAATTTCATCAAATTATCTTTCCAACGAGTATAAAATCACCTAAATTGGACATGTAATGATGTAGTTATGGTTTTTTTCATGGGATTGTTGACCCACAGTGATTATTTGTAGTCCGTAATTCTTGATGAACTTTGGGCTCACTTTTGGCAATTGAATAGTTCTAAATGAGATAATTCTAAATTCATTTAGAAGTTCATCAAATTATCTTTCCAACAAGTACAAGATTGCCCAAATTGAACATGTAACGAGGGAGTTATCATCGTTTTCATAGATCGGTGACCCACAATGAATATTTGCGGTTCACACTCTTAATGAACTATCGGCAATCAAATTGTGTCCAAATGGGATGATTCCAAATTTATTTAAAAGTTAATCAAATTATCTTTCCAATGAGTATAAGAGTACTAAAATTAGACATGTAAGGACGGGTTATGGTTGTTTTTATGAGATTGGTGACCCACATTGAATATCTACATTCCACAGTGAATGATGAATTTTATGCCTACTTTTGGACAATCAAATGATTTCTAAATGAGATAATTTTAAATCTATTTGAAAATTCATCAAATTATCTTTTCAACGAGTACAAGATGACCCAAATCAGGCATGTAACGAGGGAGTTATGGCTGTTTTCGTGGAATCAGTGACCCATAATGAATATCTAGGGTCCACAGTCCTTGATAAAATTTGGGCCCACTTTTAGGTAATAAAATAGTTTCAAATGAGATACTTCTAAAGCCATTTGAAACTTAATCAAATTATCTTTCCAATGAGTATAAGATCATATAAATCGGACATGTGGTGAGGGAGTTATGATCGTTTTCATGGATTGACAACCCATATTAAATACATGCAGTTCACAGTAAATGATAAACTTTGGGCCCACTTGTTGGGCAATCAAATGATTTTCAAATGAGATGATTCCAAAGTCATTTAAAACTTAATCAAATTATGTTTTTAACTTGTAACACTTTGAATTTTCGCTAATTTAAAAATTGGATGTCATTGAGTGTTACCTTTGAGTTCTCAAGTTAAGTGCATGTCTGTATGGGTATTCACACGTGTTTGGGTCAAGAAGGAGTGATTTGGAGACCAATAAAACCACCTAACACAAAAAATAGAAATTTTTTATAGAGTCCGACGGTCCTACCGCCACCTATTGGATAGTGTCTGGCGGTTCCACCCCCGATTTGCAATTTTTGTCCCTCGACTTTAATAAGTCATATATTCTTCGTTATAACTCCAACTGAGGTGATTTAGAAGCCAGATTGAAAAAAAATATTTTAACATGGTATATTTTATGAAGTTTTAGAAACTATTAAAAAAATATCAGTTTCAGGCAATGTGTATTTATGAAATTTTAATAAATTTTTTAGAGCTTAGAATGAGATGAAATTTTATAAGATAGAGGTAGAGTTGATAATTAATCATCATAAAAATCATTAAAATAATTAAGTGATTAAAAGTATTAAAAAATTATGCACAACTGGCCTGTTGAAACAGAAAATTTCTCTAATGACAAGTTGTCATTGGACCGAACGTATCTTTTTCATCTTTGAATTTTAGTATTCGATTTCTTCTTATGAATTGCTCTTAATCATGTCAGGAATCACCCTAGGTAATCAATTTAGGTTTTTATATTTATTTATTTATTTATACATTATACAATTCCGAACTGTTTATAGTTTAGTCAGATTAAAACTTTTGATTATGGTGATTAGGATCGAATCACCATTTTCACTAATGGCGAATAGACCCCGTCATGGACTTAGCTAATCCAAACCCTAATTATCATGCCCAAGAAATCATCTTCTAGTTTATTACAAAAATATTCAAATTATCATAACAAACTCCTTAACCGCTTATTAGTGGACTACTAAACCTAAAGCTAAGGAAAATCGTCCGTCTTGGCAGGCTTGACGTTTATTGTGGGACGTTAAGCCAAGACTGTGCATCGAATCATTCAACTTGAGCTAACAAGGGTGGCACATGTGATGTGTGAATCTGCTATGAAACTCCTAGAACTTAAGTTAATTATGTCCACTTGAACTTACATAAAGTTGTGAATTTCGAGCCATTAGATTTCAATAAAACTTAAGATCTTAGTTTTAAATATTTTTTTGCAACTGTTCCTAAAGTTGCAGCCTCGATCGATGATCGGTGACCGTTTAATGGACATCGCGTCATAGTTGTTGATCACCACATCCGAAATATAGATAATCATATCATTAGGTGGATCTCCACTTGTGGCAACTGTCCCATGGATTAGATTGACCCATGCGGACCCATGTGGGCCACAAATGTTAGAAATAACCTCTCGTAGGGTTATATAGCCAAGACCCAAGCCTTTAGGACCATCTGCACCACATTTGGCATTATAAATAGAGCTCATTTGAGGGTTTCTCTCCTAAATTCGAATTTGTTAAGTTTGGGGAGAAAGAAAATGAGAGAAAGGGGTAAAGAAAAGGAGAATGAGAGAGATGAGGAAGTGTTAGCTCGTGTGGGAGCTCAGGTTCAGGTGCGGATTATCGCACCAAGCCATTCTTCACCGATTCCGGTCCGTGCTCGCCATTCATGCCTTTTTTCGACCATTGAATCCATCAATTAGCGAAGTATGAAGTCTTTCCTTGTCGCATGCGTGTCTTTCCCTTATTTCTAGCAATACCATAGGGACTAGGGTTGAAAAACCATTTATCTCATCCATTTTTTAGGATTTAATGCTATAATTCATTTGTGTTAGGATTGGTTGCCCCTAAAAGCAATTTGTGGCAGCCCATGCTCTTGAGGGAGCTGTAATTGAGCTCGGTTTCATGAAAATTTGGTTGTACACCGACCTTGGGCCCCAATTTGTTGAATTGATTAAGGGTTTTCCAAACTCAAAGTATCTAAGAGTTAATTATTCTTTAATTTGACTGTTGAATCATACTCTATGGAATTTAGAATACCATTATTTCCATTGTAAACAGTCCACTTAAAATCGTATTGCGATACAATCCACCAAGTCTCATGAGTCAAGCATGGTGGTATGGAATATCGTGTCTGAGCTGTCGGCTTACATTAGGGTGACGAGCCTCCACATAATGACCAGTGAGCATTGACAGGGGTGATTGAGTGTTGTTCGAACAACCCTTATGATTTTTTACTTGACCAATGGTTGCGTGCCTGAGTATCGTTCGAACGACACGGGAGTTTATTGATTTAGTTTTGATTGATAAGCTCGCACCTCTGAATTGATTAATTGTATTTGATATTTTGGTGATAAGCCATTCCGCTTGATTTGAGCATAACTGACGAGTCACGGCCAAACCATGCTTTCATGGGAGGATAACTCAACTTCAGATCAAGGGGTTACCAATGATAATTGGTGACGCATCACAGGGAGCCATATGGTCCCAGTTAGACTTATGATATAATGTCGATATTTCAGCTTCGTCAATCTTGCTGTATGGAAAAATGATTAATAAAGGTTGAACTAATCATGGATACACGACATTAGCATTCAAAGTAATCGACTGACTGTTGGAAATGCCAGTATACTGAAGAACGACCTTGCATTTATGAGTGACTGATAGAATGTTAGAAAGATCAGCTTACCATTTACTGTGATTTGCTCGGAGACATGCATGCACTTGTGGGGGCTGGTTGATTGTTAGAAAGACCAGTACATCAGTTTCTTTTATTTGCATCTCATGCATTTCATGCATTAATCAATTAGTTTAGGAAATTGATTGGTTTGTTATGTTGTCATTGCATGCGCATGCTTGTGTTGATAACATGTGTAACTTTCTTAGTATCTGTGCATTGGAGTTAACATGTTTAATTTGTACTTATCGTAAATTTGCTCATGACTAAAATGTCCCTAGTATAATCTCAGGGATATTTCTTTACTATGTTGGCATTTAACGCCTTCCGTTTAACATATGCAGATGCCTCAGTATTACGATCAAATAGTTGTGCGCTTAAGGCACCCTAGTAGTCTTATAGCTTTATTCTCTTAGTAGTTGAAATTTTCATTCTTATTACATTCATTGTGACTTGTATAATTCTCGTATGGACAGACACTACTTTTAACTGTACCTTATGAGTGTTAGTCTTATATTTTTTTATTTATTTATCTTTGCTCTGCTTTTAATCTGCTATTTGAAATGCGTTATTTTAATTATTTGTGGGAGCATTTCCTACATGCGGCATTTTTAAGCAAGCATTTTACTAAGTTAACACCTGGGAACTTGGGTGTCGATTTTTGAGGCATTACACAACGAGTACAAGATCACCCAAATTAAATATATAAGGAGGGAGTTATGACCGTTTTCGTGGGATCGACAACCCATAGTGAATATATGCAATCCACGGTGAATGATGAACTTTGGGCTCACTTTTGAGTGATTAATTTCAAATGAGATGATTCTAAATTTCATCTGAAATTTTATTGAATTATCTTTCCAACGAGTATAACCTCATCTAAATTAGACATGTAACGAGAGAGTGATGGGCATTTTCGTGGGATTAGTCACCCACAATGAATATCTGCGGTCCACAATCTTTGATGAACTTTGGGCCCACTTTTAGGAAATCAAATAGTGTATAAATGAGATTATTCTAAAGACATTTGATTCATCAAGTTATCTTTCTAACAAATATAAGATCACCTAAATCGAACATATAACGAGAGAGTTATAACTGTTTTCGTGAGATCGTAACTTATATTGATTATCCGCAGTTCACAGTCGTTAGTGAACTCTGGTCCCACTTTTAGAAAATGAAATGGTGTGTTAAGTCATTTGAAAGTCCATCAAATTATCTTTTCCAACAAGTACAAGATGACTCAAATCGGACATGTAGCTAGGGAGTTATGACCATTTTCGTAAGATAAGCGACCCACAGTTATTATCGGTGATCCACAGTGAAAAATATTGGCGACCCACAATGAATATCGGTGATCCATCACACAACATTCTTCCATCTCAACATTCTTCCATTACAACATTAATACATTCCAACATTAATCACATTCGTCCATTATAACATTCCGTTATTACAAAATTCATATATTACAAAAATGTTGGAAACGGACGCCTCAATCACTTTTGCGCAGAGGCCACCGGCCGGTCAGTGGGAGTGTCCGACCGGCTGGCCACACAGTGTAGACAGGCAGCAATGCTGTTGTCCGATTTTTTAGCCTATCCGACCGGTCGGTAGGGGTGTCCGACCGGTCGGAGGACCGGTCGGCAGTCTCCTACTGCAACTCTGTTTTTTGCGCGGTTTGCGCGCAAGAGGTTTCTAAATCCGATTTTCTTCCTATTTAAGGTGTATTTACGGGATTAGAGGTTTCTAAGGTTGCAAAGGGGATTGAGGGAGCTTATAGATGAGAGAAAGAGCTTGAAGAAGAGGGTTTCTTCTTGGGTAAGCTTGGGATTTCTCTTGTGGGCTTGGGTTTTGGGGTCTTCGGTTCCATCTCTTGTAACTTCTGAGTTTATAGTGGATTTGTGTCGCTTTGTGCCATGGTTTTTTACTCGTGAGGGGTTTTTCCACGTAAAAATTCGATTGTCTATGTGTGGGTGATTGCATGCATTCTGATTGCATTGTGTGGCTTGTTTGATTGAATTGTCTGCTTGTGTTCAGCTTTGCTTCCGCTTCCAGCCCTCCTATCCCAACAAAAAATTCATTCATTACAATATTATTCCACACCCTCCTATCTTTCATAAACTCCCACCATTCATTAAAAAATAAATAGCTATAAAGGGAACCACTACACCCTCCTCTCTCTCACAAGCTCCCACCATTCATACTAGAAAAATAAAAATGAAAAATAACTACAAAAGAAACCGATGAAGAACGAAGGAAGGGAACAAAAAAACATTATCTTCCCTTTAACACCCTCATCCCCTCCCGTGAAAAAAAACAAAGAATGAAGAAGAAAACAACCAAGTAGCCCTCGTGCGATAAGGGCCTCATGTTTTAAACCCATCTATATCTTACGTGGGGCCCACTAGGTTGTTATGAAGCAAATCCATCCCGTCCACATGTAAGGGGTTTTAATTCCATGTCTCCGGCCCAAGTTTAAGTGCAAAACTCACTATCGATGGACCACACTGGAGGAAACAGTTTAGAATTAATGCACAATATTAGTGTAGTTGTGAGCTACAGAGAGCTTCAAACAGAAAACTGAAAAAAAAATCTTTTGTGGGTTCACAATTGTCTGATTAAAATGAATGGATCAGATCAATCAAAAGGTGGGTTGAATCTTTTTTTTTTTTTTGGGGCCATGTTTCTTTTAAAAAAAAAACCTTTCTCATTTCAAAGAGCAACTATGGTGGAGGGGCATTTTTGTCGCCAGAAAAAATGAAAAATACCTTAAGGTTTCTAAAGCAAAAATATGTCAAACCACAAGGCTATTGGCCTAAAATTCAAAATCAAAACGTACAACCCTACCGGACGTAGCCAGAGATGGACGGTCATGTCAGCGGCTCGGTAGGGCACAACAACGACGAATGCATTTTATATAAGCTGTCTGTCCATTTTGAAAGCTCATTTTAGTGCATGAGCCCAAAACGGAGGTAGATCGAAGGCTTAAGTGGACCACACCACAACAAACAGTTGATTTTGCATGTCTACCGTTGAAAGTTTCACGGGGGCCATAGAAGTTTTGGATCAAGCTAATATTTATGTTTTTCCCACCCCCAGGTGTATATGAGCATTTCAAAAGGATGGATGGTTAATAAACATCAATGTGGGCCCTAGGAATGGTTCAACCGTGGGCATCATTTTCTTCTGTGCTTCCTGTGGTGTGGCCCAATTGAGCCTTCCATCTGCCACCTTTTCGGAATTATGCCGTTAAATTATCTGTAAAAACGGATGGATGGCTTAGATAAATTACATACAACATTGTGGGACCCACATAGCCCCTTACAAGGCCATCCGTCTCTAGCTACGTCCTGGCGGAGAGCGCGGTTTCAGTGGATCCCTATATCCGTCGATGGATCCTTGAACGTGGGGTCCACTATTATGTACATACCTTATATCCAGGGCATGCATCTATTTTGAAAACTCATTTTAGGGCATTATACAAAAAATGAAGTAGATCCAAATCTCAGGATCTCAGGTTCACCATAATACAGGAAACAGTGGTAATCCAACATTAAAAACTTCTGGTTGGACTCAAAAGAATTGGATCAACCTGATATTTGTGTGATATCTTCATCCAGGTCTTTGCTACCTTATCAACAGGTTGGATGGAAAATAAACATTCCGGTGGCCCCCTTGAAGTTTTTAATGGCGATGATTCAATCAAGACTGTTTCCTGTGGTATGGTCTCCTAAGTTTTGGATCTGCTTCATTTTTTTGGGGTTATGTCCTAAAATGAGCCATCAAAATGGATAGATGGTGTGGATGTAAAGAACATACATCACAGTGAGCCCCACAGTTAGGGATCCACCCAAACCGAGTAGTATACAATCCGGGCCCCTAAAAAACTAATACACATGGCATATATTAATTAAAAATGATTTTGCATCCCACTGTCTCTTGGCCACAATCACGATATCATATTGGTTGAACAATACTTTCTGATTCGCAGACAATTGTTCGTGAAATGGGACCGTTGTATATTTTCATTTTTAACCGTTTAATAACTGTCCACCAATCTAACAGTCAGATTAGTAAATAAATCTTGAATGTTTTTTCATCATACATCTATACTTCTTACCACAATTTGGACGGTTTAGATTGACTAATTATATGCAATTTATCCAATTTCTAAGTGCCTGTGTATCACCCACACATTCTGCCAGAGTATCAAAGTTTTTCTTCTAAAACCCTATGTAAAACCCTATAAAACATCCCATGTTCCAAACTCCCTCCTTTTGTCCCCTCAAAACCCTAGGGAGAGAGAAACCCTAGCAAAACCCTAATAAAATCCCAATTTCTATGAAATCTCATCCCAGCACTTGATTTTCGTCGCTTCTCGATCTCGATACTGGCCTTGTTCGATGGCGCTGTACCTCCTCTTTGAATCGGCGTCTGGTTTCTCTCTCTTCCACGTTCATGGCATCGACGAGATCGGGCAGAACACGGAAGCAGTTCGTAACTCGGTCCTCGACCTCACTCGGTTCGGGAAAGTCGTGAAACTCGCCGCGTTCCAGCCCTTCGCCTCCGCTCTTGACGCTCTCAACCAATGCAACGCTGTCTCCGAAGGTGACATTACTTCAGCTTTGATACTGGCATTTCTAGTATTTTTTTTTTCTTTTTTTACTGCAATATCATCTCCGAAGGTGACCCATTGCATATTTACTGCTGGCTATGTATTTTTGCTTCAATGGTTCATTTGCACACCAAACAATCAGATGGCCAGTATTGTCTCATAGCTCAAGCTCACCTGATTGTAGAAAAAATGAAGAGGAGTTATATGATACTCAGGCTGCATATGCCGCTCGATACACAGGCATTTATAAATGGTACATGTGGCAGATGAGCTCAAATAAAACTGGCTAGATTGTGTAGCCCACTGTTGCTAACTCAGAATCCCAAGGTCAGATTTGTTGAACAATCATAACCTCTGATTCTCAGACAGTTGTTTGTGGAAATAGGGACCATTGGATATTTTTCATTTTTAACCGTTCAATAAATGTCCACCAATTTGATAGTCGGATAATCAAATAAGCCTAATTTGTTTTATGATCCATATACAATGGGTACTGTAATTTGGATGGTTTAATTTTACTACTTGTATGACATATTTGCAAGTCCTAAGTAATTTCTAGGTGCCTGCGTATCATCCATCCACCACACTCTGCCAGAGTTTCAAAGTTTTTCTTGAGGAGGAAAATGCTTGTCTACCTTTTGTAGGTATCTATGGGGGTAACTTTCTCTAACATGGGGAAATGGTTTAGCGTCCATGAAATCCAGCCCTTCCATCAGTAGACCACCCCTCATTTGGTTTTGATGCCAAAACTCAGGCTGATCTGACACTCACCCAGTTCAAAATTATACAAAAATCTCTAATATGGCCCACTTGATTTATTGAATACTGGGATTTTGGGGTAATCCAATCCTGGCGATCCTTTCATCACAATGAGGCACATCAGATAAATGGATGGTGTATAAACACCATGGAGGGCCCTACACAACTAATGGCAGATGTCCCATCCCAACTGTTTCTTATGGTGTGGGCTACCTGAGTTATGGGTCACGTGACTTTTGGGATTCTAAGGTGAAATTGAGGCATTGTACCTGATGGATGGTTTGGATCTCATGGAAGTTCCACCCATGTGGTGGTCAAGCAGTAGGTAACGATGTGAGGTTACCGTTAGGTCTCTATGCGAGAT
The DNA here is from genome assembly GCA_003013855.2 of Liriodendron chinense. Taxonomy (NCBI): domain Eukaryota; kingdom Viridiplantae; phylum Streptophyta; class Magnoliopsida; order Magnoliales; family Magnoliaceae; genus Liriodendron; species Liriodendron chinense. The sequence continues at coordinate 2,013,863 of ML058432.1, read as the reverse complement.
ACACTAGCACAGTTCATAGAAAAAGGTCTACGGTGGGGCCCACAGATGAACTGTCTGGATTGATGGAGGATGAGTTCCCCACCTGAATGAGAACACTAGCGTAAGCAATCGGTACTGCTTGAGGCAGTGTACCTGGTGGACAGTTTGGATCTCACAAAATTTCCGCCCATGTGGTTCTCAAGCAGTAGGTAGCGAAGTGAGGTTGCTGTTAGGTACATATGTGAGGTACGCTAGCATGGTTCATGGAAAAAGATCTACAATGGGGCTCACAGATGAACTGTATGGATTGATGGAGGATGAGTTCCCTACCTGAATGAGAACACTAGTGTAAGCAATTGGTACTGCTTGAATGGTCTAAGGACTGATTCTTCCTTGGTTACTTTCGATGTAAAACCATAAAGGTTTGGAGTTAAATGGTGCACTTTTTGTGCATTTTTTAGTTTCTTTTTTGGGTTTCCCAGCAATGTAAAAAAGAAGCCTTTTGAGCTTAATTATGAATTTCCTAGGTTTTTTGTATTGGTTTCCCTATTCGTGATTTTGACAGGCAACTTTTTGGAAGCCAGTATGTATTTTTGGTCTTCTTTCATGCTTTTGTAGTGACTGAAGTTATGATGGATGTTATTGGCAAGCTTGTTGGTGCTTTGATGATGATTTTTATTAAAATGTTTTTCAGCTCGGGTTTCCACTCCTTTTTTACCAGTGATTTGGGGAAATGGCTGGAGTTGAATCATGGGCCTTTTCATTTGTTAGGAGTTTTGGCATTTAAGGGAAATACATTCTAGAATCATTAGATAATGAACAGAAAGTTCCATTAGAAAATTAGAATAGAAACATCCATTAGATAATGAACTATTGATACTAGGCCATCTTTGGCAATGAATCAACAATTCAAAGTGCTTTTCTTGCGCATACTAGATGAACCAGCGTTTATATATTGATGTGGGATGATTGAATCCCGGGCTTTTTCATTTATTAGGGATTTCGGTGTCTTGGGAAAATGCATTCTAGAATCATTTTGGAACTGATCAATGTCTGCTTGGGGAATGGTACATGAGATTCCCTAGAGCTGACATGTGATTGGCAAAGTAAATGGGACCTGGCCAAAAAGGATAAAGAACAACTGATGTCATGCTGGTGGGCCCTGCTGTCTGTTGCCGATCATGGGACACATATGTGATGCTAGCTTACATCATTCCTCTTTTTTCACCGAAATTTGAGTGCCCTATTTTGTTTGTTAATCATCTTTTGAATTGAAATGTAGATAGACTACGTTTTATGAACTCTGTACTCACTAATTGGATTTGTATAAATTATTCTTTCGAGAGTTTTGATGCTATTCAGAGGTGTGATTAATTGTTTTGGGAGCTTAAATATGATGCAAGAGTTCTTATTCTTTGGAGTTGCAGGACTTTTGACTGATGAATTGAGGAACTTCTTGGAGCTGAATCTTCCAAAAATCAAGGAAGGAAAGAAGCCTAAGTTCAGTCTGGGCGTCGCAGAGCCTAAAATTGGGTCGCAGATTTCTGAACTGACCAAAATCCCTTGCCAAAGCAATGAGTTTGTCCTGGAAATCCTCCGTGGTGTACGGTTACATTTTGAGAGGTTTATCAAGGACCTTAAGGTTTGCATAATTTCATCTGAGTTTGTTTGTGGAACAGATTATACATGTGTTCTTCTAAAATAACTGTTGTTTTTTATTTTTATTTATTCCCATTCTGTTTATAGCAAGCAGACTTAGAAAAGGCTCAGCTGGGTTTGGGGCATAGTTACAGTCGAGCAAAGGTCAAGTTCAATGTTAACCGAGTTGACAATATGGTTATTCAGGCCATTTTCCTTCTTGATACTCTAGATAAAGATATCAATTCCTTCTCCATGAGAGTCAGGTTTGTTGACATTCATTGCATTTTTTTAAAGATATGTTAGATTCTTCTTTCTTATATTATATTAATGCATTTTTTGGAATAACTTTCATTTCGCTAGAGAAAAGGAAACATGTTAATATGTTAATCATTTACTGGACCATAATTTTCTCATCAATAATGTATCCTGTTTATACACTATGATTTGGATTTTTATGTTGTTAATTTCAGAGTGGAACTAGTGAAAACATTTTTCATTAAAACGAAAAATTTGATGTTCACGTTTTCTTCATTCATGTCCTGTTTTACATGGGAGAAAATATTTTATATCTTCAAAAGAAGAAGAAGAAGAAGAAGAAGAGACTTTGTGTCGATGTAGAAACTAGTTTACTAGTTCTTAAACTTTCAGTTGAGATGGTGTCAGGTTATATGCTGTGAACCCATGACCGAAATGCTGACCCCTAGTCAGAATAGTAGGTTATGAGGGACGGCAACCTTTTTTTTACACACACATCACACCCACACACACCTGCACACACACTCACACCACAATGGGTACTCGAACCCATGACCTTTGTGTTGAAACTCTTGGGAGTCTACAACTGAGCCATGAGGGACAGCAACCTTGTGCAACATAATTTTGTATTTAATGTCTGTATTTGAGTCTGCCATAAAAAAATTTTAATTTTTTTTTTTTTGAAAAACCCATGTTTGAAATTCTGTGTTTTAACAACTTTTTGCAGAGAATGGTACTCTTGGCACTTCCCTGAACTGGCGAAGATTGTCAATGATAACTATCTCTATGCCAAAGTTGCAAAATTTGTGGAAAACAAGTCAGAGTTAACTGAGGACAAGATTCCAGGGTTAGAAGACATACTGGGTGATGAGGAGAAAGCGAAGGAGATTGTTGAAGCAGCCAAAGCATCTATGGGTAGGGTTCATGAAATTAATTTCCTTTGCTAGCTCTATCCGATGTTCTATTGATCTTTTTCTGTTGCTTTTTCAGGTCAGGATTTGTCTCCGATTGACTTGATTAATGTCCAGCAATTTGCTCAGAGGGTAATGGACCTCTCTGAATACAGGAAGAAGCTCTATGAATATCTTGTCACAAAAATGAATGACATTGCACCAAATTTGGCTTCTCTAATTGGTGAAGTTGTTGGTGCCCGTTTGATTTCTCATGCTGGCAGTCTTACAAATCTAGCTAAGTGCCCTGCTTCTACTCTTCAGATACTCGGTGCCGAAAAGGCACTTTTCAGGTGCATGCTTCAGCATCTTCTCGTGCCTTATCATTCATCATCATTGTTGCTGTTGACAGTCTTGTTGTTGTTTTTTTCATGGTAGAGAGAGAGAGAATAGAGAGCAGAAAAAGACAAAGGGAGTGGGAGTCCTATGAGACGTCCCTCCTCTTGCTTTATTCATACTGTTCTAGAAAGCTTTATCATAAAGCACTAACACTCGATGCTATCAAATTGTAAATCGTATCGTAAATCAGTCAGATTTTTTCAGATTTCATAAAAATATGATAAAAAAATACAAAACAATTATACATAAATAAGAATAATTAAAATACATATCAATCATCCATTTTCTCATGAATATGCTAAAAACACAATTTAACCATGACATCTATCTAGTGATCAACTGTATGTATAAATTATAATGTATGATGTATGTATAAATTATATGTATGATGTATGAAAAGATATAAGTAAATCAGAAAAGATTAAAAACTCATCAATCATCCATTTACCATCAATGTGTACCAAAAAAGTAATACATATCATGATGTTATCAACTGAGAAAATGTATATGGCAATTGGCATGAATATCATGATGGTAAAGGGTTCTTTTCTTTTTCCTTTGTTTTCTTTTGTTGTTATTTAAAAAAAATTACCTTAAAAAGACATATAAGAGTCATTTTAAAAAATTGTTCCTTTGTACCTTTCTTGTGTAAAATCATGTTAGAAAAAATGGCATTTGAATCCATTGTGAATAAAAAGATATATTGAATTTTTTTGTTTTGGATTTTTGAATATCAAAATCCCCAAATCTCCTCTCTCTCTCTCAAAAGAAAAAAATGAGGATATTTTTAATTAGGGAGAGCCTTTTTCATATTTTATGAGCAAAAGGGTACAAAGAAAAAGAAAAAAATTGAATAAAAATAATAAAATTTTGATTTTTAAAGTTTTTTTGGGCCCATTTACATAGTCTACGATTATTTTACGATTCATACGATCATCGTACGATCATTTAAGATTTAAGATCATTCGTACGATTATTTAAGATTTTGTACTCAATCTATTGTAAAGATCATCATAAGCCTTAAGTTTCGCCTCACTACTTTCTTAGGAATCTTTTGTCATTTTGTATTTTTCAAGATTTTTGTTGTTTCTAGTCTTTTGTCGGGCTTTGAAACATGAACATTTCTCATTAATAGTTTTTTGTAGATCGCCATTCCACCAAAGTTTTCTTATATGATTGGCTTTTCCCTGTAAATACTCATAAAACATTGTTTGCAACTTCCCTAAGGGCCTGTTTGGTTTTCCAATTACAATGATAAATGGTTGGAAATGGATAATGATTTCGTCTATAATTGTATGGCGAAATAACTGACATTTGACTGCAATGATGAGTTTGCTACCATTGTTTGTTTCACCCAAAAGTCACTATAAAGTATAAAATGGTATTTTTATCATGTAAAAATGTAATGATTACAATTTCGTTTATGTATTTCCATTATGAGTGTATTTGACTCGTTTTATGAGCTGTAATTCTTGTTTAAACAAACACCTTGAAATGGTAATGAAGGCTCATTTACTTTGCATTACACAGGAAATTAGAAAACCAAACACACCCTAATGCACTCAACCATCTCATTCCACATAACATCTTTCCTCGGCATTCCGCTTTCCTTCATCCATCAACTTATTTTTCAACAAGATTGTTCTCTTTTTTTAAATTCCCAATGCTTACAATTAAAAGGCTAAAGGTACACAGGTGTACACACCCTTGTGGACATGCACAAACACATGCCTCTACAGTTATAGTTTCTGCTGCTGCTGCTATTGGTGGTTTGTTGTAACTGTTGCTATTGCTGGTGGCAGGTGGTTTTAGGATGGAAAAAAATGACACTTCTACCTTGAAATGGTTATTTTGGAATATATTAACATAGTTTATAGAAAGGCAAAAATGACATTTCTAGTTTGAAATGTTTTTTTTTCCTTGAAAAGTTGGCATTTCCCCCTTAAATCGGGTTCATTTTGGGTAGGGGGGTGCTAGAAAATCAGGATTAGCCTTAATCCTGATTTTGGATGTCTCATGCCCTCCATGCATACCCTTCCGTACTAAATCACATTTTTTTTTTTTTGGTAGTTTTGAACATCAGTAGGGTAGATTGCAATTAGGTGTATATAGTCTGACGAGGAGGGTTTGGAACCCCATCAAACAGGTTATAAAAAAATGAAAAAATAAATCTGATGAGGGTTCGGAGGCCATGAGTATGGTACAATCCCAATTTTGCTGGATCCCCTCCCCAAATGGATCCAAAAGCACAAGAAACTGAAGTTAGAGGCTTTTTTTTCTTCTTCAGTTTTTTTAGTTTAATTATTTATAAAGTCATGGTAAGTTCAAAATATTAATTTGTAAAGCCATGGTCATTTTTCCAGTGTTCAGTATGTATGTTTGAATTCATAGTTCCACAATGACTAAATTAGTTCATTTTTAAAACTGCTTTTTTGGAAACCTTGTGGGTTTGCTTATTGAAGTACCATTGAAAATAAAAATTGGACAATGTTCACTCCCATTTTGCCTTTTCGAGAAAAAAAACGTTCACTCTCATTTTACCTTTCCATGAAAAAAATATGTTCACTCTCATTGTATTGCAACATGCTCTCTCTCTCTTTCTTTTAACCAGTATAGGCCCCTATAATCATGTTGTTTAAATGAGATATTGTGATATTTGGCTCTCTACTCTCATAAGAGCTAAAAGCATTTGTTTTTAATTGTGTTTTTCAAAGAATTACCTGTTGTGAAAACTCATGCCCATTTTTATCATTTGAATATTGACAAATTGAGCTGTTGATATCATTCGTCTTCAGGGCGTTGAAAACCCGAGGGAACACCCCAAAATATGGCCTTATTTTTCATTCTTCTTTTATTGGCCGAGCATCTGCACGGAACAAAGGCCGTTTAGCTCGTTACCTTGCAAACAAGTGTTCCATTGCATCTCGCATTGACTGTTTCTCAGGTTAGATTTTCCTCAGTTCAACTATTTTATCATGGGTCATTCCTTGTACTGCTCTTCCAGTCTGGTGATTGATCCTGGTTTACTGGTAATATTTTCTTCTGTGTGTAGAGACGAACACCACCGTTTTTGGGGAAAAGCTTCGTGAACAGGTGGAGGAGAGGCTGGATTTTTATGACAAGGGCGTTGCCCCACGCAAGAACTTGGATGTGATGAAATTGGCTATTGACAGCGCATTAAACAAAGACTCACAAGAGAATCAAGGTAATAGCTTATTTCCCAATGCCACTTACTATTGCATGTCTCATGTGGATTAAATAGCTTGCTACTATGTGCACAAATGTGACCACCTGTAAATCACTTGAATGCTGTACCATTCCAAACACAGCATATTCAAATTTCAAATTAGCTCACTGGTTGAAATTAGCTTTAAACCTCTTTAATTTGTGCAGGATTCATGGTGCCTTAACCAATTAAGCATTCTTTGATGACCACAAATTTCCATGCTCTGGAAAGTTCTATTACTTACAAACAACCATTTATCTTGTATGTGCAGATGTTGAGCATTTTGTGGTTGCTCTAATAAAAAAAGTGTATTTGTTATGATGGAGCTAATCTAGAGCTGGGCATCGAGTCAAGTTGGATCGAGTTAGGCCTGACTCGATCTGATCCGGCCAAGGACTGGGCCTGAAACGAGTCGGATCGGATTAGGGATCAAGTCAGCCATGCCAGAACCGTTCATGGCCTGGTCTGATCCGATCCGAGTTGGTTCGAGTTAGTCCATTAATTCAAAAAAAAAAAAAAAACTGAAAAAATGGCAAAAAATCCTTAGGGACTGAGGGCGTGGCCGGGTGGGTAGAGCCGACCGAGAGAGTTTAGGGCAGCGGGTAGGGTAGAAATAAAAGTATTTTTTTTTTTTTTTTTTTTTTTTACTTGTATACCCGATAGCCGAGTCGGATCAAGTTTGGATCAGATCAGATCCAATTCAAATCGGTTTCGGGTCAAGGCGATTCGGATCACAGGGTAATCCGGATCTGACACGTTTGGGATTCGGATCCGACCCTGGCTTCTCAATCCGGCACCGGATTGGGTCGACTCGAGTCAGATCGGTTCGGACGAGTTGAGTCAACCGAGTTGACTCGACCCATGCCCAGCTCTAAGCTAATCTAGAGCCTCTAGAGGCACAGAAGTCACTTTCTCTACATTGTTTCCTGTACATGTGGCATACTTGGATGATATCCGGACCATACAGTCAAGAGGGTCCAATAGCTAATGGGTCATAAACAAAAATCACGCTGATGATCCTAATGGTTTATTGGCAGTGTAAGATTGATGTGAATAGACAAAAATTAGCAGTGGTTCACATTTGAAGGGATAACCAAGATGGTTAGTACTGTCCAGTCAGTGCAAGTTTTTGGATGGTTTACAATCAATGGTAGAGTCACAACCTAACAGTCCAGATCCTATCGACATATTTTAACATGTACAGCGTGCAATGTGGAGGCACTGTAACTCTTGTGCCTCCGAAGGCACTGGATCTTTTTTTTTTTTTTTTGAGAGATACTGGATCAATTCCCTTACAATAATTGCTGAAGCTAAAAAACTATAATTCGTAAATGATCTTAGTTCCAATCAGTATATTCTGATTTGTTCACATGCACATAAGATTCTTGTCAACATAAGATGGATGCTGCTTGGCTCCAACTGATTGCCATTTTTACATTCTTCTGATAAGATTCATTATTTGCCGTCTGGTTCATAGCATTAATGGGGGCCTTGTATGATCTCAACCCTAGAATATGCAATGTCCTCAGGTTTTTGGTTTGTATGAGTGAGCCCATGGTTCAGGGTCTAGCTTTTGACCTGATGGGCCCCACCAATAGGTTGTGTCGACCATGACCCAAAAATCCGTTAAGATTGGAAAGATCCTAGCCAGCCAATTTTTGGCCTTTCTTTAGATGCATGTGGACCAGTTCAGTATTTTTTTTAGATGGCTGTGATCGACCTGATGGGCACAACCAATAGGTTGTATCGACCATGACCCAAAAATCCCTTAAGATTGGAAAGATCCTAGCCAGCCAGTTTTTGGCCTTTCTTTAGATGCATGTGGACCAGTTCAGTATTTTTTTAGATGGATGTGATCTTACTAAAATTATGGCCTTGATACAATGGAGTACATGAAAAGGATTCATGGAGCTGAACCCAATTACCTGGGAAAAGACTTAGATGATGATGATGTTCAGGCCACCAATAGAAGGGTTAGGGTTGTCCTCGAGGAGCTATTTGGTCCATAGCCCATCCACTTTGAGGCCTATCAGATTGACATTATAAATCACTGAACCATGGGCCTACCATTTGTAAAAACCAAAGATCTGAGGATACTGAAGTACCCTGATAATCAGTTGCTAAAGAATACTGTGTGGCCACCACAGAAACTAGTGTATGCCTATTTTTGGAAGACTTTACTTGCCTATCCATCTTCTTCTTCTTCTTCTTCTTCTTTATCCTTTTAAGTTGAAGAATCTTCTCTTCAAATTTAGGCGAAGCATGTATGTATAGGGTGGTTTGATTTGTCCCGTATTTGCTATAAAATGTGTGTAGATGGAGAAAAAAACAAGATGGATATAGATGATGGGCCTACAGAAGTTTCAGCAAAGAAAAGTAAGAAAAAGAAAGCCAAAAGCGAGGGTGCAGATGGAGTATCCGTGGCCGAGGATAAACTGGCTGAGGTTGCAGATGGAGATGCTCCCATTGAGCCTGAAACTGAGAAGAAGAAGAAGAAGAAAGAGAAGCGCAAGTTGGCAGAGGAGCTGGTTCCTGAAATTCCTAATGGCACGAATGGATTGGATTCTGAACAGAATGGGACCGCCAAGAAGAAGAAAAAGAAGAAGGGCAGCGAAGAGGCTGCTGATGGAGATGAGCTCCAAACCGTGAGCAAGGTGAAGAAGAAAAAGAAGGCTGAAAAGTGGAGATGACGAGTGAGTTTTTTGTTCCGAGATCTTGTGTTGCGGCCCGCTTTATGCAATGGTTACTCTTTGTTGCATTTTTGCTCAAATCTCGGATGGAATTTTATAATTTAATCAAAATGTTTTACTATTTATGTTTTGGTAGACTCGATCCTATAGTTTCTTCAGCTATTATGTCCTTGCCTTATTGTTTTCATTTATCTGTGAATTTGCATGTTTGGATTTTGCTCATTTCTATTAACTGTTGGGTATTCATTTCATGAGGTGCTTGAGGTTTGTTCTACTCTTCTACCCATGCATGCACCCTGCACATGCATCCGTAGCCTTCTATTTATAGCCATCTGATGAGTAATCAATTTGAGTAAATCCATCTGTAGCCTTATTTTTCATAGCCATCTTTTTTTCTGAGTCATGGATTTGAATGAGCATGATGGGCCTAATAAAAGTGATGCTTTAGAACAAGTGATCCTTGATGTCATCAGGAGTGGTGAATGCTACGACCACATACTTTTCACTATTTAAAACATTGGGGTCATCACGTGTGTCCCACCATCATGGTTGGATACCCAATCCAATGGACGCAGATTGGGTACTACCCTCAGCCATCCTTAGCTAGGAACCGACGGGGCTCCGAGGGGCCACCATGTTGTACATCGCCCATCCAATTTGTCATATCATTTTAGGGTACTAGCCCAAAAGGCTCAAGTGGACCACACTATACGAAGCAGTGGTGATAATGATGCCTGCACCGTAAGCCCCAAAATGAGGCAGATCCAAGGCTCAAGTGGATCACACCACAGGAAGCAGCGGTGATATAATGACACCGGCCGTTGAAACCTTCCTAGGGACAGCCGTTGTGGTTAATTGTCATCCAACCTCTGTTCAGTCACACAGATCTAGATGAAGGGAAAACATAAATAACAGCTTCATCCAACACCTGTGGCTTGCAAAAAGTTTTTAACGGTAGGGTTTAATTGCCATTGTGTGGTTCACTTGAGCGTTGTGACTGACTCATTTTAGGGTAGGGCTTCTACCCTAAAATGATTTGCAAAGTGGATGGATGGTGTCTATAAAAACCATGTCCTAATCCAATGGTCAGGTGGGCCCCAGCCATTGGAACTTGTAGGTTTTTGGCCCATTTTTCCCCCAAAAAGAAAAAAAAAAAGAAAAAGAAAGAGAAAAAAAAAACAGAGAATATATCAAGTTGTCTGCTTGGACCAGTATGTACATGTTTAAGACCATTTTATAGGTGATTGATCGGATGGCCAGAATCATCCTATTGTTGTGAATTTTGCATTGTAGGCCATGAAATGTATGTTGGACCAAATGGAGGGTCTGGATCAATCCGTTGGATCTCTATTTATTCCCGTAGTTCGTTTTAGATGGATGGTTCCCTAAAATCCTCCAGATTTGGAAATCCTCCAAATCAATCTTCGGCCTATGATCTGTTGGATGTAGGTCAGTGTCCTTTTTCTCTTGTCGACCGTCTATTTGGAGGTCACGAATTGGAAGGGTTCGTGATTATCCTGCGAGGAGATTTCTTGGACATTGTCCATCCACTGGACCAGATGAGTGGTCCATGTCACTGAAATGTGGACCCCACCACCTGTACAAAAATGAAAACTAGAGTACTCCCTCAGTAGAGAGGATCACGTAATTCTCTTGATGGCTTTGAGACTGAGAGGACGGAAAAGTTACTGAAGTGAAATACTTTGATACTCTGGCAGATGATAATTGATGATATGCAGGCAGTTTGAAATGCTAAGAAATTTTGTGCATGGCATACAAATAATTCGAATTAAACTGTCCGAATTGTTGATCCCAGTTTATATGTATCATGAATGAAAATTAGGATTATTTGGCTTATCTTGGTTTCTACTTATTCAATAGATGGGCATAAACTTATTGACATAAAAGAGAGTAGAAAAGTAGTGTGGTTTCCAATACCACACAAATAATTTTTAATCTTTTTGGTTAGTCTCTTTTACTCTTTCAATTTTTATTTTTTCTAATCTCTTCCAATTTTAACTGATTTATGTGGGGTCCACCTTTAATATCTACCATCCATCATGTGGGGCCAACCTTTGATGTGGACAATTCATTATGTTCGGCCCACTTGGCCATGTCTTCAATGTGAACTATCCATTGCGCGAGGCCTACCTTTAATGTTGATTATCCACCCTGTGGGCCCACCTTCCATGTGGACTATCCTTCAATGCGGAGACTACCTTAGATGTTGGCCAGTCCATTATGTCGAACACTTAATGTGGATCGTCCATCATGTGGGCCCACCTTTAATGTGGACTGTCCATCATGCAAGGCCTCACTTCAAAGTGAGCCGTCCATCATGTAGGGCCAAACTTCAAACTGGGTCGTCCATCATGCAGGCCCCCTGCCTTAGATGTGGCCATTCATCATTAAGGGCCAACTTTGATGTGGACTGTCCATCAGTATGGGTCAGCACCTTCGAAGTGGGATGTCCATCAGGGCTTGCCTTAGATGTGGTCCGTTCATCATTAAGGACGACCTTTAATATGGGTGGCTCATTATGTGGGGCCCACCTTAATTTGGATCATCCATCATGTGTGGCCCACCATTAATGTTAATTGTCCATCATATAAGGCCCACCTTCAGTATCCACCACCCATCATGCTGGGCCCTACGTTTGATGTGGGTCCCACCATGTGGACCTTTTCACCTGGATAGATGAGAAAGAGAGAGGAAAGAGAAAATGCGAGAGTGAAGAGGAAGAAGCATTAAAAAGCAATTTTTTATTTTGACAATATGCAATTTTAAATTAATAAGTTATTTATAAAAAGGTATTTACTATACTAACTATTATTAAATATGTTATTTTCACTAGAAAAAAACTACTTATAAGGGTACGTCAATATAAGAAGCCGATTGGGTCCTGCGCTTCACATGGAAGGAATGGGTCTAAGCAGGAGCTCCATGGGCCCATCATGATATATTGATTTTACCCATGTTGTTTTTCCATTTTTTCAGACGATGTGTCCTAGAAGGTTTCAACCAGCTGCTTCATGTGGTGTCGTGTGTGGTCCACTTGAGCATTGGATCTACCTCATTTTTGAGCTCATATCTTAAAATGATATGGAAAATGGATGAATAGTGTGGATAAAACACATACTATCATGCTCCAAAATCCTGATACAAGGCGACTTGAGACCCATATTCCAAACACCTGATCTAAATTATTTAGTTTACATTTCTGCACATGAAGATATTTCGATCTCACGTAACTGAACACATCCAAATGAAAAGAGGATAATTAATAATTTCAAATCTAATAAAATGAATCTTCATATCTAACCATTTACTATTTAAACTACTACATTATTCAAATTACTTGTCTTATTACATTAAAACTCAAAATTTCAACGAGAAGTCTAATAACCAAATAAGAACTAATAATAGAGGCCCATTTGTTCAAAGTGATCAAACTCAACCCTATAACATTAATTAAATAGGGTGAGCATAACAAACCCAATGGGATTGTGTTTTACATAAATTTGAAGTTTTTAAATTTAATCGAATTCTATAAACAAAGAGATAATTTTAAATAAAGACAAAGCATAACAGATTATAAAATCAAATAATAGAATTATAAAGATGTTATGAATATAATGTTATTCATGAATCCACATAAACAATAAAATAAATATTCATAATTTATTACAACACCGTATACGGCGGATGGCCATGTTACAACAACCACGCATTGGTATCTCGTGGTGAAAGATTCATTCATACGTTGGCGGGTTAAACTACTGCTCCAAGTACTTCTGACATATATTTAAACATGTGATTATATTCATACGTCGTATATAAAGGAGACTTTGAAATATTCGACAAATTCTAAGATTTTTCATCAAAGAGACATGATTACCTTACTTGCTAGCTTTATGATCTTTTACCTAAGGAGCTTGACTGCGTTACTTGCTTATACTTTCCTAAGGTAGTGCACCCAATGTACTTTTAGGAATATACCAAGAGCAGTATATTTGATATACTTTTATAATACCATAATGAATACATGTATACCATTATGATAAATAAATTAACAATGTGAAAGATCACCCACATAATAATAAAATAAATAAATAAAGGAGAGTATGAAAATAAAATAAAATAAACTAAAATTTCAATAATTGCGAAAGATCACCCACATAATAATAAAATATCATAATTTATTATTATAAAATTAAATTTCATGTTTTAACTTAATATGATGTAACTAAGATTAAGTCCAACTTTAAATCATAATTAATATCATTAGGTTTTTACATTAATACTTTATATATATATATATATATATATATATATATATATATATATATATATATATATATATATATATATTCCTTTTTCTTTTTTTAACCTAATATCTTAAATAACTTTATAAGTTGAATTTATATAATTACTCAATTTCATAACCTAGTAATTTATTTTATATAATATCAATTTCTAAATCCCAGAATTTATTTTATTTTATTATTATTTTTTTAAAACTTGAACCACTTTAATTTTAAATTAGAAAAAAATTGAATTTAGTTCATATGTCCACTAAACAAAATGAGGAATATTCTTAAATTTCTAATTCAAAATTTAATTAATAATTAGACTTAATATTTAAATTTTTACCATATAGAATCCAAGTTTAAATTTATTATTCTAAAATTTCTATCTAAAAGTGAGTCGAAATTTAAATTAGGTGTAGTTTTTTATTTATATTATTTATTTATTCATTTTAAATCTATCTAAATTTAAATTCAAATAGATTTATCATCTATTTAAGTTCAATTATTAATATTAAATAATCATAGTTCAGTTATTATTATTATTAAATAATCATAAGTTAAATCTATCTAAAATTTAAATTTAACTAAGAAAATTTAGATTAAAATGTTAATTATGATATTTTAAATATAATTGAATCAAATATAAAACATCAGATTTAAACCTTAATAGCTACCTTTTTTCATTATTGTTTAAATATAATTTAATTAATTTTGAAAATCTAAAAATATTTTAAATACAATTGAATTAAATATAAAACTTCAAATTTAAACCTTAACAGCTACCATTTTTCATCATTGTTTAAATATAATTTTGAAAATCTAATCATACCGGATTTCATTAATTGTTATGGGGATCCAAGCTAAATTTGTTAAGTTAATCTAATCCAAAACTTTCAAAAATATAAACTAAATCTAATAGACTTTTTTATTTTTAAATATCTAGAGAATTTAAATTCAACGAAAAAATAAAGATAATAACAAATATGAAATTTCAGGTATTGCATGGGATCACCCACCTTTGCAAGATTTGGATAGTTTAAAATTAATATTGGCTCAATTGGATTACAAATAGATCTCGACTGCACTTGAAGAACTATGGCTCATTCTCTTTTCTTTTGATCTCTCTTCTGATTTCTTCATCTTTTTCTCCAATTCTCTCGTTTTTCCTTTTTTTTCTATATGTGGACGAGCAAAGAGTAGAGTGGCTTGTGATATCGTGGGTGTGAGGTGAAGCATGAAAACAACACGCATGTCGATTTTTTAATTTTTTATAAAACTTTGTTGGTCTCACAAGATGGACGGTTAGGATGATGCTAGGTGTGAAATTATTCCATTGTCGAGTCCCCAATACAGGAAAGGAGAATAGGAGTCAGGGCATTATGGCTATGCAACGAATGCACGTTGCATTGATCTTTTTTTTTTTTTTTTTTTTTTTTTTAGTGTGGATCAGACCGACGAGTCCCACTGAATGAACGGTTTAGTGGGATGGTGGATTGGAGGCCAGTGAGGGAGGGGAGCTCGTACAGTGATGCGTCAATGTAAAGTGTTTTTTTTAAGGCTTGTGGCCCATTGTGATGGTGTGAGAAATCCACTCCGTCCATCAACTTTATCCAATCAAGCTAGGTCATGGGTCAAAAAATTAAGCAGATCCAAAACTCAAGTGGGCCACACCATAGGAAACAGTGGAAATTGGAATGCTAGGATCCTACACCTTGAGGGGCTTATTGTAATGTTTGTATGAAATCCACTCCGTTCATTATTTTCCCAAGCTCATGTCTTGAGAAGAGCCGAAAATGAGCTAAATCCAAGACTCAGGTCGGCCTCACCACAATAAACATTAGGGATTGAATGCTAACCACCCAAACCTTATTGGGGCTTACGGAAGTTTTAAATCAGGCTGATTTTGGGTTCCTGGTGGAATCACCTTATGAACAGGATAGATGGCATATAAACATCATGGTGAGCCCCAAGAGGGTTTCAATGGTGGGCATTTCCATCCCCACTATCTCCCTTGGTGTAGCCCACTTAAGTCTTGATCTGCCTCATTTTTAAATTCTCATCATAACACAAGGTGGGGAAACTAATGGATAGATTTCACACGGGCATCATGGTGGACACCATAGAACTTCATGATGCAGGAACTCCCTAGCAAGTGTTATGGGAAACTTAAGTCTCTTAGTGATAGTGGATTTCACAATTTTGGTGGTTTAGTTTGAGTTATTAAATCCTCACTTATAATATTTTAGCGCATGCATATTGTCGGGAATTGTCTTCAATCTTGATACTAGGGGGTTTCGATCGCCTGAAGGATTTGGATCGGTCGCCTGAAACTACTCGAAATAGGTGGTTAATCTTCAGATACCGTAGGATTTGAAGATCAAGGCTTGTCGGTTACTCGACAGGGTCGGGTCGGGCACCCGAAACTCTCCGGATGAGACTAGTTACTCTCTGGATAGATTTGGCCGAGTTCGGTCATATGAACAATCAGGTTGAGCGCCCAACGGCCGACACATTGTTAGGTCGGTTTCCGCAAGTTTGTGCAGATTTGTTTCTAATTCCAACTTTATGCTATTTAAATGGATGTAATGAATGATTAAGATAACATGAGGAGTTCTAGATGTGTTCAAAGGGATTTAGAGAGTTCTAGGGGTGAGAGAAAAAGCTTGGGTTAGTTTGGACTTCCCTTGTGAGGCTAAGATCCGGGTAAGTTGATCTTCATATCTTGTAAACATCTAATATTTATAGTGGATTCTTTACTTGGTTACGGGGTTTTTTTCTTTTATTTTTCCCTTATGCCGTTGTGATTGCTTTCGTCTGAGTTCTCACTTGCACGAATGTTCTCCCAACACATATCAAGGGTCATAGCTTGCTGGAATATCAAATAACTCCCCAAACCACATATGAGCAGAATTTATTTTACCCATCTTAAATTAGAGGATGAGACCAACCCAAACTCAGCTCAATTTATTAAATGGGTTGAAAATCTCAGCCTCAGCCTAAGCTATCTATAAGCGGGTCAAGTAGAAGCTAATCCACCCCACCCATTTAATTAAAAGTATAT
Source organism: Liriodendron chinense (assembly GCA_003013855.2). NCBI lineage: Eukaryota > Viridiplantae > Streptophyta > Magnoliopsida > Magnoliales > Magnoliaceae > Liriodendron > Liriodendron chinense. Next base: position 1,997,412 of record ML058432.1, on the reverse strand, counting down.
AAAAATAAATTAAAATTAAGAAATAGTATTATTTTGTATAAAAAATACAAATATTAATAAATATTTAATAATACTAATTAATATAAAATCAAACCTTACTATATTGTAAATTATAACCATCATAAATAATTTTAAAATTTATTAAACTTATGTTATATTATGATGGGGAGAGCTGCTCCAGTGCTGGCAGAGAATTATAAGTTAGAGTTCTCCTAGTTGCAATAGTTTGGACAATTCATTTGATTGATCTGAACCGTCCATTAAATGGAGAAAACATTTCTAAGCCCCAACTGATTGATCTAAACTGTCCATTAAACGGAGAAAACATTTCTCAGCCAACCATGCAAAAATAACGGATATCAAATCCATCCTTCATTTAGCATTATTTTCTATAGCCATCTTATTTCCAAGCCATGGATGGGATGGATTGCCTAACAAAAATGATCCTTTAGAATCATATGCAACCGATGATGGACTTTAACAAATGGGTGCATCAAATTGATGATTAGACCTACTTTGGTTTAACTAATCTTGACCGTCCACTTTAAAAGACCATTGATTGAATGGTTATTATTTGTCCTATTGGTGTGATGCTTGCTTAGTTGCCCGTGAAATGTGTGTTTGATCTAATGGACCGTCTTGATCGATGGATTGGACAATCCAAGTATCCCAATGACCTTTGTTTATGGAAAATTATGAACAGCTGATAAAAACTTGGCCCAGATTTGACAAGCCCTTCATCTGTTTCTAACATTGCAGATCAGGTGACAAGTGGGCAAGGGGCACCGATTGCCTACAACCACAAGCTAGGTGGGGCCCACTGTGATGTTTGTGGGAAATTCACCTTGTTCATCCGTTTTGCCAGATCATGGGAGGTCATGGGCCTAAAATTGAGGCAGATCCAAAACTCAAGTGGGCCACACGACAGGAAACAGTGAGGATTGATAGTTCATCGTTGAAACATTAGTGGGAAACAGAAGTTTAGGCCCGTGATGTTTATATGCCATCCATACCGTTCATAATAACCTGGTCCTAAACTTCTGTTTCCCACTAATGTTTCAACGATGAACTATCAATCCTCACTGTTTGCTGTCATGTGGCCCACTTGAGTTTTGGATCTGCCTCATTTTTGGACCTATGTTTTAACATCATCTGTAAAAAAAAATGGCTGGACAAGGTGGATTTCTCACAAATATCATGGTCGGCCCTACCTAGCTTCCCCTCGTAGGAAGTTCCCTTTTCCGTGTCCGTGTGTAAGCATGTTGTGTGGGCCAGGGATCTGCACGGACAGCTTGGATCTTACACACATGTGAAGTTGCTACGTGTGGAGAAATGCCAAACGATGCCCCCAAATATTCCTGATCTTGTTTTTAATGATTCCAAATGAAATTGCTTGTGGTTGAAACCTTGAGACGACAGGACAGGAGTGTGGAAGAAATTTGGGATCATGGTCCCTTTCCAGAAAGCTAAAAATGAGTATGTTTGATTTTGTTTTGCCTACCAAATCTCTGCTTAGATGGGACCCACCAATGCAATCTTCATTTACCCACTCCGCATGTGGAATATCCAGGCCGTCCATCATGTGAGACATAGCGCGGATGGCCTGACCCAAAAACTAAAAATCAGGATGGTCCATTTACTAGGTGGACCATGGTGAAAGAAGCAAATGGACGGTTAAAATAGCCTTAGCCAAGTTCTTGCAAATAGCCCATAATTTAATAAACTGTAGCCCACCTGATATGATACTTGGGCCATGGCATTTATGCATTGGATGCTTTTCGCAATTACCAAAATGCCATCATTTTTTCATTTGGCAAGCTTTGAAGGTGAGAATTGTGGGACCCAATAGGTATATGCATGTTAGACTTTTATTGTACTGAGAAAACTCTGTTGGGCCCACCGTGAATGTATGTGGTCTATCCATACCATCCATCTGTTTTTTCAGCTAATTTTAGTGGTTGAACCCGAAATTGAGGCATATCTAGAGCTTGAGTGGACCATAGGAAACAGTGGGAATAATGATTTCCACCGTTGAAACCTTGCTAGGGCCCACAGTGATGTTTATTTGTCATCCAACCTGATTATAAAATCTCAGCTTGATCCAAAACTTCTGTGGCCACTAAAGAACTTTTCAACGGTAGACGTTCAATTCACACAGTTTCCTGTGGTGTGGTCCACTTGATCTTTGGATATGATTCATTTTTGGGCTTAAGCCCTAAAATTATCTGGTAAAATGGATGGACGGTCTGGATAAAATACATAAATCACAGTGGACCCCACAGGGTTTACTTAGCATGTAATAGTATCCAATAATACAGAACAATATGGACCACCCAAAATCAAAATTCACATGTAGCTCATCTGAATGATTTGATAGGCCAGATTCACATAAAACATGTTCATGTCACACACATGCCACATGGGCCCCACAATTTGCACTTTTAAAAGGACATTTTGGTAATTTCCCTCATCGAATCGAATCCACAAGGCAAAATTTGATAAAATCAAATTCGCCAGGGAATTTTGTGGTATAAATCCTTCCTTGGAAATGTAAAGAGAAAAAAGGCAAACCAAAACAGGAAAGGTGGGCCCCACAAGATGGAATGTACGGTTCCTCCTATATATATCTGCATATTGCAGAAATGGGGGCCATTCATTTGTCCGGTCTTGATGGATGTGTACGGTTTCTCTATTTGCATTTGGTGGCCCATTTCTCCTCAGGGTTACGATACGTATGTGGGACCCACCCAAGATCTTTAAAATCTCAGGATATTTTATGGAAGGAAATTACTAAAATACGCTTGAATCGTTTTTTTTTCTTTTTTTTCTTTTTTTAAAATAGAGTGGTCTAATCCATCAGACAAGCCAAAAATCTAGCTAATTAAATAATTCGTCGATGGGCAAAACATGAATTCAGATAATTTTAGGGGGTCTACCTTGATTTATGGTGTGGCCCATCTTTTTACTAGATTGTCCAGATTTTTTTGTTCATCTGATCATCATGGGCCGTTGGAACTTGGGAGATAGGTTGGATGTTTTAAGATTTTGCCACTTTTAAAAGGAAGAAAAAATAAGAAGGCATTTTGATCATTTTATCCTGAAAAAGCACCTCTCTATAAATGTCAGATTAGTCAGGGCACTGCACTATTTGGTAAAATCCAAAATTTTAAGGAATTTTGTAGTAAAAATATCTTTAATTTAATAAAATAAATAAGTCATTTTACATCTAGAATTTATAAGATTTTTACTGTGAAGTATTCTTGAGAAACTGTGATATACCAAACAGTACCTTCACGTTTTCCAGGTAGGCCGAGTACTTTTCAATGAGTAAAAATGACTTATTATTTTTCTTTGAATGGTGTCTGAGGCTAGGATGCGGATTAGCAGGGTGGCTAGTGGTTGGTGCTCTTTGGGCCCATCATGATGTATGTGTTTTATCCACATTTTCCATCCATTTTTCCATATGGTTTTAGGTCACAATCCAAAAAATGAGGCAGATCTAAATCTTAGGTGGACGACACCACATGAAAACAATAGTGATTAAATCTCCACCATTAAAAACCTTCTAGGGCAATTGTAATGCTTTCTTGACATCTAATGTGTTGATTAGGTCATATAGACATGGATGAAGAGAGAAAACAAATATAAGCTTGATCCAAAACTTTTGTGGCCCCTCAGGAAGTTTTTAAGACAGGGTGTTAAATCAACACTGTTTTCTGTGATGTGGTTTGGTTAAGATTTAGATCTACCTCATTTTTTGGATCATATCATAAAATGATAAATGATATGGAAAAATGGATGGACGACACCATTAAAACACATACATATGGTGGGCCCATAGAGCACCAACCACTAGCCATTGGCTAAGGGCAGGGTCACTGGCAAATCCGCCTCCCTAGTAATGCATTGTGGGCCCACATGGTATTTACATTACATCGAACTTATCAAAATAGTGCATCCTCCAATTATAATCATACAATAAAAAAAATTAAAGACAATCCAACTATAAAGTGGGCCACATTATAAATAACAATATACACCACTCAATACCGTCCAAATTTACATATAGCTTACCTCATCGTTTTTCAAAATTTTGACAATATTATTAATAATATCTGCAATACAAATATACCCAAACATCAGAGAACTTTCTTATATTAGCTTTTTTTTTTTTTTTTTTTTGTTAGTGATGCAACACACCCACCCTATTAGCTGGGCAACACACCCACACTGTTGGTTGCACAATGCACCCTAAGATGTAAATTAGTGTCCTTCTTAAGAATTTGAGCTTAAAACCTGCTGTTAAAATGTCCAAGGCCTCTTCTAACCAGGCTAGCAGGCAGGACACATTTATATCATTGCTATATCAATATCATCAACTCTATCGATAATATAAATCTTCCATGTGTCAGTGGGGTGGACCACCCACAAGACACCAAAATTCTCATATGAACCATTAGATGATTTGATAGTCCAGATTCACATAAAACAAGTTAATGTCACACACATACCACGTTGGCCCCACATTTTGGTAACTTCCTTTAGAAAGTACCTCCCGTATTGATTCACATTTCTGCGGTAAAAATCCTTCCTTGGAAATATAAAAAGAAGAAGATGAACTAAAACAGGAAAGATCAGCCCCAAAATGATGAAATGTACAGTTCCCCCAATCTGCATATTGCAGAAATGGGACCATTCATTTGTCCAGTCTTGATAGATGCATAGCATTTCTCTATCTGCATTTTGGGCTCAAGATATTGAAAATCTCACAATATTTTCATGAAAATTTGAATAAATGGTCTTTAGGGATTTTTAGTTTTATGTGACAAAATTACCAAAATACCCTTAATTAGTTTTTTTTTTTTAAACTGTAGTCCAAAATTATAGGATCCAAATGCTATGTGTTTGATGTCTTACCTGCCTAATGTATGCACCTCACCATGATGATTAGACAAACTAAAAATCTAGCTAATCAAATCATCTAATGGGCGAAACATGAATTTGGATTTTTTTGGGGGTCTACCTTGATTTATGGTGTGGCCCATCTTATGATTAGATTGTCCAGATTTTTGGTTCATCCGATTATCATGGTAGTTTTGCATTGGATGCATAGGTTGGATGTCATACACATACCATATAAGCCCCACAGTGACCGACTTTGCCATTTCTTAAAGAAAAAAGGGTCATTCTAGTTATTTTATTCTTGGAAAAGCCCTCTCCATAAATGTCACATTAGTCAAGGCATTACTTGGTAAAATCCAAAATTTTAAGCAATTTTGTAGTAAAAATCTCTTTAATTTAATAATATAATAGAATTTTACATAGAGAATTTATAAAAGAATTTTTTACCAAGTATTTTTACCAAACAATGCTTCCACCCTTTCAAACTATGGCCAAAAAATTACTAAAGTGCTCTCTATTATTATTTTTCTTTGAAAGGTGCCAGAGTCTATGCATTGTAGGCCCACGTGGTGTTTACATTACATCCAACCTGTCCAAATAGTGTATCTCTGGCAAGCAAGTCAATAAGAAGTTGAGGCACATTATAAAGAACAAAATAGACCACCTCCTCCAAATTTTTGTGCAGCTTCCCTGCGAAGTTAGTCATTGGTTTAAACATGCATCATGGTAAGATGAACGGGTTGGATGGGTTCAAAATATCAGGTGATATTATCAATATAGTGTCAAATTTTTAGTATTATTTTATTTTTTTTAAGTTAGTCATGCAACGCACCCACCCTTATAGGGGTCAACACACTCAATTGGTTAGTCACACGATGCACCAACCCACCAGTGGAGTTAGTGCGTCTCCTTAGCACTCAAACCTAAGACTTGCTGTTGAAATGCCTAGGCGTCTTCCAGTTAGGCTAGCAGGCGAGACACACTAACCCCACTGTTGAAACGCCGAGGTGTCTTCCCATATTATTGGACCCACAAGAGGGGTGACTCAAAAATACCTGAAAACTAAAGAATTCTCCTGTATTGACAATATTATTGCTCGTATCATTGATACATTGATATATCAATATTGTTGATCATATTGCCAGTATAAATCTTCCTGTGTCAACGACGCATGCAATGCCCTCACCAACTCTAAGAATGCTTTTGGAAAAAAGTGAGAAATTAGGGAAAAATATGTAAAAGAGATAGAAGAATATCTATTTTTTAAGAAAAAAATTTAGAAATTAGAAGATTATCATTTTACCAAATAATGCCTCTGTGGTTAAAAATTTGAGGAATGTGCTTTTTGAGGAAGTAAATTACAAAAAATGCCCTCATCCAATTAATTCTTTAAAAATTAGTGAAAGTCAAGACTTGTGGGGCCCATATAGTATGTGTTTATACATCAAGCCATCCAACATATGCATCCCACCATGCATGCATGCCAATTTTGAGTAGTGTATAGTATTAAATGTAAATCTGAATATTACGGAATAATCGGATCGTCTATGTATCGAATAATGGAGATTCCATACTGTAATCTTAAAGCCATGCCTGATTGGGAAGACATTCCCGATGCCGCCGTGTTGCCGAGAAGAATTCTTGATCTTCCGCACCTTACACCTTTAGGAGAACCTCTCAATGGGACTAGGGTTTTTCTCTTGTGTGTTGGTAAGGGGACCAAGACGTATATTTATAGGAAAGAGGGCCAGAGAAGCTTACCCATCACACTTCTCTCCTCTAAGGTCTCCACACCGTAGGTTTCCATATCTGGCTTAATAACCGCGTATAGGGAACACGGTTCAAGCGTCCCGCCCCAAACCTATTTGCAATGATCACAACTGTAGTGGGGCCCACTGAATCGCTCAATCTAAATAATCCAACGGTCATGATCTAAACTGATGATCATGTGTGGCCCACCTAATGGAGTCTTACATTCTCCCACTTGTGCTACACTGATCTCTGAAAGAAAACAAAACATTTATTTTATTTTGTGAAAAACATTTCATAAAACATGTTTATTTCAAAAGTTCCTAATGGGCGCCCTACTGATTTCAAAACAATACCGTTGGATAATTATGAGCAACGCTTGTCAGATCCGGTCCATCAAGACCACTGATATTGAATCGTGGTAGTCAACACAACATTTAATATTTTTGAAGTGTGACGAATCACAATCACAGATACTAATAGCCTTAACGACATGGATTAATGATATGGGGTGTGGTATGAAAATTACACGTCTTATGTGATCATACGTGTTTATCTTCAAGTGGTCCTACTGAACGTGTCTCCAAGACACAAACCAAAGTCTTGCTTACTCAAAACTAAATGTGCACACTGAAGGAGAAGCAAGATATAAACTGAAAAATAGAATCATCAATGCATAAAAGATATCTCTAAAAATGTCTGGACATAATCGGATCATACACGAAAACTCTCACTACTGAAATACATCATTGGGATCAACAACTCCCATAGACGTCACATGCTCCTTAAAGAGCGTGATAGGAAGGCCTTTAGTAAGAGGATCCGCTATAATCTGCCTTGTACCGATGAGTTCCACAGACATTTGACGATTCTGAACTCTCTCCTTCACAACAAGATATTTGATGTCAATGTGCTTTGACCTCGATGAATGCTTGTTGTTATTGGAGAAGTTAACTGCAGCTGAACTATCACAATAGATTTTCAATGGTTTCGAGATCATCTGCACAACCCGTAAACCAGAGAAAAAGCTCTGAAGCCAGACCGCCTGATTCGTGGCTTCATGACAAGCTACATACTCTGCTTCCATGGTAGATGATGCCGTAATCGACTGTTTCACGCTCTTCCATGATACGGCTCCACCAACCATCATGAATACATAGCCCGAGGTGAACTTCTTGCTGTTGAGACAACCAGCAAAATCTGCATCTGTATATCCTACCAACTCCAAATGGTCGGATCTTCTATATGTGAGTTCGAAGTCCTTTGTCCTTTGCAGGTAGCGCAACACTTTCTTTACAGCTATCCAATGGTTCATTCCTGGATTGCTGAGGTACCTGCCTAACATTCCAACCATAAAAGCAATATCTGGACGCGTACAGACCTGAGCATACATGATGCTCCCTACTACTGATGCATACGGAATATTTTTCATCTTGTCCTTTTCTAGGTCATTCTTAGGACACTGAAATTGACCAAATTTGTCACCTTTTACAATAGGTGCTTGGCCAGGAGCACAACCTTGCATGCCAAACCTTTCGAGAACCCTATCAATATAGGCCATCTGCGACAAGCCAAGTAATCCACGTGATCAGTCCCAGCTAATCTGAATGCCGATGACAAAGGAAGCATCACCAAGATCTTTCATCTCAAAATTTTGAGATAGAAATTTCTTAGTCTCACGCAACAATCCAATATCGCTACTAGCCAATAAAATGTCGTCAACATACAAGACCAAAATGATAAACTTACTCCCACTGATTTTCATATATATATGCACTCATCCGCAGTGTTTTCAATGAAACCATATGAAGAAACAACTTTATGAAACTTTAGGTACCACTGTCGTGATGCCTGTTTCAACCCATGAATGAACTTCTTAAGTTTGCAGACCAAATGTTCTGAGCCTTTGACTTTAAAACCTTCTTGCTGTAACATATATACGTTCTTCATTATATCTCCATTGAGAAACGCAATTTTCACGTCCATTTGATGTAGCTCCAAATCCATGTGAGCCACAAGTGAGAAATTAGGGGGAAATATGTAAAAAAGATAGAAGAATATCTATTTTTTTAGAAAAAATTTAGAAATTAGAAGATTATCATTTTACCAAATAATGCCTCTGTGGTTAAAAATTTGAGGAATGTGCTTTTTAAGGAAGTAAATTATAAAAAATGCCCTCATCCAATTAATTCTTTAAAAATTAGTGAAAGTCAAGACTTGTGGGGCCCATATAGTATGTGTTTATACATCAAGCCATCCAACATATGCATCCCACCATGCATGCATGCCAATATTAGTAGTGTATAGTATTAAATTCCGTATTCTCCACTTGGTAAAGCAAATAAAAAAAATGAGGGCAATAATGTAATATCTCATTTGAAAGGCACTATTTGGTAAAGTCTCATGGAGGCATTTTGCATTAAAATTGCTTTAAAGCAAGGTAGACCTCAATCAAAGCCCTTGGATTCTTCTTCAAAATTGGATATGGGGAAAATTCAATTAAACTAGAGCGGAAGTGGGCCAAAACTTGGAAAGTGAGAATTTCTTTTTTAAGTATTCATTTTTTTCTTAAAACTTTACCATGGATTTCAATTCAATCTACATTTATGCAAGATTCTCATATATTAATATAGATTTGAGTTTAAAATATCAACATTTTGTTGTAGAAATGGAAAAATAATAATAATAATAAACTATTTTCCTCCATTTTAAAAAAATTAGTAATTAAATATTGAAATTTCAATGGGTTGATGAGAGTTAGCTATTTATTTGTTCAATCAAAATTTTCAATTTTTTAGAAAAATATTTTTTAAAATAATGAAAATGAATTAAAATTTTATTTTATATGAAAATGTTATTTGAATCTAAATTACTTATTAACTATTTTTATTTATAGGCGGATGTTGGTGAATGATATCTTCCATTTTTTTAAGGAAAAAGATTACTTTTTAAAATCATTTAAAAATTGTAAAAACAACTATTTATTTATAAAAATAATTTTTTGTATAAATGGATGCATTTTTTTTATATAATAAAACTCATGCATACAAGCATGCGTGTGCGTGTATGTGTGTGTGGACAAATGAATAGATGGTTGGACAAGGATAAAGATGATGACTTAGGGGCGTTTCGCACATGGGTTTAGATGAGATTATGCGGGATTGCATTCTAATATTCATTGTTTCTAACACCTTGACTCGTTTGGATGGTTACGAGTGACATTATTGTCAATCACATTGGATACTACGCCGACTATAAGGGATTCTCAAAATCCCATATTGGAACTTACGCCAGACTCCGAAATCCCACAGCCACCCTTTCTAGATATACAATTCACCATTCCAAACGTAGTAATGTTAAATTATCAATCAAATCTCAACTTGTAATGTTGCTTTCAAACATGGGGATAATTATCTCCATACCATGAGATTAACAGACACAATCACAAACGGTTGTAATAATTGCTATAAATCTAAATGTAAGATATCATTCAACTATAAATATAAATCAATCACTAAAAGTTGATAGCTAGATAGATATTTTTTGTGTGGACATATTACTTATGTTTTATTAATTAAATTATATGTTATGAACTTCTTTTAGTTATTGTTACACTGATTTTTTTTGTAATGATAATACATAGTTTAAACTCTCTATTAAATAGAAACTTATTATTGTATCATTTTTTTTCAATATTTTGATTCTCTAATGCATAAACATATTTTTTAAGGGGTGTTAGGATAGTAAGTTACTTAAGCTATTTATGCCTCAAATAGCTTATCTTGATTTTTACTTATTAAATTGAAGTAATTAACTTTAAATAATAATAAAAATACTACTTACAATTGGTCATAAATCAAACTTACTTATCTTAAATAAGTCACTTATCTACTGTAGTAAGTAGAAAAAAGTAATTTATTTGGTAGTGTCCAAGCAGGCCCTAAGGGGGTGTTTGTTTTTCATTTCCACTAGGTAAATGTGGCTAAATAAATTTAAGTAGTTAATTATTACTTTTCCCTTTGGCTTGATACAAAGAGTATTTACTTTGTAAATATATTAAAAAAATATAATCATATATTCGTGGGGACATTGTTATCTCTGTGAGATACCCATGCCCTACATATGTGACATATCCATCCGTCCAAGGGCATTTGAAGTTTTACAGGAAAGATCACATTTTTTCTCATGCTTTCCTTGATGTTTCTCTCAGACAAAGACAACGATATTTTTAAACAATATCAATGCATATTTCTGAATTCCGTATGGAAACAAGTAGATGTACTGACACAATGAACACTACATGTCATAAACACACCAAGCCATCAGGCCGTACTCTCCATCACTTTTTAATAAATAAGGGCACCTTTGTTGGTTTTTCACACACCCAAAAGGATGAAGGCCTTCTTCAGTAGAGTTACGAATAAAAGAGGCGCTTCCTGGTAAAAACCCCATTGTATTTTTTAAATTATTTATAGATTTATAATAATTATTTTATTTAAGAGATTTTCCCAGCATGGTTTTTAGAGTTACTGCTCGAGTCTACTCGTTCAATCTCAAGTCAAGCCGCAACTCACCTGAGTCCGAGGGTATATCATCATGACTCACCCGAGTCAGGGATGACTCGGAGACGACTCGTGGTATCCAACCGGAGAAGGTAGTGCCGAATCGGAGTCAAATCGTCCGAGTCACACCCGACTCGGTCTAGTCTTAAAACCATGTTTATCAAGCCTGGTCATGGCAGATAAGCCTGTATTGGGCTCGGGCCCACCGTGTACAAAAACAGGCCCGAACCAGACCCAAAGGCACCAACGGATATCCGTGCCTGCATATCATGTACCACGCATGTGGATGATGATCCGGACCGTACATCCAGTGGACCCCACCATTGATTGGCCACTGACAAAAGAAATCCCTTTATTGGACTACCCCAACCCAATCAGTAAATGGATCATTTCTATGCCACCTATTTACGGGTTAGGATCATCCAAAACAGTGCAATTTTCGGTCCGTGGGCCATTCACTACTGGACCAACTGAATGAACGGTTCTGATGTAGACCACGTATGCCACGTGTAGTAATGGCATACTCCAGCAGTGTAAGACGGTCCACACGTACGTCACAGCCGTTCCTTTTCTTTGTAGTAGTTATTGGTCCATCCACCTAAGTTGCACCACAAATTGAACCGTCCAAATCATGGGATCTGCTATGATAGGTCATACCCTAAGATCTGATCGATTTGAACGGTTCTAATCGTCTGATTAAGGATATCAGAGTAGGTCCCACGATTTGGACGGTTGAGATCATGCCAATGTTTCCTTCAATGATCACATTCCACGATGTTGTGTGTGTGTGAATACACAAACACGACAAACGCGCTCCAAATCTCATGTGGACCCCACCACAGGAAACGGTGGTGATTGAATGTCCACCGTTAAAAACTTCTTGGGGCCCACAAAAGTTTTGAATGAAGCTGATATTTATGTTTTCTCTTCGTCCAGGTCTTTGTGACCTAGTCAACAGGTTGGATGGCAAATCAACATTACAATGGGCCCTAGGAAGTTTTTAATGGTGGGTGTTCAACCACCAATATTTTCTTGTGGTGTGGTCCACTTGAGATTTTGATTTTTCTCATTTTTTGTCTCATGCCATAAAATCATATGTAAAATTACATGGACGGCGTGGATAATACATATATAGCATGGTGGGGCCCACAGCGTACTGTCCAGTAGCCACATAAGCGTCGGTGGGCAATCCGCGTCCATCCAGATCCAGGTTTTAATTCTATAGCAATCGTCCATCTTTTCTTGCAGGCTTGGCCAATTTATAAGGCTAAGGTGCATCTATTCTCTACACGTGTGAACCGTATTTCACTGATCCAGACCGTTCATACCATCGGACCCGCCATGGATGCATCATGGTCCAAAAAACTCCCAGATTAATGATCCTATCCATCCAATCCAAGGGTATTATTTCAGACAGTTGTTTTCCTTTCGCACTAATGCAAGAGTTGTAATACTCTGATCTAGGATATCTTTTGTAGACTGCCCATCCACCATGGGCTGCTTCAAATCAACGGTTTGGATCAATGAACTATGGGTCCTATAATGTACAATCAAATAGATCAGGTTATAATAAATGAGGACCCTACATTTCCTCTTTCTTTAGGAAAAAAATAAAAATAGTGGCCCACTTTTCCCTCATTTAAGGAAATAATTGGCATCAGTTTGAGCCATCCATTCAATACATTGCTTTCAGTAACTTCAAAAGGGAGAACCAAAGAGGGCCACTAATCTCAAAAGATGGGGGCAATAAAGGGCTGGTGTTTGTTTGAAATGATGGACCATGTTAGACTAAGGGCAGGAGCTTATTTGGAATGATATTTGCTTGATCTGGGGAACTCTTGAAACACAAGCAACATGAGTGGGGTAGTTGTTTTCCATCATTCAAATGCCTATGGCCCACTTCTACCTATGGCTCTTTTGAATTTGAAATGAAGAAAAAAAAAAAAAAAAAGTTTAATACTCTGGCAGAGTCATCATACACAGGAACTTAGAAATTGCACACGTGGCATATAAGTGGGTCGAATTAAACTGTCTAAATCATGGTTTCTAATTTAGATGCATCATGTACCAAACATTATGCTTATTTGATTATCTGATAATTGGATTGATGAACTTTTATTGGACAGTTAAAATGAAGAATATCCAATGGTCCTATTTCAACGAACAAGTATCCATGAATCAAAGGTTAGGATCGTTTAGAGAATCTGATTTTGAGAATGTGACTTTAGAACAGATATTTTCACAATTTAGTCGGTTTAATTTTAGCTAATATATGCCACGTTTATCATTTCTAACTGCCTGTGTATCAACTGTCATACGCTACCTGAGTATTATATATAACAACCACCCTTTGAAATGGTCCCATATATCCAAAGTCGAGGATCCGGGAGTTATTACATTTCCCATGACCCGAGGACATGCAAACTATCCTCGGCTCTTTAGTTTCTAAAAGTGGGGCCCATATTTCACTCATCCAGACCGTTGATCTTGTTATCGAGATCTAGTACTAACGATGCACTGAAACTCCTCCATACGTCCCACTTGTAGAAACAAAGCCGGAGGATAATAACATGCATGTCGTCCTCGGGTTGAGGATCCTATAACACCTGGAGGACAGAGTAGGGTAGTTACAAAGGGAAGGGTCCAAACGTGTCATTTTCAAGCGTGTGCACGTGTCTGTAATCAAAGGAGACAATACAAGTAGATGTATGCATTTGCTGAGAAGAGACCGAAAGGTACAAATGGCGGCAAACAGATTTAAATGAGGCTAACGTCGACATTTGGATCGATGAGATTTATGCCGACAATGATTCTGATTTGGCCTGATTGGGAGTGGGTCCCACACGTTGTGGGGCCCTCTGGTTGTGAAATGACTAATGTGGGGTTGGGTCTGTTTGTGTGTGGGGCCCTTGTGTCGCAGAAAATAATGGATCTACTGTATTGGGGGTGGTCCACTTGTGGGAAGAATTATGGGATCCTTGAACTGATGATGAGGGGATGTGGCTTTGGTGGATTGGTGGATCCATGAGTCTGGGCCCACCTTGATGTATTTTCGTTACATCCACTCCGTCCATCTATTTTGAAAGATCATTTTAGTACATGATAAGAAAAATGAAGCAGACCCAAATCTCAGGTGGACCACACCACAGAAAACAGTGGTGATTGAATACCCACCATTAAAATACATGTAATGAAGTTTTTAACGGTCAATCACCACTTTTTCCTGTGGTATGGTCCACCTGAGATTTGGATCTTCATGCACTAAAATGAGCTATCAAAACGGATGGACTGCGTGGATGTAACCAACATACATCAAGGTGGGCCCACAATCAGGGATCTAAATGGGCTCCACAATCAGGGATCCACCGACGTCGGTGGATCCGGGGATTCACCGAAGCCGCGTCCATGATGAGGAGAGTGTACTCGGGTTATCAGTGGGTGGGTGTGGGGTCCATGGTCTGGTGATCATTGACCATTGGTCCGTTCTACCAGACCATGAGTTGACCACGGCCCAAATATCCGATAGAGCAGAAGCTCCTAAACAATGATGTGTTGCTTTTCTTTTCGAGTGAATGTGGGTCGTCGCTGCATTTCTCGTTTTAACCATCCATTTGCAGGATAGAAATGGAAAGGTTGGGATTGTTCTATTGTGAATATTTTGCAGGTGTGGCCCATCCACAGTTGGGTCCAACACGCTAGGGTTATCCATACCATCTGAAACCATGTGAAAATATGCTTAAAACATCCAAAAGCGCATTTGGTGGGGCCCACCTGAGTTTTTGTATACTGCTGAAACTTGGTCTGACCCCTCATCCAAGTGGGACACACACAATGGATGGGGTGGATTTGTGAACCACATCTCGGTGGGCCCAATAAACGATCATGAATATTTTAATGGGTGGCTAACCCCTCTCAACTGTTGTATGCGGTGTGGGCCACCTAAGTCATGGATTGACCTGATTTTTAAGCCCATGGCCCACCATGGAATGGTGCATCTGACTGACAGGTGGTGATTTTCGACACACATCACATTGGGCCCACACAGCTCGACTTCATGGGAAGATCCCATGAGGTCGACCTTTCCCATGCATGCGTGCGCGTGTGTGTAAAAGTAAAAATCTTAATCCCTCAATAGATGGCCCAACAAGAGACGGTTATACTACTGAGATCCTCCAATATGTTTACATATGCCACCCACAGTAAGGCCCATCATATCACTAGTCATTAAACCATGCCCCCACTTGTTGACTAAAAACCCAAACGTACTAAACACAAAGAAATAAATTATAAAATAGATCATTGCACTTATAAAATGTCATATTATTCTTGAAAATAGTCAAAATCTTCTAAATGTGCAAGGACTTCTGCCCCACTGCATCTATTGCCCCTAAAATTTAATTAAGCTTGCTTGATTCAAATATCCAATGAGCTTGCTAATACATTATTGGGCGACAAATTGAGTTTCCCATCCTTTAGAGGTTGGGGCCTTACATGAAGCTATTTTGTATAATAAAAATAGGGATGTAAAAGTTTGACAAGGATAAAATATGATAGGAGAAAAATATTCAAGTTAAAGGATGATTTAATTCAAGGAAAATTGGCCTCCATCAGAATTTTTATATTAGTTTAACCATGCATTTGTTTTTTTACAATGCTTCTTAAATAAACCCAACTATAACCTGCCAAATAAGAGATAAAATATCCAGCTCCTAAAGAATAACAAAACTCTCCTAAATAATATTAAAATTTTCCCAAAAAAATATGTCACAATTTTCACGTACACTTGATTCTTATACAAACTTTTACGAAAACTAAACTACTTAGTCGATTTATTCAAAGCAAATAACAACTTGTATATGATCAACATGATGGACGACCCATGATTGATTGGGCATAGTATGGGGCCCACTGGCCCCACTTATCATTTCCTTGTATACTTAGTGCTAAGTTACTTAGTTATCAAGTTCTTGGTTAATAAGGGCCTGTTTGTTTCAAATTCCAGAGGTATAAATGCAGGCAAGATTATCATTATGATGACTGACGAGCATTTGATAGGATGTGTGACTACATTGTCTCTACCGAGTGGTAATTACACACTGTCATCGGTGCCATTCCACCGAGTTCCAAGGAAAATCCTCTGTGAGATTGGCGTGCTGCTCGAGGTAAGAAGTGACTCTTCCAAAATTTCTAGGTCATCTATCCGGAGCATGTCCATTTGTACTCTCGCAGACAGCTTTTATATACATGAGGTTTCATCTTCAGCTTCTCTCATATAGCCATCGCAATCTAATAGAAGGTAAGACCACCATTGTTGTTGCACTTACATGCTTCTTCATCTTCCATACTTGGTCATCATCTTCCACCCCCATCTTACTTGCAATCGTCATCTAACTCCTACCGTGACAACGTTGATTGCAGAATCATCATCAATCAGAAGACCATCTCACTGAAACGCTTCGTTGATGCAAGAGGTAAGGATCATCTACTCCTTCTGATGATGTATACCCTTTCAAGGGTTGTAATGGAATAGATCAGACAGCCATGTCCTCATTTGTTTAGTATCTGTGACTGTTCGGTTGTCAATTTAAGATTGCGTTAGATCTTAATTTGATAGTCGTGATTCATATCTAATTTGTATGTTTGTTTCATACTTCTATTAGAATTGTTATTTCTTTCTTCTCTACATAGCTGTTTTTCTATCTGGTTGGCCATGTAAACACCCAAAACTTGGTGCATATCGGTCTCTATTGCCGACTTGAACCGGTTTAGGCAATAGGATTTACCCGGGTTTTAAGAGGAGGCCGTTAGTCTACAGTTTTCCCTTTCCGTTCTTCCATTTCCTTTTGTTTTTCTTTGATGTTGGTCCAGCCATGTGGGGCCCCCTTTTTGGACGTTTGTCGCTGGCCTTAGATGCAGCAGGTGGTCGACCAAGGGTTATCGCCCACCATGCGTGTGTAAAGCCCAATATGGATAGTAGGAAAAACACTAGCCTACACAGCCCCTCTCTGATACTTTTTTATATTATTGATAATGTATGCTTATTTTTTGGACTTTCTATCGTACGACTATAGATACATTTCATTTTGCTTGCCAGTTATTTTTTTGCTATAACATATCGTATCATGTTTCTAGTGAGCATATATTATAACGTATGTTAGTCGTATTTCAAATTATATACTACTTTGTTGGAAGCTGTTATGTCAATGCACACTTCACATTCGTATGGATTACCATATTCGATGAAATGGTATGTAAGTTGATCTTTTCCTCATTCAGGTGACATCTGAAATTCTACCTCTAATTTGATATGAATTTTCATTTTAGACGACTTTTCTCCTTAAATGTCATCTAACCTATATTTGTCTGCATTTGTTTTATAGGATATGGGAAATGTGTACATGGTATATGTCGGTCGAAAGCTTAGTATTTATTTTAATTGGGCAGAATGCAACGCACAAGTGGTTGAATATAGCATGACAATGTTTAAGTCATATCGTACGTATGAGGATGCTTGAGATGCATGGATTGCCTTCGCTGAGAATTTCCACTATGCCGATGTCGTAGCTATTGAACACCTGGGAAATCCTAGAGATGAAATGCTGGATCTACCTCAAGCTGCACCAGAATCTGCTCGTGCATTTGAAACTGAAGAGAGCAGTGGAACAGCTAATGATGTAGGGGCTTCGCTTGGTCTTATATGCAGCATAATTGTGATTGTCATAGCAATTTAACTTATGCTCTTCGATTGATATGGTGGACATAGTGGACGTTGGGTACTTAGGGCTGTCCGTTTTTGCTGGATATGATGTAGTTTTATCTGCCGAATATATATTAACTTGTTACTGTTGACGTATGTGTTTAGATACTTGTTTGGTTCAACCATCCCTTCAGGACTCTTCCAAAATATGGGTTTGATTGTGATATTGTAGACACCCCACCTTCGGCTACACTGTTGGTAGAGATAGCTAGATGAATGGAGGACCGTACCCCCAAATCCCAAATCCAAACTCAACCAAACTCACCCTTGTAAGCCCCATTCCATAGCCCAGTTCAAGCCTGAACCCAGTCAACCCAGTCCTAAACATCAGCCTGAAAAACCTCCCATAAGAAAAGCCAGTCAAAATATCCCAAAAAAGTCAAACTCACTGAGTCAACCCACTGAGTCAACCCGCTGAGTTAACCCGCTGAGTCAACCCGCCGAGTCGACCCATCGAGTCAAAACACCGAGTCAACCCGTCGAGTCAAATCACCGAGTCGACCCGCTGAGTCAACTCACTGAGTCGACCCAGCGAGTCAAACAGCAGCCCCGAGGGTGCGACCGTACCTCGCTGGAAATTGAGGAACGGCCGTACGGGCGGCCCATAGCAGGCTGCCCAAAAATAATTACGAGCTCTGCCACTGCTCGCTGCTATAAATACCCCCCTCCCCTTCTCATTTCAGGAGACCAATCTGCCCAGTCCAGCGATCGTCCATCTGAGCCCTTCTCCACCCCTTAGCCCATTTTTCCACCAAGGAGAGCCCGAGTGAGGAGAGTCTAACCCTGGTCCAGCCCAGCCTGACCACTGGTCCAAGCCTCCCAAGCCATCCAAGTCTTGATCCAGCCACTCGAAGCCAATCCTTGCGACACCTCCGTCCACCCAGCTATTCTTTTCCAGCATCATCTCATTTGCATCTAGCATAAGTGCAACATTTACTTTTCTTCCAACCCCCCTGCTTCACTGCAAGCACCTTGATTCTTCAAGCACACTGCATATGTCTTAAATTAAGCACCTGTCAGTTCGAGCGTATGCTCTGAGCTTGCCCGTTGTTGGAACCTGCCCATCAGAAACTCTTACTGTTCAGACCTGCATTCATGCTTCACCATAAAACACCTTGATCATTCAAGCACACTGCATACGTCTTACATTAAACACCTGTCAGTTCGAGCGTACGCTCTGGGCTTGCCCGTTGTTAGAACCTGCCCATCAGAAACTCTTACTGTTCAGCCCCGCATTCATGCATCATGTCATCTATGAGAATGTACGAGGATTAAAACCGACTTTCAAGTATTAGTTCGATTCTGTGAAGTAGAGACCGTACTTCGGTACGGGCAGTGTGTGGGGTGCTTAACCTCTTCCCACCCTGTAACCGTGATCCCTTACCTTGAATCTTTGGCCGCAGATCAAAAGGAATCATTTTAGAGGAAAGAATCTTCGGATCCCCTTCTCTAACGTTTCCACGGGGTCTAGCCGACTGTAAATTCGAAGTAACTGGCTAATGGCGACTCTGGTCTTATATAAATTCATTTAAACATATCCAGCTTAGCACGACAACCAAACAAAGCCCTTGAGAACGAGGCAAGCCAGTGGCACAAACAGCGATTTCGCACTCACGCATCATCCTCTCCTTCTTTTCCTGAAAGGGGAAGGGACGAGAACGTCGTGTGGGAGCGTAGAAACGACGAGGGTCCACAGAATGGCGACTCCGCTGGGGATGAGCTAGTCCCACTAGTCGTGATCCGACTTGAAAAACAGAATCCTTCCGTACTTGAAAGTCACTAATCCTCATACAATCTCATCTGCATAGCATTCTACCCAAACCCAAACAAAAAAAAAAAATAGAAAATCCCAAAACCAAAAAAAATAGAAAATCCCAAAACCCAAAAAGAGTATAGTCCTCACCATTGCGCCTCCTCGGGCTCAACGTGTTCGGAGACAACTTCCCTTCCGCAGCATAATCCGCACTCGGGCTCAGCAAGCCATGTCCGACCACGAAGAAGAAACTCATCTCTTCCCTGCTCTTGAGATGACCGAAGCGCAACCTCCAGCGCAACAGCCAATTGAGAATACGCCAATCATACAAGAATTGGCACAAGGAATGAGAGCAATGCAAGAAATGCTCTTGCAATTCATGTAAGCACAAGCCACAGCAGTAGCCAACAATCAAGTTGGCCCAGTTCAGCAGTCTCAGCAACCATGCCGGGTCCTTCCGGCCTCCAGTTCAAATCAAGCACTAACCATCGGAGTCTGCCCAAGACTACCGACAGCAGCCATCTCAGCCCTTCGCTATGGGGCATCCTCCTCAGTACCTTCCTGCAACGACAGGGCCATCTCAGAGCGCCCCCGTCGTAGGGACTTCCAGTCAGCTTCCAGTCAATCTTGCAAACAACAGTCTCAGTAGATCTCAGCATGTCCCCGCCGATGGGACACCTTTTCAATTCCAGCACATCCCCGCCGATGGGATTTCAATTCAATTTCCAGCAACAGGGACAGCACTGGCGAATGCCCACAATGGGGGTCAGTGTCAAGCCCACACCAATCAGCGGATAGTGGTGAATACCCAACAAGGGGGTCACTTCCCAGCATCTCAGCCTCCTGCAAACATGAGCACTTTTCAATTCCAGCACATCCCCGCCGATGGGATTCCAGTTAATTTTCAGTAATCTTCAATTCAGCAAAATCCAGTTAATTTTCAGCAATCTTCAGTTCAGCAATTTCCAGTTAATTTCCAGCAAGTTCCAGTTCAACCTTCAGCACAATCTCCAGTTCAGTCACAATCCTTTCAAGCACCAGTTCATCAGAATCCAGTTCAGTCGTCAAATCAATTTCAGCAACCCGCGGTTGCTTCTCA
The DNA here is from genome assembly GCA_003013855.2 of Liriodendron chinense. Lineage (NCBI taxonomy): Eukaryota > Viridiplantae > Streptophyta > Magnoliopsida > Magnoliales > Magnoliaceae > Liriodendron > Liriodendron chinense. Next base: position 1,976,590 of record ML058432.1, on the reverse strand, counting down.
GCAAGCCCATAGGGTCGAAGACATCGACCACTATGTCGAAGAAGAACGTGCCTTACTCCAGGAGGCACCAGTCGCTCGAACAGATCACTCAGGATTGGACGAGTTGCGGGAGCAGTTCCAGATCTTGCAAAATCAACTTTAGCGACAACAAGGAATCGATCTACCTTCGACCAAGTTCAGAGACTTGTGTCCTTTCCTAGATGCTCAAGTACCTCAAAACTTTGAGGTTCCAAAATTCAAAAGATACGACGGCAGCGGTTGTCCCACAGCACATCTCAAGGCCTTCTGTGGAGAACTGAGTGCAATCTCAGGAAATGAAGGGGCCCTCATACGTTTGTTCCAGAAGTCTCTGAAGGACGATGCCCTAGATTGGTACACTTCATTGGACTGCCACCGCATCAGGACATGGGAACAACTTTCCCAGGCTTTCGTCGACAGATTCGCGTACAATCTCAATATGGCACCCAGAAGAGCCGACCTCGCAGCTCTCAGGCAAAAGAGTGATGAGACACTATCAGCTTACGTGGGGCGTTGGCGAGCTATGGCAGCTCGAATGCGAACGCCTATCGACGACAAAGAACAAATCTCCATGATTGTTCATTCAACATATCCAAGCATATCCGGGTATCTCATCTCGCATGCATATGCGAATTTCTCACAATTGATCCGTGCTGGAGAGCAAGTCGAAGCAGGAATCCGTGCCAGAACAATCTCCCCATGGCCTCATCAATCCGCTCCAATCAAAAGGAACAGAGTGGAAGGAAGACCTATCGGGCACGGGAATGGAAACCGCAGCGGTTTTCCTCCCCGCCCAACAGAGGTAAACAACATCAACACCACTGCTCAAGGAAATCAACGTGCTCCCCCACAAGGATGTCAACAGTATCAGCAGAATCAAGTCCAGCATCAGCCTCAGCGGTATCAGCCACAACCGAATCCTCAGCCACAACCACCCCGACAACAGCAGCAGTTCAAAGGAAACGGTCAATACTCATATCAAAATAGGCAAAACTACAAGGAGTTCAGGAAATTTACTCCCCTCTCTCAACCACTCAGTCAAGTCATGACTACTCTGGTGCAGAAGCAGTTACTTACTCTAATGGCACCTCGGCCTCCGCCTCATCCTCTGCCACCGAACTACCGAGAAAATGAGTATTGCGCCTACCATCAAGGACGTGGCCATACCACTGATCGATGCTATACTTTGAAGAATGCTATACAAGACCTAATTGATGACCGCAAGATCGTCATCTCGGTCCCTGGAACTTCTCCAGCAGCTTCCACCAACATCCTTCAGAATCCTCTGCCTCAACATCCAACGGACCCCAGTTCGTCTCGTGGCCCTGCAGTCAATAGTATAGAAGAAGGGGACCATCTCGATCGCTTCTTCTCCCCTATCCAGTCCATTCATGCTTACACTTATGGGCCGACAAGTCCTCCTTCGATCATGCAAGGGGCAAGTTCCTTTCCTCCTCCAGTCCTCGAGCCAGTAGTACTCGAAGGAGCACTTCCATACGATGTGCCAGTTGTGCAAGGAGCATCTTACGGCCCCTCATGTTGGGAACCAGTCGTCCTAGAAGGAGCACAGTCATACATCAAGCCCACATACGAACCTATCGTCTTGCAAGGGGCAATCTCAGCACAGGGACAATACAATTCACAATGGAGGAACCATACTCATCAGCAGCAAGAACCCATTGTATTGGAAGGAGCTCCTCCAGTTGAGCTAGTCGTATTGCAAGGGGCAAATCCCGGAGGCGTGTCAATCACACTACGGCAACTGGGACGAACAGAGAAACCTCCTGCCATATCAAGAGAACCGGTATTCATTCCATGGGAGCCTCCTGCTCCAGGAACAGTCAAGCCAGGACCACGACCTTATGTGATCTATGAAGACAAGCCTCGATATTACTCCTTCAGCACAGGCAAGAATGTAGTTCTCAAGGCAAAAGCTCCATACGAGGAAGATCTGGTACCCACACCAGCACCGTTGGAAGAACCAGTGGTCCTAGAAGGCAAAAGGGAGGAAAACTACAAAGAGGTTCCATGGCACTATCCAGAATGTGCGGAAGTGGGGAACATGAATCCCAATGGGCGTTGCATCCGAAGAGATAATCAGAACAGAGGAGATCCCAAAGGCGCTCTTTCAGGTCTCGGTAACAATGAAGCCGCATACGATGTGGCGACTCAGCTCAAGTCAATCCCTGCAAAAATCTCAGTATGGGAGTTACTCTGTACATCTCGCATACACCGAGAAATGTTTGCCAAGACCTTGAACGATGCTCACGTCTCCTCTGATACGGCACTAGAAATGATAGCTTTGATGATTGGACAACTCCTAGCTCCGCGCGCCATCACCTTCACAGATAATGAGTTGCCACCAGAAGGACGAGATCATGGGCGATCCCTCAACATAGCCTTACGATACAAAGACCTCTGTGTCCCACTGGTCCTTATCGATAATGGCTCAAGCTTAAACGTCTGCCCACTTAAGACTGCGGAACGTCTGGGAATCAGTCCTTCTTCATTTCGACCCACCACCATATGTGTCAGAGCATTCGACAACACCCGCCGATCAGTGGAAGGGGAGGTCGACATAGAGGTACAGATAGGTCCAGAAATCTCTACCATCACATTCCAAATCCTGGATATATCAGCCTCTTTCAACATGTTACTCGGGCGACCATGGCTGCACAAGGTTGGAGCTGTGCCATCAACCCTGCATCAACGAGTGAAGTACATCTGTGGAAATCAAGTGATCTCTATCCATGCAGAGAAAGAGTTCACCATTCCTTCCAATGCTGCTGCCACTGAACCAGACATCCCGGTCATCGATATCCAGCACTCTGAAGAAGACATCCCGTTTCACAGTTTTGAATTCGAGACTGTGAACTCTATCGCCAATCCAGAACCGATAAGGGTGGACCATGTCTTTTCGCTGGCAGAACGTCTAAGCCTCAAATACCGAATGAAGAATCACTTCAAGTCTAGAAAGGTACAGCTGATATATAACCAACGCAAATGGAGACTCGGATACAGGGCAACCTTCATGGACAAAAGGAGGAAGAAATTTCGGTGCTCACCCATCCAATTCGTCAAGTCAGGAGAACCTTGCAAAGATCCAGGAGGGAATCAACCGACTGCACTACACAAAGGCCTCTCGATGAGCCTAATTTGGGCCACGTGGCCCCCCATTCGATGGGATCAGATTCTCGAACCGTCTAAGCCTCCAGAAGAAGAAGAAAAAGATGAAGATGAAGAAGGAAGTCAAATACAGCAGCTTCAAGACCAGGTTACTCTGATACCTGCTCCCAACCAGGGGCACAACCTGCCCACTTCAGCATCAATCAACTAGGGGCACAACCTGCCCACTTCAATTCCAGCCAGTCAGGGGCACAACCTGCCCACTTCAGCATCAATCAACCAGGGGCACAACCTGCCCACTTCAATTCCAGCTAGTCAGGGGCACAACTTGCCCATCTCAGCATCAATCAGCAAGGGGCACGACTTGCCCATCTCTATAAAGTCAACATCATCAATCATCAGCCAGGGGCAGAAGCAGCCCATCCATTGGACCAAGAAAAGGAAATGGCCAGCCCTAGATTGGTCTGATGTCCAGATTCCAAACTTGTGGCTAGCCGTAGAACCAGATGAGCTGCAATGCGAGGTAAGTGACCCGGGAGGGACTGAGTGCGACTCAGATCTCGAACCCGACCAGCGAGAAGTCATGGTCATTGGACCAGACCATGATTCTTCGCCCAAAGCATCAACCCCCACCTCTTCAGCGGAGGAAGTGTGGGGTCCTGAATGGTCATCCGTTCCCCTAAACTTTTGAATCAGCCAAAGAGCCATCTGAGGGCTCTGGCTTCCAAAAAAAAATGCCTGTTTAAGCAGCGACCGGAACTTTGGAACAAGTTGGGCTCAATCATGGTCTGTAATGCCCACTTGTTCAAAGTCCCATGAATTTTGAAAATCCAAAAAAATCAAAAATTTTCAAAAGCAAAAAACATCTAGTATTTCCATTTCAGAAAAATCTCAAAAATCAAAAAACATTTCTTTTCCTGCATTCAATAGTGTGCCAAGTTCGTCTAAAGAGTCACATGAGTTTGAAGTCGAATCATATGATTTCGACATCGAATTAGACTTCGAGCTCATGGGTCTGGACGAAGCTCAGGATGAGGAAGATGATGATTCTGCTCCTGAACCAGAGGATCTCCTCAAAAAGTCCGAATCTAAAGCCAATGTTGTAGCCGATGATTTTGAGATTGTAAACTTGGGGACGCCTGAGATCCCTAGGGAAGTACGCATTGGAAAATCGTTGCCACCTGAGATGAAACAGAAAATGATAGAGTTCCTAGCTCCAAGATTGTTCAACTTCGCGTTCTCATATGAAGACATGCCGGGGCTCGATGAAGAGCTCGTTGTACATCATCTGCCAACCAAGGCAGATATGAAGCCAGTGAAGCAGAAACTTCGAAGAATGAAGCCAGAATGGGCTCTGAAAGTCCGATATGAAGTCATCAAGCAGTACAATGCGGGATTCTTGGTAGTCTCCAACTACCCTGAATGGCTCGCCAACATCGTACCAGTACCAAAGAAGGACGGCAAGGTTCGAATGTGCATTGACTTCCGAGATCTCAACAAAGCTAGTCCAAAAGATGACTTCCCTTTGCCACATATCGACACTCTGGTCGACAACACTGCTGGATACAAGGTCTTCTCATTCATGGACGGGTTCTCGGGTTACAATCAGATCAAGATGGCAATCGAAGATCGTGAGAAGACATCGTTTATTACTCCCTGGGGAACTTTCTGTTATAGGGTAATGCCGTTCGGTCTGAAGAACGCAGGAGCAACATATCAGCAAGCAATGACAGCATTATTCCATGACATGATAAACAAAGAGCTTGAAGTATATGTGGACGACATGATCGTCAAATCTCGCACAATTGAAGGACACTTTGAAGATCTGAAGAAGTTATTCAACAGATTAGAAAAGTACAAGCTCCGCCTCAACCCTCAGAAATGTGTTTTTGGTGCAATGAGAGGAAAGCTCCTCGGCTTTATGGTGAGCGAGGATGGCATCAGGGTCGACGAGACCAAAACCAGAGCAATCATCAAGATGCCCCCTCCTAGAACAGAGAAAGAAATTCGCGGCTTCCTCGGCAGAATTCAATACATCAGTCGCTTCATCGCACAGCTCACACCTATTTGTGAGCCCATTTTCAAGCTCCTTCGGAAGAACGTTCCAAAAGAATGGAATGATGATTGCCAAGTCGCCTTCAACCGCATCAAGAAATATCTCATGAATCTCCAGTCCTAGTGCCACCCACTCCCGGACGACCACTATTGTTATACATCTCGGTAGCAGCAGAAGCCATTGGCTGTGTCCTCGGCCAGCACGACGAGACTGGGAAGAAGGAACAAGTAATATATTATTTGAGCCGAAAGTTCACCAACTACGAGACTAGGTATTCCCCGATCGAGAAGACCTGCCTCGCCCTAGTCTGGGCAACTCAGCGACTCCGTCAATACATGATTGCATTCCCTATTCTCCTCCTCGCTCACATGGATCCGCTCAAGTACCTGTTCGAGAAGCCGGCACTCACTGGAAGGATAGCTAAATGGCAGCTACTCCTGTCTGAGTTCGACATCACCTATGTCACTCAGAAGGCAATCAAGGGACAAGCCCTCGCCGATCATCTCACGGCTCACTCTCTCCTGGACTATCAGCCGCTCAAGACGTTCTTTCCTGATGAAGATCTCTTACTTGTCGAAGGTGAAGAAAAGAAGAAGAAAGACGAATGGACGTTATTCTTCGATGGCGCAGAAAATTCTAAAGGGAGTGGTATTGGAGCAATCCTCTACTCTCTTGATGATGTCCCTATTCCTATCTCAAGGCGCATAGAATTCGAGTGCACCAACAACATGGCAGAGTACGAAGCATGCATCGCTGGCTTAAGGGAAGCCATAATCTTAGGCGTCAAGAAGCTACGAGTATTTGGAGACTCACAGCTTATCATCAATCAGACCAATGGCGAATGGAAAACCAAGGACGAGAAGCTGATACCATATCATGTGTATCTTGACAATCTGATCGAAGAATTCAAGGAAGTCACCTTCTCATACATGCCCAGAGCTAAGAACCAGTTTGCAGATGCTCTCGCCACACTCGCATCAATGCTCGAGATCCCAAAAGGAGCTTCAGAATGGGAGCTCACAGTCGAAATTCAAGAAGAACCTGCTTTTTGCCTGCAAATAGAGGAAGCCGAAGCTGTCCCTGACAAACCCTGGTATGCCGACATCAAGCAATATCTCGAAACCCAGGAGTATCCAGAGTCAGCAACAGCAACAGATTGCCTAACCATCCAGCGTTTGGCCGGCCAGTTCACCATCAGTGGCGAAGTTCTTTACAAGCGATCCTATAATCACATCCTCCTTCGATGCGTTGATGAAACAGAAGCTGCAAAGATCATGGGAGAAATACATGAAGGAATCTGTGGCCCACACATGAATGGGCACATGATGGCAAAGAAGATTCTACGACTCAGCTACTATTGGCTCACCATGGAGACAGACTGTTGCCAGCACGTCAGAAAATGCTTCAAGTGTCAGGAGCATGCAATACAAATACATGCCCCATCATCAGAGTTATACAACCTGACCACCCCCTGGTCCTTCTCCATGTGGGGGCTCGACATCATCAGCAAGATCAGTCCCAAAGCATCAAACGATCATGAGTACATACTTGTGGCAGTCGACTACTTCACCAAGTGGGTAGAGGCAGCCTCCTACACCACGATTGCAGCATCTCAGGTGATCAAATTCATGAAGAACAACATCATATGCCGGTATGGAATCTCCAATGCTATCATCACAGATAATGGGACCCCGTTCGTCAACAAGAAGATGGATGACTTCCTCAGCAAATTCAAGATCCAACGTCATCGATCAAGCCCCTACCGTCCTCAGATGAATGGTGGGGTAGAAGCCGCAAACAAGACAATCGTCAGGATACTCGAGAAGATGGTCGTGACCTATCGAGATTGGTTAGATATGCTCCCATATGCACTTTGGGCCTATCGAACGTCTGTACGATCTGCTACGGGCGTTACTCCTTTTGAGCTTACCTACGGAATGGAAGCAGTCCTACCAGTCGAGGTGGAAATACCATCATTACGGGTGTTACTAGAAAGCGGAATTGAAGAAGGAGAATGGCCACAGGCCAGATTCGATCAGTTGCAGCTAGCAGATGAAAAGCACATGCATGCACTAAGTCATTCACAGTGCTATCAGAAAAGGATCGCTCGGGCTTACAACAAGAGAGTCCGAAAAAGAAGTTTCAAGGTAGGCGACATGGTCATGAAGAAGATTCTACCGTCGCACCTTCCGGATCCTAGAGGAAAGTTCAAACCCTCGTGGGACGGGCCACTGATCATCAGAGAAGTACTTCCCGGAGGCACCCTCAGACTCACCAGCATGAGAGGGGTGGATCTTCCTGAGCCAACCAACGCCGACAACGTGAAGATCTTTCACAGGTAAGTCATTCTGACCTTATCAAGAGTTACTTTAATAGAGCTGAAGTCAAGAGGTCGAAGCTAAGACCTCTGAAAGATCATTTTCGTCCACCAACAAGTGTTTCAAATAAGGGGATTCAAAAAGAGAAAAATACAAAAAAAAAGGGATTCAAAAGGAAAAGACAAAAAAAAAAAGAGAAAAAGAATACAAAAGAAAAAAAAAGAAGAAAAGAGAAAGAAAAAGGGGAAGCCAAAGAAAGGCACTCAAGAAAAAAAATCAATCAAAGAAGAAACACAGTCATCCATCCATTCATCTCAGAAGGGTCTTTAGCAAAGACCGACAGCTCTATTATCGTAACTCAGGATAAGGGCTGAAAGACTGCCATCGACCGGCAACGACGGATTCCCGACCTCTAGCCGCCGCAGTTATCCAGAGATCCAGAAAAAATATATATATATATATATAAAAAAAAAGAAAAAGAAAATGTGTGCCTAAACAAAGAGGGCGGAGTGAAAACCCGAAAGGGCGCTCCGAGTAAAAACAGTGGGCATACAGCGGACTTGGTGAAAACCCGAAAGGGCGCCAAGGGTAAAAACGGCATAGCTGCCAAGGGGTAGGCAAGATCAAACACCCAGGACGTGGTGAAAATACGAAAGGGCGCCACGGGCAAAAATGACGGGAAAAGGCCGGCTGTGGTGAAAACTCGAAAGAGCACTGCAGGCAAAAATGGCTGAAATGGAAAAAGAAAAAAAATAAAAAAATAAAAGTGCAGGTACCAAGAAATCAGACGGTCCAGATCGGTTCAAGTAGTTACAGTTCAAGAACAAGAAAAAGTACAGTCGGGAACAAGAGCTCCACAAACTCTGACAATCTCAAGAGGTAATAGTTTCGGTTGCCTACACCTCTAGGGAACCAAAGGATCATGCAAGTTAATCCCGAGACATTGGTCAAAGCATTGGCCGAGCCCCAGTTCTGATTCCTATATCCCAACACAAAATCCAGACACACTCACAAGACAACTCATGGCACAATAGATTCTTAAAAAGTTTTCTTCTTTTTTCACTAAAAGCATCATATTTCTTTTACACATATCATATCATCTTTTTTTCAAAAATACAAAAAATTTCATCATCATCAATCGTATATGCAAAAAAGAATGTGCAGGTGGCCAACACGGTCAATCTCTACCCTCATCCTCGGCCACATCAGGTAAGTCCTCTGACTCATAAAAAGATAGTCTCTCTCTCAACCTGCTCACCTCCATACGCAGGTAATGCGCCTCATCGCGCTCAAGGGTACGGATCGCTGTCTCCTCATCAGACAATCTCTGATCGGCAGCCAATCTCCTCGACATCATCTCACAATGATACCGAAGTGCAGAGATCTCAGATAGCAGATGGCCATGAGTGGCCAAAAGGAAGCAAGGATCAATGAATGGGCGCTCCTCAAAAGGTTCATATGAACCAGATGAAGAGCCTGCATTTCTAAGGATATCCTGCTCATCCTCATCAGCAGTCTGATGCCAGCAAGGGATACGTCAATATAAAGACTGCTCAGCAACCCAGTACTGATATGGGGCGGTCGTCATCGGAAAAGTCCGTAGCTCAAAACCCAGCAAATCAGCAGTCAAATAACTCGCCCAAGAACAATCAATCCGGGTCCTAAAGTCAAAGGATCTGGATGGAAGTGCTTGACACCCGATACCCGTGAAAGCGAAAAGAGGAACATCCTGCTCATATCCAAACTGCCGCAGGAACATGGGATGATAAGAAAAGTAGGATCGAAAGCCTACCAACATCAGAGGAAGGCGGTGTGCATCACAAAGCACTGGAGGAAGTGAAAGCCAAGATGACTCCCAACGAACGTTCCAGTCACGAAGTTCAGCAAACATCCTGCGATACAAGGGCTCGCTCATCCTAGCTGTATGAGGAAGAAACTCCATGATGTGTCGCATAAGGTCTGGGCAACGAGTGTTCAGGAAAAGGTACAGGAACGGTCAACAAAAGACGCTCCCATAGCCAGACCTGATCACAAGAAAGAAAAAGAAATTCAGCTAGAGCAAAGCAATTCCTAGCAAAGCAAGAAGAAAAACGATGTAGAAAAGAAACCTGAAGAAAGGCACAACAGCCGCGAAGGACACAAGTGCGGCCCAGGGCGTAGTCAGTCAGCCCATTGAACAGCTCGGCCAAGGTAAGAGAAATGATCCCCTGCCGACGGATAGCTCGGCTCATCACCTCAAAAAGCAGAGGAGTCTGGGACCTGCGCCATCCCGAGAACAGCACCTCAGCAATCAAGCAGAACATTAGTGCGTTCCGAGCAAAGGTAGAACCGGCTACACTCCAAGGACCCGAAAAAAGATCATACAGTAAGTCCAAGGAGAACACTATAGCATCCTGGCCGGCAGCTGCAGGATGAACAAGATAAGGGATCCCGAACCAGTTCTGCGGTGTGGCAGTCTTCGGCGAGAAATACTGAGTATAATCTCAGGGCAAGCCTGTCAAGCGTGCAAACTCCTCCAAAGAAGGCCCCATCTCCATATCGTTGAACGCAAACAAGTTCAACGAAGGGACCCAGTTAATCAAGGCAGCTCCAAGCATCCTCCAATCAATATCAACTCTAGCCATATGGACCAGACTGCCAAAGCCATAGGACTCTAACTCCCGAATCTCATAAGCTGACAAGCTGTCAAGCCAAGCAAGCAGTCGTGGCGAGCAAGAAGGACGAGGAAGCAGCTGATAAGTCCTCACTGGTGCCCCCTCCAGAACGAAAGGCCCAGAAATCAATGACAGCTCATCAAGGATCGGAAGGTCGACGGGCGAAGGAGAAGGAAAAGCTGGAATCTCTGCAGGCTTAACAGCCCCTGACCTGCCCTCAGTAACGGCTATGTCTGATATAGTCGCATCACTATCTGAAACTGTCATAACCTCAGCCGCATAGGAAGACTCGCCCACCTCATGAATGGAGTGCGCAAAAGACCGACGATCAGGAGAAGGACGATACTCCCCATCAAAAGGGCTACGAGTGAAGATCACACCACACATCGTGGTATCATGGCTAATCTGACCGTCAAAGAAAGCATCTGAACCATCCAGAAGGGTCCCGGCTACCCCGATCGAAGAATCAAAGGTCAGATCTGGACCTGCGGCTCTCTCAAACAGGAAATCATGAATCCAAACATCATCCTGGCCGATCAAAGGGATCATCGAGGCATCCACACCATCCATCGTCAAGGGGACATCATCAATGATCACATCTAGTCCACCCAAACAAGTGTACCGCACATCCCGGCCCTCATCAAGAGCATCCAAACCGTCAAAGGTATCATCTGAGCCAACCATCCCATCCAAGCATGAGATCAGCCCATCTATGTCCATCATGGTCCCATCACCTCCATCAATCACATCATCCAGGTGGCCCACATTCAAGGGAAGCATAGCCTCACCTATGTCCCATCCTCCCATCTCATCCATGCCATCCATTTCTCCCACAATCAAAGCCCCATTCAAATCTGGAATTTCAGCATGGCTGCCATTAATGGGGCCATTCAAAGCTCCACCAACAACCATCTCTAGCCCCTCATCAATGCCCCCATTCAATGCCCCATCTCCACCATCCATTAAAGAAATCCCTCCATCATTAAAGCCTTTAATACTTTCTGAAGTGTGGGACCCACCATGGATAGCCCCCACAGCCCCTAAATCTCCACCATCCATGGCCCAAGAAGGGACAAAGCAAGACGAGGACAAGATGATGAGGAAAGAGGAGACAAAGAGAAGATTCATTGTTGGAATCGAACCTGAACGTACAGAGCAGGTGGGGACAGCAGCAACAGAGACCAGGGAATGTCCGAGCACGAGCCAGCCCAGGCCGCTCAAGAGGCGAGCCCTGGGCGGCCTGCCCTGGGCCGCCAGTACGGACGCGGTTCCTCTCTCTCCGCGGGATTGGCTCCAGGGTTCTTGGTAGGTGAGGCTGACAGTCCACGTCAGCAGATGGTGCTCCATGGGCCGCCCAAGGTTCCGGTCCACTCCAGATTTCGATTAAGGCTGATCAAGATCATATACAAGGTGCCCCACCGGTCCAATCATGAAGTAATGCGGCCAGAACATGGTTGATCAAGTCAAAGGGAAGGAAAGGTGATCAAGTGGGGGCCACAAGCAATCCAAGTCATTCAAAGACTAGATCACCATGATCTAAACCATTGAAGAACCTACATGAGCCATCAAACAACAAGATCAAAGGGCTGATCATCAAAAGAAGGGCCAGAATCCAAGATCTAATCATCAAGTGGGCCCACAAAGCCAAGTCAAGCGATCTAAGACGTTCAAGCCATCATCTGCACCATGAGAAACCTTCTTAGCCCCCACAAATCATCAAAAGAGGTGCCCCAAAGTAAAGCCAAGGTTTCAAGTGGGCCCACAGGGACAAATCTAGCAAATCTGAACCATTCAAGGGTTAAATCGTCAGGATCCAAACCATTGGAAAGCTTACCCAAGTCATGGAGCAGCAAGATCAAAGGTTCGATCATCAAAAGAAGTACCAGAATCCAAGATTTAATCATCAAGTGGGCCCACAAGGCCTAATCAAGCAATCTGAACAGTTCAAGTCATCATCCATGCAGTTAAGAAGTCTCATCTTCCACAAATCATTAATGGAACAAGTCAAAGGTCAAAACATCCAGACATCATCAAAGAATTTGAGACAAGTCAAAGATTGTATATTCATTCAAAAGAGCTTGATACAAAAGAAGACAAAAGCAAAAGTACAAGGCCATACAAAGCAGAATACAAAAGCAAGCTACAAGTCGCCAACATAGTCATCATCATCCCTCCTCTCGTCCCGCTCTCGACGATAAAGATCCATCAAAGGAGCAGTCACTGAGCCTCCAGCGTATCTGCGACGGCCACCTGTAACATAAAGTGAAGGAAGCAGAGGTCCCTGGCCGAACAGCAAATACCATTCATCATAGTCACGATCCGGGATCGTGAAACGAAATTCGGGCTGGCCCACGAGAGCCTCAACTCTCTCATCAACTGGCATCCGAGCAGCTGGGGGAGGTGCAAAACAAGGGACCCGAGCCACCCCAGTAACTTACCGAAGCAACCTCTCCCCCAGATACCACTGAAAAGATTCAGCGTCGGAAAGCATGATACGGAGACATGAAGCATCGTATGCCTCCACACGCTGGGGGTATAATAGAGAGGGAAACTGGCATACGGCATCTGAGCGAGCTGCAGCAAATGAGGTCACCACGATCAGTTACAGTACAGCACGAGGGCAAAGAAAAGCAAGATACTTACGTCCTCAACGGTCAACCCGTCTATGTCAGCGCGCCAATTGTCCCCAGAAACTCGGGCGTTCCGCTGACGGTTTTGCTGGTGCCAGTACATGTGGCGATACAGAGAGGGTTCAACATCGTCTCGCATCCTCGGCGCGAGATGGGGAAAATGGTCATAAAAGCAGGTCTGGGCAAAAGACACATCTATTGATCAAAGAAAGAAAGAAGGCGAAAGCCCTTCAAGAAAGGTGAAAGAAGAGATACCTCAACGACAGGCCAGAAGCCTGTGAAGGACCTGCTATGCCGACAGGTCTTGTCCAGACCTTGAAAGATATGGGTCAAGATAGCCCCATTCCAGTTATAGGGATAATGAAGATCCTCGACTAAACGAAGAAATTTAGGATCAACCCTCTCATTCGCATGGCAAAAAAGGAAGGACCCGAAGGCATAAGTAATCATGGCCCGGGCTTTGTGGAGGGCCTCTCGCTCGATGGTGGGGATGACGGAGGCAAAAGTGTTGTAGAACCATCGCATCTTTACTTGATGGCCTTAGAATTCACCCTCGGGTGGGACATCACCAACGAGCCGTAGCCAGTCAGTGGAAGTGAGAGGTGTCACGCCCTGAAATCCAAGACTCGAGTATAACAACTCAGGCTCGAGTTTCAGAGTATGAACCCAATCCAAATATAACCTGTAGAGATATTTCATTCCACATACCACAATAATACTAAGCTGAAGTATTTTATTAACCATGAATTAAATCTCAAATAAAAGTTTAAATCAAGCAACTACATCCATTAGAAAAATACTCAAATCTACTAAAATCTGTTTTCAATCATCTACTAAAGGAAATAAATTCAACATCTAAACAAATATAAGTCTTCTAATAAAAATAATCATCTAAATATTCTGCTTCAGCCGCTCCTCCTTCCTCTTGATATCCTGCAGGAACTGTGGTGATTTTGGTGAGCTAAAGCCCAGTGAGATCATTTTCATCATAAGTAATATTCCAGTTGATAGAACGTTATACGTGAAATACTAACAGCTAGGATGATGTGAGCATATACAAGAATATAATGAAGATCTAAACATCTTATGTCTTATTAGAAGTGAAACATGTTTATCATGATGTTATGTATGTTATGATACGTGTAAGAGCACAAACGTCTAGGAACTCGTTGCCACTGAACATTAGGAACCTGTCGCAAATCAACCATGCTCACCTAACCGGTACAACGAGGCGGCAAATCAACCATGCACGCCAGTGGGCAAATCAACCATGCACCACCGATCCAACCGAGCAAATCAACCATGCTCAACAAGTGAAACGACCAGAACTCGCTGCCACTGAAATTAGGAACCTGTCGCAAATCAACCATGCTCACCTAACCGGTACAGCGAGGCGGCAAATCAACCATGCACGCCAGGAGTCAAATCAACCATGCTCCTGTTCTGTCGTTGTGTATAAGAATGTATATGAATGTCATGAATCATGAGAACATCTCTTCAAGCATACAATGCATATCAAAACCAAATTCCAATCATACCATGCATGCATTACTCTTATTCAAGTAATTCGTCATCTAACCCTAGTTGATGGTAAACTTGAATCTAAAGAAGGATAACATGTAAAATCTTTGTGTTTCGATACTTACTAGTGTTATTCTAACTAGAAGTCTTGTACACGACCTAATCTAGGTTGAGTTTGCTTGACAATTTTCCTGAGATACTAGTACAGAAAATTTTAAGGGAAGAAAATATTAATAAGGAGGAAAAGAAATTAGAGGATGGATCTTAGAACAAAATCAAGTGATGGATCCCTTACCTAGGATGCGTACTATACACAAATACAAATCAAATTCCTAAACCTTATTAGAAAAAGAACTAAAGAAGAATCCTTACCTTAGATCCATAACATAAAACGACAAGACAATTGGTATTTGAAGAAAGATGGAAACAAGCTAGTAAGGGAAAGATCAATGGAAATTTCTTTAGAAGAATCACTCACAGTATGATGAACTATCGGCTTCGCACAAGCCCAAACTAGGTTCTGAGTTGGCTCAGTGAGTCGACTTGGTTTGAATATCTAGAAGATCCTTCTTCTCTCTTCTTTCTCTCTCCTTCTTGTTCCTTATTTCTTCTTCTTTTCTTTTCTTTTCCTTTCTTCTTCTTCTTCCTTTTCTTTTCTTTTCTTGTTTCTTACTGACTGGTGCTGCCCTTACAGCATCAGCAACTACCTTCCTCCTCTCTCTCTCTCTCACTGCTTCTCTCTCTCTCTCTCTCTTGTTTCTTCTCTTTTTCTTCTTTTTCCTTCTTCCTTTCTTTCTCTTTCTTCTTTTCTTTCTCTTTTCCTTCTCCTCCTGTTTCTTCCTTGCTGCCCCAGCAAGAGGAGCAACAGCAGCAACGGCGGCAGCAGCAGCAACAGCGGCAGCAGCGGCAACAGCGGCAGCAGCGGCAGCAGCGGCAGCACAGCCACCCACTCTCTCTCTCTCTACCCGAACGGCCCTCACCTCCTACCAGATCACTCTCTCCCTCACTCCCTCTGACGTGTGATGAAGAGCAGAAGGAGACGACGATGGCTTATATAGCCGAGTTCGGAGAAAACACGGTTGCAGTGCAACCGACCGGGTTGAGCTTCCGTTTCCAAGAGAAACTTGGACTCTCTTTTCTTGCTACCTACTCCACATGGGAACCGTCTAAAGGGTGTGTGGGGTCCACACGATCCTAACGAAACCAATCTTGGTCGACCATGCAAGGTACGGACTTGGATCTTGCTAATTCACGGTTCGAACGGTGAGTTGAAAAGAGTCTATTGCGCGGCTGTTGGAACAGAAACTCACGAGGAATACCATTGTCGACGAGACACATCAGATGGACGGTTTGGATGTGTGATGTGGGGTCCACAGATGGACGGCGTGGATTGCCAGTTGGGTCGGGCGACACCTCTGCTGCGAACGCTGCAACCGCGTCCGCTGTTTCAGCGGTTAAGGAAACGGACGGAGCAGGGATTCTTGGACCGTCTGCTACGTGCGGCGCACGTACAACCACACATCGTACACCACTTTCATGTGGGGCCCACCCACAGCGGTTATCATCGGACGGCATGGATGCAGCCAGCGAACAGCGTCCGCCCGCCACTGCAACAGCGAACGAAGAAGAAGAAGAGAATCCTCTTCAATTCGCGGTCAACGCGGTTTGACCGTGCGTTGATGGTGCACGGGACGCACGTGGGTCCCACCATGATGTATATGAAGAATCCACTCCAATCATCAGATAGGCCACGAAATTTTAGGGTATGACGCCAAAAATGAAACAGTTCCGAAGTTAGATGGCCCACTTATGGCCTGATTTCTGATTAGGGCACTTGTAGGATGATCTGAAGGCTGAGATTTGACATGTATGGTTGGATCGTGTCCTAGAACTATTGTATAGAGTTTGGTACGGTAACGATCACTAGAAATCGTGATTCCTACAAATTGTCTTATAACTTGGGTTTAATTAATAGCCTATTTACTTTATTTTATTTTATTTTTTTTATTTATTTTATATGAAAGATCATACAATAATCCCCATGGATTGTTTATTGTTAACTCATTCATTATATAAATTATTTGTTTATTTAATTATTAAATTAAACCCTTAAATTAATTTATCGCAA
Source organism: Liriodendron chinense (assembly GCA_003013855.2). Taxonomy (NCBI): domain Eukaryota; kingdom Viridiplantae; phylum Streptophyta; class Magnoliopsida; order Magnoliales; family Magnoliaceae; genus Liriodendron; species Liriodendron chinense. The sequence continues at coordinate 1,960,139 of ML058432.1, read as the reverse complement.
CAAATGGAAAACCAGGGTTATTACAAGAGGAGCCAGAGAGCTGACTTGAGGAACAACTTTTCCATGAAACGGAAAGCCTACTTGCATATAAATGTCCAAAGGGGTTATTCCCCATTCACCACAAGGGAGCTGGAAGGTGTGGGTCTCGTCCCGCCACCTCTCGCAAAGGGCCGCAAGCATCATGCGGTTAGCATCGTTATTACGGAAACGTAAGGTGAGGAGGCCAGCAAAGGGAGTACCATCCAGTACTCGTTCTAGCAAGGGCTGTGGATCCTTCACCCAGTTGCCCCAGCGATCCCTGGTACCTCGACCCTTGATAGCAGGAAGAGGTTGATGCTCCGTAGCTAAGGAACACATGTGGTCCCCTCGGCGGACGATGAAGGCAGGATCATCTTCATCAAACACTCGGTGACCTCTGGTACCATCCGCCATTGAATCCTACAAGCCTGGCAAGGTAAGTCCCTATCCCTTACCCGTTAAAATCCAAATTATCATCCAAGAAACCCATGGGATTGGACTCACATTCAAATGCAAAATCTAAAGTCCAACTCCATATGTCACTTAGGATATGTGTTGGGCCCATTGGAAAAAGTAAGGCCCACCTTAAAGAAGGTGGCATGGCATGCCTTAGGTAAGAAAAGTCTCTCATCCAAGGACACATTTTGGACAACAAATGCACTCAAGTGCCATGAGATCAACAAAGGATCTTAATTCACATGAAGCCCCTCTTCAAAGTCCATATGTGGCCAAAAGATTGATCCACTTTTATGCCAAGGCCATGATTCTCACTTAAGATGTTTCCATTTTTTTACACATGTGCATGGACAAGTGGGGGATGGGGGGAAGTGGGCCCCCAAGAGCAACCCAAATGCCTCATCTTAATGGATTGGAGAGAGCACATAGCCCACTTTAAAGAACATGAGGACCCATTCATGGGTTAACCATGGGCAACCTTGTGTGCCTCATCTTAATGAAAGTTTTGACCATGAAAATACAACAAAGAGGTCTACCCACAAACATATGAATTAAAGAAGCCAATGGTAAAAATTTTGATGCACATAGGAGGAGTCAAAGTTGGAAATGCCCATGAAAAGGCAAGTTTGGGCAACTTATGTGCACCAATTTCTTTACAAAACAAGGAGACCATTTGAGCACACAAGGGCATGGCTTGATGAGTCACCCAACCATCATGAAAATGGATAAGAATGGTACACATAGCCCACTTGAAGATCAAAATCCAAAATGTCCCTAAGCATGGGACAAAAATGGGCAACTTATGGGTATCATTCTTTCTCACAAATTGAAGAAGAAATCACTCATACTTGAGAATGATGGTGGATGACCCACCAAGCCCCCAAAGAAAAGATCAAGAAGCCATGGTTGTATGAATAGCTCGCTTGAAGATCATCCATTTGAGAGTGATAACATCTAATGAAGCTCTTGAGGACCACATTCTTACCATAAGGAAAAACCATTTGAACTTAGTGAGATTGTTGGAACAACTCACTCATGGGACTTGTAGATGATCAAGTAACTCAAGTCCTCCATCCATCAAATGAAAAAGCATGAAAAGAAAAATCCTACATGAACAAAGTGTAGTGGGGCACACATGGTTCAAAGAAGTGCCCCAAGTTCCAATGAAGGCCCAAAAGCCCATCCACATGAAAAATTCTAAGGAACCCACCACACTTTGTACAAGGATGTACATCATAATCAAGAAATGGTGGAAGACTTGGGCCATTTGTCCATAAAGGCCCAACTAAGAAATCTAGCCCACTTGAGATCCAAGTGAAGAATGGGCTAGTCATCTTGGTCCATACATATGTGAAGAAAGATAGGGTCACCCAAAGTGAGCCCCATGAGCCCAAGACTTGAGATGGGCCTTACCATGCCCATGGGCCCAAGTCTTGGAAAGAAGATGGAAAAGAAAAAGAAAGCTCCAAAAGAAATGATAAGAACAAGAGAACATGAGGGAGCCCAAAATGAAGCATTGGGCCCACCAAGTATACCAAGGGCCATGACTTCACTTTGAGCCCAGTTGATACATATGAAGAGAGGCTCAACTCCCATGAAAAAGATAGAGTATTTTGCCATGAACACTTGATGACATGGCAAAATCACCCTTTACATACACATGAAGGGAGTGTGAAAAGAAGAAAGAAAAAATGAAGTGGAGAGCTTGCAATGTCCTTCTCCATGCACCACCTTTGAAAAAGACTTGAGATTTAGAAAATGGCCAAAAACACTTGGGCCCACCCTCACTCTTTTTAGAATAGCTACATGGAAAAAGAAAAGAATCATGAGAAGAGATAATGAAGAAGGAAAAAGACAAGAAAGGAAAAGGGAGTGGTCCATACCTTTACCACTCACCAAATAGGGACCACCTTGCTTTCCCAAAACTTCTCTAAGGCCCACCACTTGAAAAGGGCAAAGGACCACCAAAGAAGAAAAAGAAAACTTGAAAAAAAAGAGAGAGTATGAGAGAGAGAAGAGAGAGATCGCACAATGGAGGGGGCAAGGGTGCCCCATGTTATATAGAAAAGGGGAGGGCACCCTTTTACCCAGCCCACCGAAGAGACCAGGGGTCAGAGACCTTCCGGGCTGCCCATTGGAGGCCGTCCTAGCCCCTACCTAGGTGAAACGACTTCTCACCCCCTCTCCTTGGGAAGAACTCCTCCTTGGGAAGGGTGGTTGCAAGTGAATCTTGTACCTCCATGTAAGAATGAAGTGATGGAAGAGAATGGTGAGAAAAAAGAAGAGATCTCACCAAAATCTCATCTTGTGAGAAATTGGGGAGAAATTGGCTTGATGATGTGGAAAAGTTCCATGGAATTTTCAAGGAAAAGAAAGAAAAAGATTGACTTGGTCAAACAGTGATCTCAACCATCCAGGGGTATGACCTGATGATCCGAACCATTCCAAGACGAATTTTCGTAGTCTCCAACCTGGATTGCTGCCCTTTTGAACAGTTTTGGGTCCAAAGACCTTAAACTACGTCGGGATCAATATCCCGAGGGATTTTCAATAAAAGCCGGTATCGGTCTTGATCAAGATCCGCTGACACCGGACATTTTTCAAAAAAAAAAAAAATGTATTGCCCTATTCTGTACATATTTTTAGTCCGAAGACCTTAAACTACGTCGGGATCAAGATCTCGAGGGACTTTTTAATAAAAATCGGTAGCAGTCTGGATCGTCAAAACAAGATCCGCTGATACCGAAAACAAAAAATAGGTTTTCCCTGGCGTGTACAGTTTTTGGTCCGAAGACCTTAAACTACGTCGGGATCAAGATCCCAAGGGATTTTTAATAAAAACCAGCATCGATCCCAGCCGTTCAGGCCAAGATCTGATGATCTGGATCATTTCGAAAAGAAAAAAAAATGTGTTTGCCCCCTTTTGTACAGTTTCTGGTCCGAAGACCTTAAACTACGTCGGGAACAAAATCCCGAGAGATTTTCAATAAAAACCAATGTCAATCTTGACCGTTCAAAATTGAGATTTTATGACTTGGAACAGTTTTCGAAAAATCACAAAAAAGAATGTACTTTCAGCATGTACATAAAGTTTTTTTTAGGGTCCGAAGACCTTAAACTACACTGGGATTAATTTCTCGGGGGACCTTTTCTTGCTTTCAACCAAAAACCGGCATCAGCCTTGATCAAGGTTCGATAACGCGGATCATTTCAAAAATACCAAAAATATTTTAAAGCTCTCCACAAAAACTAGCATCAATCTCGATCATTCGAGTTGAAATCTGAAACTTTTTCAAAAAAAAAAAACACAAAAAAAATGATTCACCAAAAATTTCAACTGCACAAATTCATCTCCAATGGTTCGAAGACCTAAAACTATACTGGGATTAACTTCTCGGGGGCTTTCTTTCCTAACCTGTTCCAGGCATGGCTGACACTTGATCGTACGGGTGTCTGGAATCTGTTAAACAGGTAAGGGTTGAGGCGGGTAGAACTCCGCAATCCTGTTCATGTTGAATGCACCGTGATAGACAACCTTGATTTGGAAGTCGCTGTTGAATCTGACGGATGTTCCCTGTTCCTAAAACTCATGAAGGGGATTAAGGCTGTTGGGAGGTGGAGCGCACCCTCACGGAATTGTGAGCAACGTAAGGCCCCAAACTGGATTGACTAAAAGAAATGTGAGGATGTGGCTCATTTTGTGGCCGAAGGAGTCCGTCGGACGATACGTGGTCTATGTGCATTGCACATGAGGAACAGGCAACTTTGTGAGTGTGTTGACTGAAAACCCTCAAAATCTCCTCATCCGAAGATGTAAAACTACGGCACTTAACTGTGTGAGACTCGTCTTGCTCGCTGACGTAAAATGGATCGGGTGCCTTACCAGCAGTAGAAGCTGGAAGTGGATGAAAATTCCATACTTTTCCTGCATTTCAGAAAAATCACAAAATACAAAAACATTGTAAAATCACCTCTTCAAAAATCACAAAAATATTTCCCTTACTTTCAAACAAAATGTTGTCAAAAATCACAAAAATATTTCTCTTGCTTTCAAAGAAAATGCTTCGAAAATCACAAAAAAATATTTCTATCAAATACTTGCAAAAATCACAAAAAATATTTCCCTTGCTTTCAATCAAAATATTGTCAAAAATCATAAAAATATTTCCTTTGCTTTCAATAACCGATCTCTATCCTGACCACTCAGGTAAAGATTCGGACCACATATTTACAAAAATCACAAAAATTGTCACTGGCCCCCAGCACTACACTCCAGGAGTCTTGAACTCCACTCTCTTCACAATTCAGGATGATAGGATCCGATCACCCGCAAATTGGGATCTTGACCAAAACGGGCAACCAAACACCATCTCAATCACACGTATGCCCAGAAGAATATCTTGAAGTCAGATAGCATCCTCATACATTCTCATTCGCAAAGAAATAGCATCTTGGGACGATGGACCTGATTGACCACGGGTCGGGATCTTGACCAACCCGTTGACCAAACATCCGCATAAAAAAGAAAAAACCCCAGGGGAGCACAACCCTGGAAGCAATAAGCTCAAAATTCTCTACATCTCCAGCAAAAGCAAAATCATCAAACTGAAAGAGAATGAGCCAAGCCATGCATTCATCATGCATCTCCATGCATCAGCATCCATCGCATCAACCATCATGTTTACATGCTTTCAAAATAAAAGTCGGTTAGCCAAAGACCCCACAGGCATCCCTAATGGAGGCGCATGCAAACCGGATTTCTATTTCAAAAAAAGAAAAAAAATATTCCTAGTTGAAAATAAAAACCCCACGAAGTATCACTCCCCAGAGTGGGTGCCTTTTCAAAAATCCAAAAAGTATTTTTCCAGTAGTGCGTTCTGCCTCCAACACGCCAGGAGATCTTCCATATCTCTGGGTAGGAGCCGACGCAAAAATCAAATAAGATCCGATGTCTCGCGGTTTCCCCGGAGATCATCGGATCCAATGCACTCAAAGTACGGTCGAACTGAACTCTAGTGTCAGTGCGGTCGTACCACATGCCAAGATACGAAAAGATGAAAAGCCAAAAGGCTCGATCACAGAAACCATTTGAACAGGTGGAAACGATGAATTGTAACCCAAGTATCAAATCAGCAGATTGGGTGGAAAGAGTTCACCCGCACATACCTAGGCGTGGATGCCTGAAGTACCTTGACTGAGTCCAAGTCGGCGTAGTAGAATCCCGTAAGACTATCGGACGCAGGGCGTCTAACCACTTTGACAGTCAAGCGAAACAAGTACTCCTGGAGTGATCTGGAAAAACATCAAACATCACACAAACAGTCTCAGGGTCAGCAACCTCTTAAGACTAGCGACGCAGAGGCTCTGCTGTACCTTTTCGATGTTAGTACCGATCGGAAATGGAAGGGTTGCGATTGGGTACCCAGGTTGCAGCAAACTGCAGGGACAATCGCAACGTTTTCTCCAAACTCCCGCGGTATGTGCGAGTTATCAATTTCCAGACAATCAACTGACTCAGATACAAAGGATAACAAAGATTCCAGACCACAACCAAGGAAAAGAATGAATTGCAAACCAAGCATCGAAACCAGCAGATCGGGTGGAAAAAGCCCACCCGCACATACCTAGGCGTGGATGCCTGAAGTACCTTGACTGAGTCCAAGTCGGCGTAGTAGAATCCCGTAAGACTATCGGACGCAGGGCGTCTAACCACTTTGACAGTCAATGCGAAACAAGTACTCCTAGGAGTGATATGGGAAAACATCGAACATACAATCAATCACAGGGTCAGCAACCTCGTAAGACTGGCGACGCTGAGGCTCTGCTGTACCTTTCCGATGTTAGTACCGATCGGGAATGGAAGGGTTACGATTAGGTACCCAGGTTGCAGCAAACTGCAGGGACAATCGCAACGTTTTCTCCAAACTCCCGCGGTATGTGCAAGTGATCGAGTTCCAGACGATCAACTGGCACAGATGCAAAAGCAAGCAAAGATTTCAGACCATGATCTATGAATAACCGGGTCAGAAGTGGGGTGTCCACTCGCTTGGGCATTCGGTTGCAAGCAACCTCTGCCAAAGAGGGGCATCTGTAGACACCCCACCTTCGGCTACACTGTTGGTAGAGATAGCTGGATGAATGGAGGACCGTACCCCCAAATCCCAAATCCAAACTCAGCCAAACTCACCCTTGTAAGCCCCATTCCATAGCCCAGTTCAAGCCTGAACCCAGTCAACCCAGTCCTAAACATCAGCCTGAAAAACCCCCCATAAGAAAAGCCAGTCAAAATATCTCAAAAAAGTCAAACTCACTGAGTCAACCCGCTGAGTCAACCCGTCGAGTCAAAACACCGAGTCAACCCGTCGAGTCAAATCACCGAGTCGACCCGCTGAGTCAACTCACTGAGTCGACCCAGCGAGTCAAACAGCAGCCCTGAGGGTGCGACCGTACCTTGCTGGAAATCGAGGAACGACCGTACGGGCGGCCCATAGCAGGCCGCCCAAAAATAATTACGAGCTCTGCCACTGCTCGCTGCTATAAATACCCCCCTCCCCTTCTCATTTCAGGAGACCAATCTGCCCAGTCCAGCGATCGTCCGTCTAAGCCCTTCTCCACCCCTTAGCCCATTTTTCCACCAAGGAGAGCCCGAGTGAGGAGAGTCTAACCCTGGTCCAGCCCAGCCTGACCACTGGTCCAAGCCTCCCAAGCCATCCAAGTCTTGATCCAGCCACTCGAAGCCAATCCTTGCGACACCTCCGTCCACCCAGCTATTCTTTTCCAGCATCATCTCATTTGCATCTAGCATAAGTGCAACATTTACTTTTCTTCCAACCCCCCTGCTTCACTGCAAGCACCTTGATTCTTCAAGCACACTGCATATGTCTTAAATTAAGCACCTGTCAGTTCGAGCGTATGCTCTGGGCTTGCCCGTTGTTGGAACCTGCCCATCAGAAACTCTTACTGTTCAGACCTGCATTCATGCTTCACCATAAAACACCTTGATCATTCAAGCACACTGCATACGTCTTACATTAAACACCTGTCAGTTCGAGCGTACGCTCTGAGCTTGCCCGTTGTTGGAACCTGCCCATCAGAAACTCTTACTGTTCAGCCCCGCATTCATGCATCATGTCATCTATGAGAATGTACGAGGATTAAAACCGACTTTCAAGTATTAGTTCGATTCTGTGAAGTAGAGACCGTACTTCGGTACGGGCAGTGTGTGGGGTGCTTAACCTCTTCCCACCCTGTAACCGTGATCCCTTACCTTGAATCTTTGGCCGTAGATCAAAAGGAGTCATTTTAGAGGAAAGAATCTTCGGATCCCCTTCTCTAACGTTTCTACGGGGTCTAGCCGACTGTAGATTCGAAGTAACTGGCTAGTGGCGACTTTGGTCTTATATAAATTCATTTAAACACATCCAGCTTAGCACGGCAACCAAACAAAGCCCTCGAGAACGAGGCAAGCCAGTGGCACAAACGGCAATTTCGCACTCACGCAGTCATCCTCTCCTTCTTTTCCTGAAAGGGGAAGGGACGAGAACGTCGTGTGGGAGCGCAGAAACGGCGAGGGTCCACAGATATTTTAGACAACTATGTAGTTGATGATTATATGTTTTTTCGATGTTATCTGCTCAGTATATGTTTATTTTGTGTAGCTAAGCTAGTGGTGTACATGTGTTTGGATCGATCAAATGTGATATTAACCTCTACTAGCTAGATGCTCATGTTAAAACTGATCGTGGGACCGCAACTAACAGTATTTATGAATAAGTAACATACAATTATATATATATATATATATATATATATATATATATATATATATATATATATATATTACCCAGTTGGACCAGATTGGCCATATATAATCCACCATGATTGCACCCATGTTCCAGAGCCCCGCCATTGCTGTTGTATACTTGGTCGTAACCATTGCTGCTGGTCTCATCCATTATGCTGGACCGTGGTGCAAACATGTAGTCACCCATATCTACTTAATATTATACGATATCGTTATTTAGGATAAGTCAACGGTTAAGATCTCATTTCAATCGTGACATAGAGGACCACCCAACAATTGTTTCCATTCCATTTACCAAAAATGCCTAATGAAACAAACATTGAAAAGTGATCATGATGATTGATTTCTCAATTAACCATCTCTACCAAACATGTGAATTGAGAGAGTAATTCGGTTTGACTTCCAGCGCATTTACCCGGGTAAGTAATGATTAGCATCTTACCTGAAATTACGGCCCATGAAATGAAAACAAACAAGCCCTAAGTTACTTAGTTGCTAAGTCCTTAATTGCTAAGGTTGTATACTTCTATAAATAAACTCATTTTGGGTTTAAATCAATATATAAGATTAGAATGAGAATTCTCCACATTCTTGGTTTGTCTTGGCTATCATTGTATCAAAGCAGGTCTAATCCAACAACCATCTCTTTTATCTTCATCCGCTGACCTTTATAAATCAGTATTTTTGACAATTACCTCAGATTCAGCACCATATCCAGATCTAACGCTATCTCTAGCCCCTGCATCAGACTCGGTTTCATTTTCAGACATCTTCTTCAAATTCGACGCACCCTACCTTCTCCGTTATCTAGTCAATTGTGATCACTGCTCCGACGTCCCATTCGGCACCTCCTTCTTAAACTAACTCTGCTCCGACAAATAAAGATAAATAGCGCCCTGACTTTTCAGGCAACCAAACATTGTCGTCAGGCACCCGAAACCCCCTGCCACATTTTTTTTGTATATCTTCGTCGTTGTTATGGATAAAGACAGTTTTCGATCAGATGCTCTCTGGTGTGTCTTTGATGACTCCAACTATGGTTTGTAGGCCATTAACTTTCAGAGTTTCTTTAAGGGCCGAGGTTTATCGGAAATCATTGATAAAATCATTCCAGTCTCCGCCACTACAGACGTTGAAAAACTCACTAAGTGGGAGATAAAAAAAAATGCACGGATCATTATCTAGATTCTTGACTATGTGGATAGGTCAATCGTTGTTGACCTCACTCCTCATCGCATTGCTAAGGCAATATGTGATCATCTTCAGACGATTTATCAACAAATCAAGTATGCGAGGTTATACCATTTGGAGCACGATCTTGTTCATCTCACTCAAGGTAATCGGAGCATCCAAACATTCTATTTCGCGATCGTTGCCCTATGGACCGAAATGACAATGATGGATCTAGAGTTTCCTAATGATTTTGAAATTTATCAGACTATGCAAGCTCGCACCAAGGTATGCCAATTTCTTATGAAGTTGCGAATGGAATTTGAACATTGTCGGGCTGCACTTCTCAACTGCAACCCTCTATCGTCCCTCAACGTGGTCATCAATGACCTCTTAGCTGAGCAGCAATGTCTTAAGGTCCTCTTTTCACCTTCTTCAGGAACTTTTTATCTTGTTCTTACTACCTCTATCTTGTTCTTACTGCCTCTACTTCCACTGGGACTCATGAATCCACTCCTCTCACATGTTATGGTTGCAACATAGTGAGTCATCTCGTCGCTAAATGCAAAGATTGGTATGAATTTGAAACTCCGTAAATCTATGGTGACCAACGGGCTCTTAGTAATTCATCCATGCCTTCAGATAAACTTGCTATAATAGCCTATGAGGCTCAGTAACCCATGCAAAGCCTGTGAGAGTCATGAGTTTTAGCCACTTTACCACGGCGACAACCCTATCACAATCAACAGCTACTCCCCCCTAGGATATGATGTGAACCAGGTTTTTGACCTGAGTTTGACCAAATAAGCACTTCTCCATTTTAGCAGAAAGCTAACGAGACTTACGAGTACATAAGGCAAACCATACGTGGCACAAGTGCTCATCCCAAGAGTGCTTAAAATCAAAATATCATTAAAAAAAAAAAAAAAAACACCGAAAGAAAGGTAGATCTAATCCCCTCCTAAGATCATCCAAATTGAGATATCCTAATCCTAGATCTAGCCCACCATCGGGGATCTGGACCTTTGATCTAAATGGCGGGAACAAAATTCTCTACACACCTATTGTAGAAAGAGCATGCAACATGTGAGCTCTGTGGGCACGTTGTGATATCCACTTCATTCATCAGTTGTGAAACCTCGTCTTAGTAACAGAATCCAAAAAATCAGGCTTGTCTAAAGCTCAAATTGGCCACACCACAGGGAACAATGTGGATGAGATGCCCACCATTGGAAACTTCCAGAGGCCACCCCTGTTTTGTTTATGTGACATCCAACCCATTCATCAGGTGAGTCTCACCACAACGAAGAGACAACCCAAAAATCAGCCCAATCCAAGGTGGGCCACACCAAGTGAACTTAAAGGATTTAGGCACGATTTTACATTGCTACTGTGGTATGGCCCACTTGAGTTTTAGCTCAAGAAAATTGATTGTTATTTGCGGCAATCATGAGGTGGTACAACAGATGGACGTGGTTGATTTCACACACAACATGGTGGGTCCACAACTCCTGGGTGTTACATGCCCCGCCTGTACAACCGTTGTTATAGTCTTATAGATGATTATGATCCCTATCTACCATTAGCCACAGTCGCCATGCGTGCAATCATGGAAGTGGATTGGATATTGCCCTGCCTAATCTGTATCCCTCGTGCCATAAATATGGTGGGATTTGATTGAATGGCACACTGCTATCAAAGATTGCTAGGTTAAGTAATAACTTTAAGAAGGGAGCTGGTTTAGTGAGACCTTGACGTGGCTGGATTTTATTGATCATGCCAGGTGACATAGCCACTTTCAAATATGTTTTGCATGGACTCCATCTCTAATAGCGGCGGACGTGACCCAATCAAACCTAGCCATATCGATATAGTTGGATGAAGGCCACCTTACCAAATTTGCTTTCAATTCAAACATGCTTTGCCTAGCCCCATCTCTAATAGCACCCCAACATCCAATCAAATCCTATCATGCCAGGATAAAGGAAGCTCCTTGTAATGACCCCTCCAATTTTGTGTTAGTGTTGAAAAGTTCTACAGCCCCGATATGACGTATGTCTATTATCCACATGTCCATTGATTTTGCCAAATCACCTTAGGGCGTGACATCAAGAATGATGCAAAACCAAACCTTAGGTAGAACACATTACAAGAAATAGTGGGGATAATGACACTCACAGTTAAAACCTTTATAAGACCCTTATTTGCCCTCCAAATTTATTCATAAGTTCTCATAAGCTAAGACAAAGGAAAAACACTAGTATAAGCTTGGTCCAAAACTTTTGCATCCCTCCCAAGGTTTTTAATGATAGGCATTCAATCCATACCCTATGGTTTACTTGGCAAGATGAATAAACTAAGTAGATGAAACACATTAGTCGTGATGGTGGGCCATGGAGCTTTTCCAGCTCGGACGTCCCTTTCGACACCAAACAGCCTCGGTCCATGAGGCCAGCACCCAAGGGAGAGGATAAGGCGCGGGGTGGACTCACCCAAAACATTGAGCCCCTATTGTGGGGCCTACCTTGATGTATTTATTCTATACCCACGCTGTCCATCCATTTTTCCTGATCATTTCAGGGAAATGAGCCTAAAAATAAAGAAGATCCAAATCTCAAATCTCAGGTGGACCATACCACTTTTGTGGTCCATTAATGGTCAATCACCACTATTTCATATAGTGTGGTCCACCTGAGAATTGGATCTGCTTGCTCATGCTTTAGAATGATACGGCAAAACGGATGGACGGCATGGATATGGAATACATACATCAGGGTGGGCACCTCGGTAAGGGCTGCACCGACTTGGCTGAGGCCGGATATGGAATACATACATCAATAAGCTCACGTGCCATGACTACGTGGCAGCACTCAAAGGGCGGAGACCACCCCAATCGATCGAGTGGACCATCAACGGCACGTGACACCAACTGAAGTAGAGAGTACGAGCACCCTACTTCTTAAGGACCAAGTCAAATGGCCACGTGTCAGATGTGGGGCCGTGCACATGCAAACATAGGTTCACCTCCCAGAGGACAACTCCGACCAAGACCGTCCATTTAAAGGCCACATCTTGAAATGGGCCCCACCAAGATGAAGAACCTGGGCAGGGTGGAGGCCCTATAAAGGCCAAGTCAACCACAGATTCAGACGTTTTAGGTGGGCCCCACAACAGGAAGGAGTAGATCCCTAAGTAAGATAGGGGGAATGGACTTTCTTTGGAGGTAGGAGATTCTAGATAAGAAGCAACAAGGAAGGAAGGGAGATGGAAGAGAAGGAATGGGGTCACGTGACTGGTGCCGCATGCTTCTGTCGGATTTATAGTAGTAATCAATGGTCAATCATAGTATCCTCGACCCTAAGATCGGCCGTGTGTTTTACTCGGGTTTTAAGTTTCTACAGGTGGGGCCCATGACTTTTTTATCCAGACCGTTGATCCGTTGCGATCCACCATGAATGGACCACCCGTGTTTGTATAACCCGGACGAGTCGAAGGGCCATGCACTAATCTCAACCATCCAATATTTGGCCTTTCCTTCTGTTGAATGTAGGCATTACTATACTTCTTACATTAACCATGTATTTGTGGGCCACCCAATCAAAGGTCTAAGATGGTCCTATTGAGAAGATTTTTTTCGCACTAGCTATAAATTAGTTGGTCTATCAGATCAACGGTTTGGATCACCCAACCGTGGGTCCCACTTGGACAAATTGAGGAGGCTAGAATTCCAGTGCAAATCACGTGCGGCTCACATCCGCCTGGGCTGGGATGTGCGTATCGCACCTACCTCAATTAATGTCCTCTTACTTTATATATAATAATCATCCATGAGAAATAATCCAGTAATCTAACGGTACAGAATCCATCCCATACACCTAGTTTCATTTCGATTTCTTGGAATCCATATTACCTTATCCAGACCGTCCATCAGGTTCATACCAACCTTCCTCTACTCTCATGCAAAATTCACACCAATCCGATGGTTCTAAATGTCCATAGCTGGACACATCATCCATTTTTCAATTCCAGTATATGAACGGTTTAGATCATCCGATCAGTATATTTTTTAGATGCAACACGTGGCAAGTAAAATAGACATAATGCACGGTCCAGATAAAAGATGCGGACACGGATGAGTCTAGGTGGATGGAAAGGTTTCCATGGACTTCAACTCAATGGATCATTTCTCACCGTCCATTATTATAAGAATGTAAGACATGAAATGGGGCTTAAAATCATAAGTTAATGAATCTACGTGCCGACCTAGTCGTAGCACACGTGCAAGTCTACATGTGTGCCGACCCGGTCGTTAGGATGCAACGGTTGGAATGCCGAGGTTGTGGTCTGATCTAGCCTGCCTGGCATCCTACCATGTAGTATGGAAAATAAAAGAATTACATGGACTTCAAGTCATGTTTCTTCATGTCGAACATGATATGGTCTGCATTTCAGTGCCATAGCCAAATGTCTCTCTTGCTATGCATGGGGAATGGTGGTTTATCATTTTGTGACCGTCCATCTCATTATTTTTAGATGGCAAATGAAGATTGGATAATCTTATCCGTTTGATTTGTAGCCTTTAAAGTTAAGTTAGAAAAAGAATATTTTATAGTTATAGGTAGTAGGATAATAGGATAAATTAAAAAAGAAAAAATAAAAGAAATGATTTAGCTAGTGATTCCAACACCTGCCAGATAGCTAGTATAGCTAGTGTCAAAGCTTTGTGGGCCCTACCATGATGTATGTGTTTTATCCTAGTCATCCATCTATTTTTTTCAGATTGTTTTATGGAGTGAAACAAAAAATGAGGCAGATCTAAATCTCATGTGGACCACATCACAGGAAACAGTGGGATCAGATGCTTATTATTGAAAACATTTTGGAGGCTGCAAAAGTTTTGGATCAAGTTGTTTTCCCTACACACAGTATGTGTGACCTTATTAACAGGTTTGATGGCAAATAAACATTACAGTAGGTCCTAGGAAGTTTTTAATAGTAAACATTTAACCCCACTCTTTTTTTTAATAGTGCGACCCACCTGAGTTTAGAATCTTTCTCAATTTTTGGCTCATTTCCTACAATGAGCAGACAAAATAAATGGACAGCTTGGATAAAATATATATATTATGGCAGTTCAATAGAGTGTTGGATCTGCCTTATATTTTGCCCTATACCTTAACATAATATGAGAAAAAGGACCATCGGTATGATATACCGATACACCACGGTGGCCCCTGCAAAGATCGGGTCAGACACTTAAAGGTCTGACCATTGTTTGGACGCAATCGGCATCCATTCGTATGGGTGTGTATGACATCCAACCCGTTCAACATGGTAGGCCTAACTGGAATGATCAGATGAATAAAAAAAATTCAAGCTGTCAACGGTCAGTTGAGTGGTGAATGAAAAAGGTAGTTCGGACCATAGAGATCTTGTGGGGTGAAAATTGGATTCGATGGATCAGTAAAGTCCATACATTTTAGTTAAACTAATGGCTTGATGCAACTTGCCTGTGACCTGATGTGGCCAAATGAAAGTACGCCTTGTGCACGTGTCGCGGGCCCACAAATCACTTTGTAGATTCCCTACGTGATTGGACGATTTTCCCCCATTTCCCTGCTGAGTTTTGCATGTGAAATTTTCAGTGGGCCACGTCAGGGCTAAGGGGATCCTATGTGAATGGGATTATTTGAGGCCGAGGGAAAATTATAGACCCAGGTCGGTGGGTCCCTGATTGTGGGGCCCACTTTGATGTATTTTTCTTGTATCCATTCCGTTCATCTGTTTGACTAGATCATTTCAGGACATGGAACCAAGAATGAAGTTAATCCGAATATCAGGTGGTCCACATCACTGGAAACGGTGGTGATTGAATGCCTACTGTTAAAAACCTCCTAAGGCCCACTGTAATTTTTATTTGTCATCCAACCTGTTGATAAGGTCACACAGACCTGGATGAATGGAAAACACAAATGTCAGCTTGATCCACAAACTTTTTAATGGTGGGCATTCAATACTAATGTTTTTCCTGTGGTGTGGTCCACCGGAGATTTGCATCCACTTCATTTTTAGGGCGCATGGCTTAAAATGAGCTGGAAAAACGGATAAATGGCATGGAAATACAGCACATAAATCAAAGTCGGCCCCACAGTCCCTTACCGAATCCGTTCTTCCTATATCCCCTAGCGACGGGCAATTTCACAATCAATTTCAACAGTGTAGCCTACATGATGAATGGACCAATCTGGCCTCCTTCCCAAGTTATATTATGATGCGGTTTGGCCAGTGACCCCAACAGCGGCCTGACTAGTGTCAAAGCTTTGTGGGCCCCACCATTATGTATCTGTTTTATTCACACCGTTCATCCATTTTGCCAAATCATTTTAGGGCGTGAGCCTACAAATGAGGCAGGTCTAAATCTTAGGTGTACCACACCACAGGAATATAGTGTTAACTGAATATCCACCATTAAAAACTTTCTAGTGCCTACTTGGATAAGGTCACACAAATATGGATGAAGGGAAAATATAAATATCAGCTTGATCCAATACTTCTGTGGCTCTCAAAAAGTTTTCTACGATAGGTGTTTAATCTCCACCGTTTCCTTTGGCACAGTAAGCTTGATATTTGGATCTTCCTCATTTTTGGGCTCATGTCCTAAAGTGAGCTGGCAAAATAAATGGACGGCGTAGATAAAACCAATACAATATGGTGGGGCCCACGGAGCTTTGACATCAGCTGGCTGGTGTTAGTGCCACTGGCCAAACTGCCTCCTCATTTTGCAGTAATTAGATGCTCTTCACGTGACACGTTGGAAGTAAAGAAGCCATTACGTACAATATTTCAGGAGCGGATTAGATGAGACCCCTCCATGTGGGGCCCACTGTGATGTATGAGAGTAAATCTACGCCGTCCATCCGTATTTAAAGCTCATTTTAGGTCATGATCCAAAAATGAAGCAGTTCCAAATCCTAGGAAATAGTGGTGATTGACCATTAAAAACTTCCTGTGAGCCACAAAAACTTTGGATCGAGATGATATTTGTGTGGTCTTTTCATCTAGTTGTTTTTGACCTTATCAACATGTTGGATGGAACATTCTGGTCGAATCCATGAAGTTTTTAATGGTGGGGATTTAGTCACGACCGTTTCCTCTGGTGTAGTCTACCTAAGATGTAAGGCAGCTTCATTTTTTGGATCATGCCCTAAAATGAAATTTCAAAATGGTTGGACGATGTGGATTTAAGGCACATATATCACTGTGAGCCCCAAAGTCAGGGGTCCCACCGGATCCGGCGTCTAACCTAATCCACTCCCCAAAATTTCACACATTTACCGGACTCTCACACACACCAAAGCTCAGCTTGTAAACCATCTCCACCGTCCAAAAGTAAACGGCCATGGCTTAAAAAAATCCACTATTTGGATCTTCCTAAATCCCAATATCATCTGATTGGTGGGCCATAGGCACCTATTGAACGATCTTGACCCTTGATTTATTTCTTAATAGTAACACAATATTATTAATTGTACTAGCAAATCTCTCCTTTTGTTAGTGAGGGACGGGTTTGTCTTAATGTTGTATGTACTTTTATTATTTTTATAAAAAAAATCAATGGCTAAGATCTTTGGAAGTATGTGTGGATGGATCTCTCTGTCTCAAGGCCATTAAAATAATAAAGAGAGAAGGCTGGCGAGCGATGTCTCCGATGCCTTTTCTTTGGGTTTTTCCCTTTACTGCTTTGTTGAATGGGGATCTACGATAAGTTGACGTCCACGTCGGATAATTCCTATTTTTAATTAAATATAAAATATTGATATTTACACCGATTATTTTTTATAGCACACCCTTTTTATCTATTTTTTGGTTCTGCCTGAATACAAATTGGTACTATCCTGTTACCAAAAGCAGTCCCTTTTTTTTTTTCTTTGTAGCAGACTAGGACCTACGAGCGTTATGTGGCGCGCACATGGGACCCATGAACAGAGATATGGTGAGATGATCAGAACTGTGGATGGGTCACGATTGGATAATCGTGTAATCTCAGCCGCTGATTTGTGAAGTTGCAGAATGATTTTTTTATGGGTGATAATGTAGATGGGCCACAATCAGATAATCAAGGAGAAAGGATGATCACAACACCATGATCAAACTACTCTTCAGAAGCAATGATCTCAGCCGTTTATGTGGAACCTTGATCCAGGTCCGTTTGACTTTATCGACATGTTGGGTAGCAAATAAACATTACAGTGACTCCAAGATGTTTTTAACGGTGGGGATTCAATCACCACTCTTTCCTGTCGTGTGGTGCATAGGAGATTTGGATTTTTTCATATTTTGTATCATACCTTAAAACTAAGCTTTAAAACTGGATGGACAGCTTTGATGTAAGGCATATAAATCACATTGGCCCCATACCTGACCCGGATCCATATCGACTAGGTGTAGGCAGAAGCTATATTGGGCCCCACCGCAATGTCTATGATAAATCCATTCCGTTCCTCATTTTTGCAACGTCACAATAGGATAGAATTCCAAAAATTAGATAGATCCAAAAGTTAAGTGTGCCACGCCACTGAAACATTGGGAATTGAACGGCTGAGATTTGTATTTACATTCCGTCCTAGTAGGAATAACCTTATGAACGGATTGGATGGCATATAAACATCATGATCCGCTCCCGGAAGGTTTCAGCGGTGAGCATTTCCATTCTCACTCTTTCATATGGTGTGGCCTGCATGAGTTTTTAATCTCCTTCATTTTTTGGATTCCTTACAATTGTTAGCTTTTGCAACTGATGGATGGAGTAGATTTCTCAAGGACGCCTCAGTGGTCCCCACATAGTAAAAAATGCTGGGTGGAAGAGGAAAACTTGGATACTCTGGAAAATGTCATAGATGATGCGCAGGCAATACGGAGTCCTGCATTTGGCGCACAAGAGATTCAAATTGAACTGGTCCCAGTTTCTAAACTGGGAGTGATGGACATTAATTGGACGGTTGAAACGAAGAATATCTAATTGGACGGTTTTTTCAACGATTGTGTTTGTTTGTAACGACTGATATAATTTAAACGGTTTATTTTGACTTAAGATGCGTAGGACTAAAATTTCTGAGTGCCTGTGTATCAAGCAACATACGCTACTAGAGTATCAAATAATCCCCTTAAATAAATGTTTTCTTCCTCTCTCTCTTTTTTTTTCACACGCACACGCACACACATCCAACTGGTTGGAAGATAGGTTGCCGTCCAAAAGAGAAATCCAAACCGTTCAATAGGTTGGACCCACTATTTTGATTAGAATATATGAGAAATAATTACATACATTTATCAAGTGGACCAGGCAACATAAAATAACATACGGTCGCTTATAAATAATGCAATACAAGTGTGGTCCACCTGATGAGCGTATGATGATATTGATTTCTTTTAATAACTCCTCATGGTGTGGTAAATCTATTGTACGGAGTGGATTTTAATGAACATGATAGGGTGTAAGTTATCCATTGGATGAATAGCGATTTATCGTCCAACGGATGAGATGTGAGCATATCTACTCTCCCCTGTTTTTAGACTCGGAGAGTCGTCTTTTTCCTGGAAGACTGCAGGCGCAAACCGGCAGTTATCGGAGGCATCAATTACACGTGGAAGTACGGCAGATGCGCTCGTGCGATGAGGATAGCTGCTTCTTGCCGGCCACGTGGATTTCTAACCGTGGCGATGGGGAGCGAATTAGCTGTTACCCTAACCGTGTGGGGCCCACCTTGATGTGATTTTTGAATATCCAAGCCGTCCATCTATTTTTTCATCCTATTTTGAGGCGCGATCCCAAATACTAATAAGATCTAAATCTCAGGTGGACCATACCACTAGAATCAGTGATGAATGATCATTAAAAACTTTTTATGGCCACAAAAGTTTTGGATGAAGCTTATATTTGTATTTTAGCTTCATCCAGATATTATGGACATTATCAACAGGTTCGATTTCAAATAAACGTTAAGAAAACCTTATTATGGGCTCTTTGGAATTTTTAATGGTGAGGCATTAAATCACCACTGTTTCTGTGGTGTGGTCCACCGGATATTTGGATTTGAATAATTCTTGGGACCCGTCCCAAAATGTTATGGATAAACGTATGGACGGCGTGGATATACAATACATCTCTGAGGTTACCCAGTGGCGGAGCCAGAATTGTCTTCCAGGGCAGGATCATGGGTTTCAACTGTGGGCGCTCCTGTCCTCGCTTTTTCTGTGGTGGCGTCCATTTGAGCTTTGAATGTGCCTCATTTTTTTTAGAAGTTATAAAATGATCTCTCCAAATGGGTAGACTGTGCGGATACAACACACATCCTGGTAAGGCTTATAGAACCTGGCGGTGTCACTTCAGTGGCGAGATCCCTACCAAATCTGTCGTAGCGGATTTCTTTTGCAGGAAGTTCATTTGTTAGAAGCTCAGGTGGGCCCACCGTGATGTTTGTTGTAAATTTACCTTGTCCATTCTTATTGTTAGATCATTTTAGGATTTGCCACTCAAAATGAGCCTGTTCCAAGATTCAAATGGGTAAAAAATATAAGCATTAAACTACCACAGTTAAAATACTCATGGGATGACAGAAGCTTTGAATCAAGCTACTTATTTATGTTTTCAGTTGCTCCCAATAGGAATGATGTCATGAGGATGTGAATGGCATATAAACATCACTATGGACCTATGGACCTAGGGAGGCCTCAATGGTAGGAATCTCTCTGCCCACCTTTTTCCTTTAGTGCCACCCACTTGAGTCTTTGATCCCAATCATTATCAGTCTTATAGCTTAAAATGAACTTAAAAAAAAAAAAAAAAAAAAAAAAAAAAAAAAAAAAAAAAAAGAATGACTAGGGTTGATTTCTCACAAACATCGCAGTGTCATACCTAGATTTTGGGCAGGAACTTCTTCCCAAAGGAATGAGATGGACGGTCTTATCAAGAGATCTGTGGGGCTCATGGCTATCTATATGTTTTATCTATGTTGTCCATCTATTGACAAATCATTTTATAGCTTGAGACGAAAAACTACGATAGATATAAGGCGGACCACACCTAATTAAACAACTCGGGATTAAACTCTTACGGCGGGTAATCGCCCCTGGTAACTCCTTATCCGCTCTCGTGGCAAAGAGTTTGTCGCCATCTGACAGCTGGAGTCTTTCGCTCCGGACGCGGGTTGGCTAGGGACCCTGCCACTAGCCAATGGCTAGTGGTCGGTGATATGTGGACCCCACCATGATGTATGTGTTTCATCCATTCCGTCCACACGTTTTTCCAGATAGTTTTATGGTATGATTCCAAAAAATGAGGTACGTTCATATCTCAAGTGGACCACATCACAAGAAACAGTGTTGATTGAACATTCACCATTAAAAACTTCTTTCGGGACAAGGAAGTTTTGGATCAAGCTGATAGTTGTTTTTTCCCTTCTCTGTATGACCTAATCAACAGTCTAGATGTCAAATAAACATTACAGTGACCCCTAGAAGGATTTTAATGGTGGACATTCAATCACTACTGTTTTTCTATGGTGTGGTCCACCTGATATTTGGACCTTCTTCATTGTTGGGATCAACCATTAAAATGACATGGAAAAATGGATGGACGGCGTTGATAGAGCACATACATAATAATGGGGTCCACAGAACACCGACCATCAGCCACCAGAGTCACGAGCCAAACCGCGCCCTTTGGCTCGGCTATAACAGCTGTCTCTTGGTCGCGGACAGCGAACGATAGTAGATATCGTCATCCGGATCGCCGACCCTGTGGGCCCCACCACGGATGGATCACAGATAACGTATCCAAACAAACCCAAGTTGTAACCCGTACAAGAAGTCTTTGGCAGTTTTCAGGCCATCAATCAGACAGTTAAGATTGCCCCGCCTTTTTAGGTTTTTTTGGTGATATATGGCAGGTCCAGTGTCACAAATGAACGGTGTAGATCGGAGCACAGCTTGCACTGTCATCGTGTCAGTGATCGACGTGACAAAACTTGGACAGGCCAACTAAATGGTGATCAGCAGATCTTAACCATCTAATCAGTGCGTAAATCTACTCCGATCATCAGGTGGGAATCCTTCTTTGAGCCCTACATACAAAAGATCAGCATGAGAAAAAAAAAATTACATGGACCAGATCAATGTGAGAGCATGTAATCAGTCATAATTTGTGTGAGTGGGTGTTAATTGGTTTGATTTGCAATAATTATAGGGAATTTGGTGTAAGCAAGTAATAATTATTTACTTTGCTAACCTCCTGTGATATGATATGACGTTGATAGGTATGGTGGTGTGACATTCGTACTGTGTGTACGGTCAAAAATATGTAAGGCCTTACTATGATATTTGTGTTTTGTCGACGCCCCTTAATCATTTTAGGGCATAACTAAAAATAGGGTAGATCCAAAGCTCAAGTAGTATGCACAAAAATGACATGAGAAAATGAATAGACATATATGGTGGTATTCTCAATGCCCATTTTCAGCCCAAAAGCCACCACATGCTGACACTACGTGGTTGCAACTGGCATGGAACCTCCAATCATTTAAGAGTATCTTCATTTGATCTTCTTCCAGTGATACACATTCGGTTATAAATGTAGAGGAATGAATCCTTACACTCGCTTTTAGGAGAATGAATCAACGCATGCCATGTGATCATATTTATCATGCCAATTAATGAGTCAGCGCACCCAACACACCTATAAAAGACTCATTAATAGAAATGATCTGATCACGTATCTGATTATGATATTCTCCATGGAGTCGTCTCTCATAGTCCCTCCAAAATGAGATCTTTCCAAAGATATTTGAAAATTTTGTAGCATTCGAGAAGATTTTGAAGATCAAACGGATACCCAAATGAACCCAACCATGGTTCAGACCCAGGTCAGGATAGGAGAGACAGACACAAAGGCTCGTTCAATCCTCCCTCGTCGCATATTCTTCGAAATAAAGAGAATCGGGGAACTAGTGCAGGCCTAGTTTGATAACAGATCTATACATATCAAGTGTCAAATCTCTCTAGTCTAAACCACCATCACCTTACGGATGGTTAAATGGAAGAAGAGGTTTGATCTAGACCGTCCAACACCTAAAAGTGGAGGAAGTGGGCCACCAGCTGAGTGGACATGATCGATCTGACACCCAGATCAACCCTTGAGGTCCCTGATATCAACATAGTGATCTTCATCAAAGAAACTTTGGTGGTCTCGGGCCTGGTCCGTGTCATGGGCCATGAAGATCTTGCGAAGGATTAGCTATGAGAAGAAGATCCGAAAAGCCAGCAAGTCCGGATCTAACCAGACTCATTTCTTTCCAATGCAAGTTGGTCGTTCCGGATCAATTAAGGAGATTCTCATATCCAGAATTGCGGCGTGAGCGCTAAGGATCCAGGATCAACAAAGAAAACCCAGCAAGGGTTTCAATGCTTTAACAATCTATAAAAGAAGTATTTGAAGAAGAGCTCAAAGTTCTACGTCAAACACATTAATCTACCTTTTAAATTATTTTTCAATTTATCTTTCTTAGCATAATCTAACATAGCCTAGCCTAGCCTAGTTTACATCACTACTGTTTAGCAACTCTTGCTATAGTACATTAACAATAGAAGTAAATTTTTGCAACCTTTGTTGTAGGACTATGATAAACTAAGTTTCAATTTAACTCATCACATCCATTCGGTCACACCTGGCCAGCCGCCTCGATCGTCTGTTTTGATAGACGTATTGGGTATTTATCTTTTCTTTCTTATTTATTTATTTGGTTGTCTAACAACTTGTTGATTACAATGAGCACTATTTTTAGATATTAATGAAATCAACAATATTTAACTTTCTTTAATTTACATGCGTATTCTTATTCCTTTGAAAAATATTGAACTGAGAGTACTGGTGAAAGAACAAGTCCTTAAATCTATGTACTCACGTCTATTGTCACAAGGTAAAAATAATCCATTTAGAATGGCTAACCCCTACCCTTTCACAAATCGCCGGAATGAAAGTGCAAATATTAGTGGTTGAGAGGACCCCGTATCTTGTTATTCAATCTCCAATCTGTCAGCTCAACGCGGGGAACACCAACAGTTCTATCAAACTTTGAGTTGAGTAGACTTTGACACGCCCATGCATCTTACCCACCTAAGAAAACTAAATATAGGCCATCGATCACACGAGTGACCTAGTTTTATTGAATTGGTGGCAACAATGGGGCTCCTAAAATTTTTGCTCCAGAAATGATAGAAAAATATCAATTTTCGAGGTGAAATATAACCCCTCTTCCAATTAATGTAGCACATATATGTTTTTAATTAATTGTCAAAGTTTTGGATCATACTATCTTGTATCTTCACTTTATTCTAATGAGTCACACCTAATAAACAGATTCCATGAGAGAGTCACAAGATGATGACCTCACATGCAAACATATGATTGGCATCTATCCCATTTTTCACACTAATATGAACATGAAAAAAGAAGAAGCATAGCCCACCTGAGTTTTTTATCCGGCTGATTTTTATTCCTAAGCCTATAATCATGGATGAAAGCTTATGAACTTAGTGGAATTTACGCACTTTTCAGCCTCATGCATTTTACATGTTTGCTTAAGACATATGTCGTAGAGGATTCTGGTCCTTTTGTTAAACATCTATTGGCAAGCCGCCAATTTGAAATGGCCCACTACTCTTGCATTAGACGTGTGTTGGGTACAACCCCCATCGGGACCTAGTTAGAGACGGATGGCTGGTAGGGGCTCTATGGTGACCAACTTGATATATGTTTTTTATCTACACAGTTCATCCATTTTGACTAATCATTTTAGGGCATGACCTTAGAAAGGAGGCTGATTTAAGGCTGATAAAACAGGGGGGGATGGAATGCCTATTGTTGAAAACCTCATGGGGTCATAGAAGTTTTGGATTTCAATATTTATGCTTATCTTTCGTCCAGTTTTGTCTAACCTTCTTAATAGGTTGGATGGCAAATAAACATCACGGTGGGCCCTATGAAGGTTTAAATGGAGGGCATCATTGTCATCACTTCTTCCTATAGTGTGATTCATTCAAGACTTCGATTTGCCTCCTTTTTTGGCTCATACCCTAAAATGACATGTCGAAAGAAATGAACGGCATGGATAAAATACATATATCACGGTAGGCCCCATAGAGCCTCTACTAGGACCATTTGCATCTAGCTAGGTCCTATGCAATTTGCACCCCCTTTTAGCTGTTGTTGAAAAGTTTTGAAATTAGAGTGGGCCACCGCAAACTTTTAGGTCCACCACCAAAAACCAACCTTGCATCGCAATGCACTGGGTTGATCAGAGTGCACTCGAGTGAGTAGAACATTTACATCTAGTTCTCAAACATGGGAAGGTGGCACATGTGAAAATTGCCAAGAGACCCAAGTAGATAATAAGGTGGGACCCACTATCTAGACTGCGTGTGTCAAAAAACGAACTGGCCATCTCATTGGTGGTCTTTACATGATCTAATGCATGGACGTATGATTAGTTTCTCTTAATTGTCGATCTCTTATACATTT
This sequence comes from Liriodendron chinense, assembly GCA_003013855.2. NCBI lineage: Eukaryota > Viridiplantae > Streptophyta > Magnoliopsida > Magnoliales > Magnoliaceae > Liriodendron > Liriodendron chinense. Next base: position 1,935,117 of record ML058432.1, on the reverse strand, counting down.
GTTATTCATCTGATCCTGCATTCGACTCAGATGGATTGTTACCTGACTTGGACCTTGCAAATGTGGTTCAGGTTGCTAGTTGTGAAAGTTGAGTGCCAAGAAAGTGTAAGAGCTAAAAATAGGAAGAGGATTGCATGGAGTGCCACACACCACCGACCTTGGTGGCATGTTGATATTACCAAGTATTGTGGGCCCACCATGATGTATGGGTTATATGTAGGGCTGTAAATGGGTTAGTGGACCTAATGGGGTAACCCAGACCTAGCCCATTTAGACCTGACCTAGACTCGACCCATTTGTTAAATGGTACAGGTCCGAGTCCAAGAACAGACCCATTTGCTAAACGGGTCTGGGTCTAGTTTCCTTTATATTAGGCCCGACCCGAGCCAACCCAACCCAAACCCATTTAGTAAGTGGGCGGGTTTGGTCTATGTTTCAACGGACCCATCCAATCTAGACCTGTCCAAACCCAATTTTAAGCCTTGTAAAAATGCTTGCATACTAGATCCAGACCTAGACCCATTAAACCTGACCTATTTATAAATGGGTCTGGGTGGATCTCCCTCTACCAGGCCCAAACCCATTTATAAATGGGTCTGATGGGTTGACTTGGACCCGACCCAGACCTAGACCCACCCATTTAGTAAAAGGGTTTGGGTTTAAAATTTGGCCCAGACCCATTTAGTAAATGGGCAGGTCTGATTTTGGCTAAACCTACCCCGAACCCGACCATTTACAGCCCTAGTTATATGCACATTGTCCATCCATTTTGTGAGATCAATTTAGTGCATAAGCAAAAAAAAAAGGCATATCCGATATTTACACTCATTTTTGGTGCCCTGATGTAGACCAATCAAAGGCCGCCACGTGTTGACACTACGTGATTGTAACTGGCATGAAACATATTTTCATCCAAGAGTATCATTGTTTGATTTTCCTTTGACAATATGCATTTGGTTATAAATGCAAAGGCATGGACCCTTACATCCACTTTTAGGAGAAGGAATCAGCGCATGCCATGTGGCCATAATTATCATGCCCATTAATGAGGCAACTAACACAACATGTCTATAAGAGACCTACTAAGAGAATGGATCTAATCACGAAGCTGGTTATGATCTTCTCGGTGAGGCCATCTCATAGTCCCTCCAAAATGGGAGATTTTTCTAGAGACATTCGAAATGGCTATAGTATTTCAGAAGATTCTGAATATCTACAGATTAGACTAATATCTAAACAAACCCAGCCATAATTCAGACACAGATCCGGAGGAACAAATATATCGGCTCGATCAAGCCTTTTCCATCGTACGTTAATCGAAATTAAGAAAATGAAGAAACTATATCAAATCTAGAATGATGACACATCTGTGTCAGGTGCCAAATCCCTCCATCACTCCAAACTATCATCTATGTGATTGTTAAGTGCATGACGAGCTTTGATTCGAATTGTCCAACACCTTGAAGTCGACGAGGCGAGCCATCAACAAGAGATGTTGAACAGTCGTTATTGATCCGAGTCAGGCCTTTGGCCTGGTTGTCTTCAGTAGAGGAATCTTCACATTCCCAAGCTTGATATAATAGCCCAGATCCAGAGAAACTTTGTTGGTCCCTGGGCTGATCTATGTAATGGGTCATGAATGTCCCCACAACGGATCAATTATGAGAAGAAGATCCGAGAACCTAGCGAGTCCGGATTTAATTGGAGTCCTTTATTTCCAACACTCCTGATCAATGAAGGAGATACCCATATCTAAAATCGCGACGTGAGAGCGAAGGAACCATAATCAGCAAGGAAACCCCAATGAGGGTTTCACTGCCTCAACAAGGTATAAAAGGAGCAATCGAAGAATAGCTCGAAGCCCTACACCAAACATATTAATCTACTTCGATTTAAGTAATCACACTCGCCTCGATCATTTGTTCCAATAGACGAATCAAATATTTATCTTTTCCTCTTCTCGTTTATTATTATTTAGTTGCCTCATAACTTATTGATTGTAATAAACATCATTTCTACATATTAATGAAATCGGCAATATTTTGTCTTAATTTGCTTGTGCATGCTTATTCCTTTGAAAAATATTGAACTGAGAGTACTAGTGAAATAACAAGTCTTAAGTTATAGACCTATATCTATTGTCACAAGGCAAAAAGAACTCATTCGGAAGTGCTAACCCCTACCCTTTTACAAATCACTTGATCGGAAGTGCAAAAATTAATGGTTAAGAGAACCCTACGTCTTTGGATCCCATTCTCCAACATGTTCAACTCAACGTGGGGAGCACCAGTGATTTAATCAAACTTTAAGTTGGGTAAGCTTTGGCACGCCTATGCATAGTACCCACACATGGAAACTGAACATAGGCCCTGGATTATAGGAGTGGATCAATTGGACTGAATTGGTAGCAACATCAAAACACCCACACCTTTGGGACAGTGGGAGACTGACTGTAGATAACCTCATCTCAACGCTGAGGTCAAGGCATCGAATCCCAATGAGGGGTGGCTACCATCATGAGGCCACATAGACCTTCATTAAGGGAAAAACAAATATAAGATTGATTCAAAACTTCTATCAACCCATTGCTTTCTGTGGTGTGGTCCACTTGAGCTTTGAATTTATCTCATCTTTTAAATCAATCCGTAAAATGATCTTGCCAAATAGAAGAATGGCTTAGATATAACACATACATTATGTTGGGCCCCACAGAACCTGGTGACGTCAACACCCCACGGTAAGGGCCCCACGGTAAGTCCCCCCCCGTCTTTTCAATAAACTGGCCTATATTAAGCCCAGATCAGAAGAAATTGCAGAATTACCTTATCAACGGACTTGATCGTGCGAGTGCCACGTGGTACCAATCGCGTTAGACGTGGTCTGGCTACTGACGCTGCCACTAGCCAGGTGGCTAGTGGTCGATGCTCTGCGGGCCCCACCATGATGTATATGTTTTATCCATGCCGTCCATCCATTTTTAAAGATCATTTTAGATCTTGATACAAAAAATGAGGAAGATATAAATCTCAAGTGGACCACACCACGGCAAAACAGTAGTGATTGAATGTCCGGCCCAACCGTGCCAGGCCAAGCCGAGCCCATCCAACCACGTCAAGCCAAGCCGAATCCCCGCTCTGCCATTAACTTCGGAGACTTCAACCGCATAAGGAATAGGGGCCACCATTTTCTAAGTTGTGGTGTCTCATCATCCACCGTACACGTGGGACACATCCAAATTAATCCAGATCGGCAAATTGTAAGGACCTTCTCTGATCGATCATGTCCCAAAAATAACACTGATCGAACATTCCCCTTCATCCATTTTGGAATCCATAGTAAAATAATCAATACCCCAAATTCAACAAGAAAAATCAGAGCTTTACGACCATTTGATCATCACTAATTTCGGAACATTATAAATCTACATTATCCCGATATTTGAACCGGTCAGGATATCTTTAATATGTCTCACGTGCGAGTAGATGAGACACCACAACTTAAACAAAAGTGACAGGGAACTATCACGGTAGTCTTTCAACCGGAAGAAAGTTAAAAGGGTCGTACTCCATCCTACATAGGACCCGAATCGTACGCAGCGCGTAAAACTACCCAAGCTCTGTGGGACCCACCTGTATTATATATAGAAAATCTCGTCCGTCCATCTGGTAATAAACATCATTTTTAATGTACCTAAAGAATCTAATCTCGATTAACCACTTAAATAAGAGCACAATCATGAAAACATTGTAAAAGTGCTCTCAAAACCGTTAAAATCACAAAGTATGTACCACCTAAGTTGTTTATCTAGCCAATATTAGAACGTAGGGTTTAAATTCTAGGATAAAGCCTGATAGACGGATTTGATTTTTAGATACACCAAACGAGGGGCCCCACGGGCTTCGGCTGCTGTACGGACAGCGTGAAATAGGTGTTGTACGGAGGAGCTCCAGTCCCTACAGAGATGGATGTGGGGCCCACTTTGAATTTCCTTGACCGCAGCAGTAAACCCAGCCACAGGTTAGTTATCTTTTTTAACCATGGTTAATTCCTACCCTTTAAATAATACCCGCTTTCCCTCTCTCTCTCTGCCGCTCACTATTTTCAAGTTTCTCTCAGACAGAGAGAGAGAGAGAGGGATTCATGCGATTTTCCTCCATTTCTAGCGCTTGAGCTTGCCAAAACCCTCGCCGGAAAGCCGATCCACTTTGCCGGGAAATGACGGTATTCGGGCACTCCGGGGGAGGATTCCTCACAGGGAAGCAGGTTTTTCCGGTGGATTACGAGTCGGATGTCTCGCACCGGCTCGTGGAAGCGTCGCATTGCGGCGATCTGAAGTCGGCGTTGGAATTCATTGCGGATCCGTTCGTGGACGTGAACTGCGTCGGCGCCGTGTGCCTGAGGTCGAGGAAGGCGGAGGTGTTGCTGCACGACGAGTCCGCCGTTGAAGTCCGGGTCGTGTATGAGGAGTTTAAGACCGACGTTTCGCCGCTCTTCCTCGCTGTCCACGCCGGAAATCTGACGCTCGTACGGAAACTCCTGGTATTTCTTTCATTCTCGTTCCCTCATTTTCTTCGGATCGCTTGCCCTCTCCCTCTCTCTCACTGTCGATTGTTGAAATTTGCAATTTTTTTTTTTGGATTTTTTGGGAGTTTTGATGTGTTATTTTTTTTCTCCTTCTGATCGCTTGCTCTCTCTCTCTCTCTCTCTCTCTCTCTCTCTCTCTCTCTCTCTCTCTCTCGCTTGTTGACATTTGCGTGCTTTTTTTTTTTTTGGATTTTGGGAGTACGATGTGTTTCTTCTTCTTCTTCTTCTTCTTCTTCTTCTTTCTGCTTCTCTCACTCTATCTCTCTCTCGATTGTTGAAGATTGCCTTTCTTTGTATTTTTTGGGAGTCTGATGAGTTTTGTTCTTTGGATTGCTTGATCTCTCCCTCGATATCTCCATTTGTTGAATTTTACGGGTTTTTTTTTAAAAGGATTTTTTGGAGTTTGATGTGTTTTTTTTTTTTCTTTTCTTTTCAAATTGAGAAGTGGTTTAGTTGTTCTTTGGGGTTCCGTACATTATGCCCCAAACTGCAATCTGAGCTGTTCATCTAGTGGTCCACACTACGCGAGAGTCATGATGCAACGTTTGCGTTGATTTGATTAGATGATCCTAACCGTCGAAGCAATGGACTTCTGCTGTTTGGTTGAACTGTTCTTTTTCCCTGCTTTAACCCTCTGATTTCATGGCCATGGCCCATTGGCTGTCCAATCGGTGGGATCTTTGGGTTTGCTGCCTTGCTGGCTTATCCAAAATGGGTTCCAGCAAGTCAATCGGGTAGGTTTTTCATGCATGATGGGCCATCCTTTGTGGGGCCCACATGAGTGTGTCATTCATCGATAGTGGCTTGCGAATCACCATTTGCGTTGCTCCCTCGAGTTACCTGCATTTTCCGTAATCATTCCTTTTCTCTCCCTCTCCCTCTCCCTCTCCCTCTCTCCATGAGCACAGCTCTTTTCTAAAGTAGACAAATAGCCGTGCCTGTAGCAAAACCTTTAGCTAACTATCGTGGGTGGAACGTTGATAAGATCCACCCCGTCCATCAGGTACGCTGCCTCAAGTTCACCATAGAACCCAAAAATTATGATGATCCCACACTAAGGTGGGCCACACAAAGGAGACATTTGGGATAGGACGCCTTTCATTAGTTGTGTAAGGCCCACTGGTTTTTATAGACCATCAGGTGGGCCATTCTACGTGAATTTAGAGACTTTAGGGATAATTTTTCTGGGGTGGCCCACCTTAGTTTTTGTACCAAGGCCAAACAAGGTGTGATGTGCCTGATGGACGGTGTGGATATCATAGAGGGTTTATGATGTTTTATAGGGCTTCTTTTTATTATATTACACCCATCTATATGATAAATAATCCACTTTCCTCTCTATTTTTTGATAGAATGATACAACGTTTTACTATTGTATTGCCAAAAGTAGAAAGGAAAGGGATTTTGTTAATGAATCAGGGGGGGTGCAGAATGTAAATATGGACTTCTCTTTTCTTTTTCTTGTTTTGAAATTTCCTTTTTCATGAACAGATTTTCTCTGCCTGAAATCTGAAGCTGTCGCTGATAAATTGCGGAGTGAAATCATATCTATTCCATTTACTTCCACTGTCAGTAGCCTTTAAAATGGGAAATTTGCGGATTGTGTTGTGTCATACTCTCTCTCATCTGTCTGCAGATGAGAAATCCTAATAATGCACTTTGAAGGTGCACTCGCCTCTCACGTGGAAAGTATCACATGTGTGACACATCAGAGCCGTTCATCAGTTGATTCCCAGTATACGTTCACATCTTCACGGGCCAGTTTCTCTCCCACCTGATGATCAGAGACATTGCATTGAGAATGGGGGATCGCTGATGCGTGCACGTGTCACCTACGCATGTGAGGCGATGTGCGGCTCGAGCGAGGACACGCATTTCTCGTGTGAAGATGATAGGACTGATAGACTGACAGAAACCTGAGAAATGCAGAACGTATTCCAATGGTCCACAAAAAGATCTGTTTATCGGACGTCTTGGATCGTCTTATCAGTGAATATGTTGGGTAACGTGCAGCAATAGGCGGGTCTAGAAGGCATGTAGTGTAGGCGTGGTTTTCAATATTATTTTATTCACCCGCGTGTAGAAGTCATTCATCTGCATATTCACCTGAAAGTGCACCATTGCCTGTGTGGCCCACCACCATATTCTGCAGATACCATCCAACCCACTCATTGAGTCCCGCCGCGATTATGGGATTCCATAGAAGTCTGGACTGTCCAATAATTAAGTGGGTCACACCATTAGAGAAAAAGATGCTCTAAATTCACATAGGTGATGATGGTTGGATTGGTCTGATTTCAGTGGAGTCCTATTTTCATGGTGGGCTGGGCTGGCTTGGATACCATACACACGGACGCGGATTGCGTCCTTCCTCAGTATGGACGCAAAGCGTCCATGCTGATCTGCATAGGGCCCACCATAAAGTATCGGCTTCATCCCTTTCTAAGATCATTCTAATAAGATCATTCTAATGTATTTGAACAAGAAAGAGGCAGATCCAACGCTCAGGTGGACCACACTAAATAGTGAGCTCGGTTGCATTAATGCGACAAAAGCATTTAATGCAAGAGTTATCTCTGGTGTGGCCCACCTGAGTGTTGGATCTGCCTCATTCTTGGTCTCGTACCTTAAAATGATCTTAGAAAATGGATGGAGGGCATGGATAAACAGATACATCACGGGGGGGGCCCCTCCATAGATCAGATACATCCTCCCCAATCTGCTTCCCGTCACCCTACGGTGTACTCCACATGCAACCCGTGTAGAATAAGGTGACTGGCAAGCATTTGAGGACGATCCGTTGTCGTAATAATCGTGGTAAATTAAATATGCCTTTATTTTTTTCTGACTTTGACAGGATTTGCTAAAGGGTCGCTGTTTCTCCTGGCCTTTGGCTGTCTTTTTTTAATTTAAGTTTTCTATGTTTTGTCAGTATTCTCTGTGCTCTTAGTTGCGTGTTGTTGCTGATTTCTGTGTCGATGGAAGCATGGCCATGTAAAAAGTAAAATCCGTATCTCAGTGTAGTTTAAAAAACCTTCTTCATTTTCCAGAAAGTGGGCATGCCCATCTGTGGATCAGGACCATCCAACTGACTAAAAATCCCATGATGCACCAATGATCAAGAGATTACTTTGCCCATGACTTCTGCTCACTGTCCAAAAGGTGGGCTTCGTGCCGGAGTTTGTTTCCTTCTTTTTTTTTATCCAAGTATATTGTAATATTTAATATTGAAAATAATAGTATGTGAATGTGTTGAGTCTCTTGATGAGTGAGTTGAGTTTGTCTGAGCCTTGTCTCCGAGTCCTAGGATTGATAATCAATTTCTTGTGTGAGGCATCCATGGCACTGAAACCGGATCGTGTCCCCATATCAGGCTGATGCAGGAACTGTAGGTATTAGATGATACTTCAGTGGTTGAAGTTTGACTCTTACTGAAAGTGGTGAAGTCAAAAGGTTTTTTACTTCCTTTTTTTATTTTTTGGAGTCTTTGTGAAATTTGTTAGAGTAGAGTCTACTTTGCCGAGTTGAATCAGGTTTCTTCTGAATAATTTATACAGATCTAACCATCAGATCTATGCAATGATTCACCATTTGGATGGTCTAGATCAGTGATCATGCAAACTGATTGTGAATTGAGGATTTAAGATGTTTTTATCGTTTTTCATTTGCATTGTTAGACGTATGAAAAGCACCCATAGAATGGTTGCTTTTATCTGGGTTTTTATTAGGGATACTGATTGCATATGACTTATCTGTTTCCATAGGAGCATGTGGCATGGCACATGCGCACAAGATCCAAAGGGATCAAGCGGTGGGCCCCATCACATGTGGGCCATCGAAAAATAGTCCGGCTTGGAAATCCCTAACCACATGATTTAGTATAGAAAGTATGAGCACTGCAAATTCTTGGGGCCCATTCAATATTAGTTGCAAGAATTGTATGATCATTGTCCTGAAGAAATGCAGCAATAGCATATTCGGGTTTTTAGTTTTACAAGTGGGACCCATGGATCAGTGATGCGGAACAGTGATCTGTTTGGCCCCTCCTGGATGGACCATGCCCTGAAATTTCTTGAGGTGGGAGATTCTAGCCACCGATCTTGGTTATTTTCCTGTTGAAAAAGAGATTGTTGATGCACCTCATGTCTTATCCGTCTATGTGCAGTAACAAATCGAAAGATTAGAGCTGCCCTAATCTTGCCCCATTTAGGACATGTCCAGCGGATGGTCCTCTACAGAGGGCCCCACCATGTCAATGTCTGGACGACCATCCATGTGCAGGCACCACTTGCCCAAACAAAAGACCCAAGTGTGCTTAGCATGTGATTGGCTTCATTTCATTTACATGCGCACATACACCTCCCATCTGTCTCTTTTATTGAGCGTATCCTCACATTCTCTTTCTCACTCACAAAGCATCTTCTGCCCATACCCTATTGGTCTTACATCATTTACTATCTCCTTTGTCTTTGCATGACCATATCTTATGCATCCCCCAACATCAGTCCAAACACACCCTCCCCTCCTTGCCACATCAAAACAAAACCCAAAAAGAACAAGAAATGAAAGATGCACCATTAATGTATCTGATGTGCAATAATGTAACAGAGTGTTGGCGCAGACGTCAATCAGAAGCTTTTCAGAGGATTCGCGACGACAGCAGCGGTGAGGGAGGATCGCCTGGAGATCTTGGAGATCCTCCTCAAGGCAGGTGCATCGCAGCCAGCCTGTGAAGAGGCTTTGTTGGAGGCGAGCTGTCATGGCCGTGCGAGGCTTGCTGAGCTGCTGATGGGTTCCGACATGATCAGGCACCATGTTGCTGTGCATGCGCTTGTGACAGCTAGCTGTAGAGGGTTTGTTGATGTAGTCCATGCACTAATTAAGGTAAATGCTTGCTCAAAATTCTAACATTGTGTCAAAATTCTAACATCGTGAATTCGTGGAGACTACTCGTGAGCTTGCCTTGTTTTGATCGTACAATGGGAATCGTGCTGGTGTCTGGTGCTGATAGTGAAATGCCAAACAATGGGTCATGACTTGAATGGGCCCAGATGGCCCAGCTATCTGATCTCAGTCAAGTGTGACAAAGTTCACCAACATTGCAGTTCTGTCATTGTCGGCCAAGCTCAGATCATTGCTCACCAACACTCCTTTAAAGAGATATGTTGAGGGTAGATCAGCACTCAGGAAGAAATGTTTCCATTTTGGTGGATCTAAACCCTTTCCTTTTCAAATGAAGGGATCTTTCGGTCATTTATCTGTAATTCAAAACATAAGATCATGATAGGAAGGGAAGTGAATCTTTATGCCTGCTAGACTATACACGCACATCTTTGATTGGGATTCACTGATTACGCCAATAGTTCAAAATCTCAAAACTGGGCTCAGTGTCTGCCGGTGTTGGGTCTACGATCAAACGTTTACTCGACTCAATGAAATTTGAGATCTTTATAGTCGAAATAAATACTGGAAATGGATCTCTTTGGTTAAAAAAAATGAGAGATGTGCATGTCCAATTAGTCAGACTGTTAATTTACCATCCAACCAATGAATAATTTCCATCTTTGGTTTAAAAAAATGAGAGATGTGCATGTCCAACTAGTCAGACTGTTAATTTACCATCCAACCAATGAATAATTTCCATCATATCATGTGCAACATCCCACCCATTCAAAAGATATTCACCATGAGTATCACCATATGCAAAAACCGAACTGCACATGCACCTCATCAAGTGGGCCACACTGTATTGTTCGTTATGCATTATTTCTATCTTTTGGCCCACTGATATGAGTGTAATGGGGCCAACCTACTCAACAGATTGGAACTTATCCACTGGTGGACAGTAACTAATTGCTGACTGGTAAGAACTTACAAAATAGTCGATGCGACAAGAGGCATTGGAATCTGACTGAGTTAACCAGGTGAGTGACTCGACACAAGTGAGCGCAACCTAGTTGCAATTAGGTTCCTAGTGATTCAGCAAAGATCTCACCAAGTTTTAGAACTACGCATTTTCTTTCTACTTGGCAATAGGCAGCACAACGTTTGTAGGTAGAATGAATCAAGGACAGGTGGTTTTGCTTGTATCAATGTCGTTTCACTTATTTCACCATTCTTCTGCTTTTGTCTTTATTTTTATTGCAGTGTGGGGTGAATGCGGATGCCACAGATCGCATGCTGCTCCGTTCATCAAAGCCATCCTTGCACACGAATACCGACTGCACGGCCCTCATCTCGGCAATTGTAAGCAGGCAGGTCTCTGTGGTGCGGCAGTTATTACAGGTGCAGCATAAATGAACTGTCTTCCCTTCTCATCACGTGATTCTTTGAATGACACTTTATGCATGCCTTTAATGCATCTTATGCTCTTTCATAAGCTATATTATGCCTTTAATGCATCTTATGCTCTTTCATAAGCTTCTTGTGTCCTTTGGTCTGTTTTCATAAATGTATTGAAGGAATCTCTTCGCTATATTACATTCTGATGCATTGCTATACAGACTTTAGACTCTGGATTCAGGGTCATCTTTCAACGATCCAAACCATTCGATGATGGGCCCTTAACCTTTAAATTGGAATATCTCAACCCTTTGATCATTTGACTCTTTTCAATGATGAACACGGATGGCCTACGTAAAAGGCTGAATGGTCAAAGGGTTAAGCGTTTCAGATTGTAAGGCTTTGGGGTATCCTCTATACACAGTGTGGCCCATCATATAAGCGGTTTAGGTTGCTGAAAAGGACCTGGATCCAACAGCCAATGTCCTGGTCGACCATGTTACAATTTGTTGGGGTGCATTCTAGCAAACCCTCCTTGCCATTTACAGTGTCCATCAACAATCCCAATCCCCACGCAAAATCCTGACTATTCATCTGGTGGGCTCCATGGGGATGAATCACATTCCAAGAATTTTATATAAAATTAGACAATTATTTCCCCCATTATATTCTTTTCACCCTTGTGGGTCATTCCTCTGAATGTTTTAAATCACTCTGGCAGTGGCAGGTGCCAGTCCAGTAAAAGATATTACTCTTCGGGTACTGGGCCCCACGATATATCAGCCATAGCTGAATTTTCTGAATACCGTATTACACCAAGGTTTAAAGTATCGCCCCCAACCTGTGTATTCTACCCAGTACGTACTCGCATGTCTATGAAAAATAAAAGCTGTATAGGCCAGTCGTGAACGAGACATATGTAGTACACTGATTTTAAACCTTGCTATACGCCAACTAACACTGTTGAATCCACCAATCAGATCATTTATTGTATAAATGGGCTGGCTGGGCTATTCAAAATCTGGACCCACACAAATTCAGGCCCAGCCCATTTACATCCCCCCCAACACCCCCCCCCCCCCCCCCCCCCCCAGTTGAAACTCTATGATCTAATTGTTTTTGTTTTATTTTGCATGTTTTCCTTCACATCTGAGAAGGCTGGTTTAAGAACGGACACCAAAGTGAGTCTGGGAGCCTGGTCATGGGACACTGCTTCAGGTGAAGAATTCCGAGTGGGAGCGGGACTCGCCGAGCCCTACAGTGTCACCTGGTGTGCAGTAGAATACTTTGAAGCCTCCGGCTCTATCCTGCGCATGCTCCTGCAGCACCACTCACCCAATGCACTGCACTTCGGAAGGACCCTCATCCACCATGCCATTCTCTGTTCTAATGCAGGAGCGCTCGCCGTGCTGTTGGAGTGTGGAGCTGATGCCGAGTTCCCAGTGAAGACAACTAGGAAGACTGAGTTCCGGCCAATACACATGGCTGCTCGGCTTGGATTGACCACCGTCCTCCAGTGCCTGATCAATGCCGGCTGCAATCTTGATTCTCGAACTGAATCCGGCGATACAGCCCTGATGCTCTGTGCCAGATACAGGCGAGATGACTGCCTCCGTCTTCTTGCCTCAGCTGGTGCTGATTTTGGTCTGGTCAACTCGACTGGCCAGTCTGTTGGGTCGATTGCCGGTTCGAACAAATGGGCCCTTGGATTTCAGCAAACAGTGCTTGATGTTGTTCGTGCTGGCAAGATCATCCATTCAAGCAATGAATCCAGTCTTCTCACCATTGATGTTCGTGTCTCTATCAGGAAATGTTGAAGCTCTGACAGCGCTTCTTGAGTGGCCAGGGATAAACCTTGACGAGCAAGATGAGAATGGAATCTCGCCAGTCATGATCGCTGCGATGGAGGGCCATGTCGAAGCCTTCCGCTTGTTGGTTTTTGCGGGTGCTGATGTAAGGACTTTGCAACAGATCCGGTGAGACAGCTATCTCGCTGTCACAAATGAACAACAACCGTGATCTCTTCGAGAAGGTGATGCTCGAATTTGCCCTTGAAAAGGGCAACCGAGGTGCTGGAGGATTCTACGCATTGCACTGTGCAGCCCGACGGGGAGATGCAGTGGCAGTGCAACTGTTGACGAGCCGGGGCTACGATGTCAACATCCCCGACGGTGACGGGTACACCCCACTCATGTTAGCCGCAAGGGAAGGCCACGGGTCCCTCTGTGAGCTGCTGATTTCATGTGGGGCCCTGTGCGAGATCAAAACTGCAAGAGGTGAGACCGCCCTCTCGCTTGCTAGGAAGAACTGCGGCGTCAGCAGCGACGCAAAACGTGTGATCTTGGACGAGCTGGCAAGGAAGCTGGTGTTGAGTGGTAGCCGAGTATTGAAGCACACCAAGTGCGGGAAGGGAACACCGCACGGGAAAGAGATGAAGATGGTGGGGACTGCAGGGGTGTTGCGGTGGGGGAAATCAAACAGGAGGAACGTGGTGTGCAGGGAGGCGGAGGTGGGACCAAGCTCGGCTTTCCAGAAGAACCGAATGAGGAAAGGGGACGCATATGAGCCGGGGGTGTTCCGGGTGGTGACGACAAAGAACAAGGAGTTTCATTTCGTGTGTGAGGGAGGTGTGGAAATGGCAGAGCTGTGGGTGAGGGGGATTAAACTGGTTACACGAGAGATTTTTGGGAAGGGACAAAAATGTTAAGGTATGTGATATGAGAGCTGATGGACACTTGGAAAACTGAATGTAAAGAGAAGTTTGGGGGAGAGAGAGAGAGTGGAGTACTTCATCTCGAAGACTCTTGTTTTTTTTTTTCTTTGGCTATGTGGGATGTAAAGCTTGACTGTAGAGAGGTGTAAAACCGTTGTTGGGAAGTTGGGAGTGTAGTTTTTTTTTTTTTTTTACTTAGGCTTGGGTTACTTTGAGAAGCTTCAATAGGCATTTGTTCGATGAGCCACAATCGCCATTTGGTGGGAAAACTTCGTTTCCAACAATTGATTGTTTGGTTCACATGTCGAAAATGAAAACCCAACTGCGGCAAAGAGACTGGCGAGGTCGATTGGTACCTGGATGCAGTGGGGTACACATGATGTGTAGACAACCCACCCATATGACACGTCCCATCGTTTTACCCTTGGATAAAAAAAATTAGGCTGATCCAACACTACGGTGGGCCATAATACAACAATTTGAGAGGGGATGGTTGGGTCCTTAGTGCGGAGTGGAATACAATGCAATACAATTTGTTTATGAAAACCATCTCAGGAATTTCCGTTTATGATAGCATCAAATTTCTACAATTCAACAATATATGTAAATGGTGAAGGTTATATCTACACACAATGTATATGATGGAAATGTATGCGATGCTCTAGTAAGTGTCGAGGAAGATATGTACCATCTACAAAAGTAGATTGATAAAGTTTTAAGTATTGCATATTTATATCTTATTTTGCATTGCTTTTATTATATATATCATGCTAACTAGTTTTAATTATATGTGTTTTATGTGCAAGGAGAGAGTTAAAGTCAAAGATAGAATTTGCGATTAAAATAATGATTTAAATCCCAAAAGATAATCAAGCCAAATAATGGATGCTTGGAAGATTAAAGGGGATTTCAAGTGCCAAATAATAAAAAAATCAAGTACCAAAGATCGAGAAAAAATAGAAAATTAAGCACTCAATCAACAGAATTAACAGTCTGATCAATCCCACCAAACAAAGGTTCGGTCCGATTGAAAGTGGCAAAAACAGTCCAGAATTAACAGCCTGATCGATCCCACCAAACAAAGGTTCGGTCCGAGCGAAAATGGCGAAAACAATCCAGCAACCAGAAGCAGGAAACAAACTTAATTTGGCTCGACTAAATTAGTATTCGATGCAACTGAAGAGTTGTTCGATGTGGCTGAATTGGGTGCAAAGTGGACAACGAGTTCAGAGATTTTTTATAGAAATTCGGTTCGATCGGAAGATTCGTCGGCTGGCTTCAATGTGACCGAAGCATAACAAAAGTGTATGATTTTGAAGTCAGTTCAAAGTCGTTGTAGTAAGGAGGTGTTTTAGGTAATTTTAAGTACAAATTAAGGCGAGAGAGAGAGAGAGAGAGAGAGAGAGAGAGAGAGAGACCAAGTGACAGCAAAGCTACACCCACACCTTTGGGACAATGGTAGACTGAGTGAAGATAACCTCGTTTTCAACACAAAGGTCCTGGTATCGATTCCCAATGTGGGGTGGCTAACATAGAAGTATTACTAACAGTGTGAGTGTGTGTATTAACAGTGGGATGTGTGTACTAACTAAAAAAAGTGATAGCAAAGTTTTCTAGGCGTCATTCTTCTGCTTCAATCCTTCAATTCTAGTTTGTTTTTCATGTTTTTCTTTTATTTTTGTTTTAGGATGTTAGGCATACTAGGTTAATCTCTTAGCCAAGGCTAAGGAATGAAGCTTGTAGTTAATTATAGTATTTAATTTATTTGATTTAGTAATAATGATTTAAATGATGACATTAGATTGAATTGGTTTGAATTTATTTTATAAAAGTCTTTGAGTTGTTTATTGTCTTGATTTGTTATGAACTCCGGTTACATTGGATGCTTTGATTGAGCAGTTACTTGACTTGTTTAGAGAATAAATCAATTTGTATAATTGATTAATCTGTTGTGAACTAAGAGTACAATAAATGCTTTTGATTCCATGTTAAGAAACAATACACTGAGATAGGAAAATTATTTTATTTATTGTATTCTTTACATGCTATTCTCCTCAATTTATAAAGTGAACTATACACAAGACTACGGACTATACAATTGCTCTCAAATATTTGCTTAAGAGACACGAATACCAGCACTATTAGATTTATTACTATAGCTAGTTTGTTTTCCTTGTATGGATTTCCTTGAATTGAGGATCTTTATTGTGTTGTTAAAGGATTCTGATTTATTCCTTGATTCATGGGATGTTGATTCGGTAAGACTGTCAATACCTTCCCCCCCCCGGCAATCTTAACAGGAGCTATCGAATGTTAAGAGCGCCACGAAGTACCGTAAACCAAGCAGTGAACAGTGGTTTGGTTAGGTCGTTTGCTTTTTTAACCTTGCTGGAGAGAAATTGAACCAACAACTGGTTGCTTGCAACCCGTCACATACAAAATGAAAATCTATTTTAATATGTTTTGTATGTGCATAAAAGACAGGATTAGAGGATAAATAAGTGGCGCCTATATTGTCACACTAAAGAGTAGGAGAACGAGAGAGAGGATATCCAAGTTCACCAAGGAGAGATTGTAACCATTGCACTTTGGCAACAGCATTAGCCAAGGCCTTGTATTCGGCTTCTGTACTACTTCAAGCAACAGTGTGTTGCTTGCAGGAACTCCAGGAAACTAGATTGTTACTCAGAAAAATGCAATAGGCGCTAGTAGACCGACGATCATCTCGATCACCTGCCCAATCAGAGTTTGAATAAGCGGCAATATGCATGTAGGTACGACAATGTAGGAGAAGACCATGAGAAATAGTATGCTTCAAATAACAAAGAATTCGTTTTATAGCTTGCCAATGAGGAAGTAATGGTCGGTGCATAAACTGACATACACGATTGACAGAAAAAGCAATATCGAGGCGAGTGAAAGATAAATACTATAAGCCACCAACTATACTGCGATATAGAGTTGGGTCTTCAAAGAGCTCACCTGCATGGGCAGAAAGAAAGCATATCGAAGCCATGGGAGTAGTGGTTGGCTTTGCAAGAGACATGTTGCTTCGAGTGAGCAAATCAACAATGTATTTTCGCTGTGTAAGAAACAGTCCTTCAAGAATGTGGAGAGCCTCGACACCTAAAAAGTAGTTCAAGGTGCCACGATCTTTAACAGCAAAATCTGTATTAAGTAGCTTGATAACTAATTCAACAGCCACAGAATTGAACCTGGTGACAATAATGTCATCAACATAAATTAGGAAAAAGATGACCAGTGAACCTTGGCGAAAAATAAACAAGGAGGAATCTGCCTTAGAGCTGGTAAAGTCAAAAGCCAAGAGGCGAGTACTAAGTCTGGAAAATGATGCACGGGGCGCTTGTTTGAGGCCATACAAAGAACGATGGAGACAACACACATGATTTGGGAATTGAGGGTGCCTAAATCTAGGGGGTTGGATAATGTAAACTTCTTCTTCTAGAAAACCAAGGAGAAAAGCATTTTGAATGTCAATTTGACGTAAGCACGAACTAAAGGAGATTGCAATGGAGAAAACGGTGCGGATGGTTGTAAGCTTGACAACCGAGTTAAATGTTTCTGAATAGTCCAAGCTAAATTGTTGATGATAGCATTTGGCAACAAGGCGAGCTTTGTGACACTCAATAGAGCAATCAGCCCGACATTTAAGGCGAAATACCCATTTACAGTCCAACAACATTTTGATGGGGAGATGGCGAAACTAAGGACCATGTACCATTCTGAAGAAGGGCATCAAACTTAATATTCATGCTAACACCAAGTAAGCACACATGTTGAATATAACTTCTTGGCAAAGGATTAAGGAATCATACTGATCTTCTATAAAGTCCAATCAATCTCTCTAATTGTGGCTCTCACTACCCGACACTCAGCCAGGTGCATTTGGTTCCCATGGTTATTAAACCATCTCTTGTGTCAGTTTGTCTTTATAATTAAAGATTAGATCATCACCTGACAACCATAATTCACTCAGAAACTTAATTGAACATTTCATAGATAATAGATACAGTGCACATCGTAACTAGGATTATCATATAACTACAAGCATATCACATGCCAAACTGATAGTGCTATCATAAGAGTAACATAACACATACACAATATTTGAGATACAATTAGGGCTGTAAATGGGTCAATGGACCCGATGGGGTACTCGGACCCAACCCATTTAGACCCGACCCAGACCCGACCCATTTGTTAAATGGTACGGGTCTGGGTCCAAGAATAGACCCATTTGTTAAACGGGTTTGGGTCTGGTTTCCTTTATTTTAGGCCCGACCCGACCCGACCCAAACCCATTTAGTAAGTGGGCGGGTTTGGTCTATGTTACAAGGGACCCGTCCAGACCCGGTTTTAAGCCTTGTAAAATGCTTGTATACTTGATCCAGACCCGGACCCATTAGACCCGGCCCATTTATAAATGGGTCTGGGTGGATCTCCCTCTACCAAACCCGGACCCATTAATAAATGGGTCTGATGGGCTGACTCGGACCCGACCCGGACCCGCCCATTTAGTAAAAGGGTCTGGGTCTAAAATTTGGACCCAGACCCGTTTAGTAAATGGGCAGGTCTGGTTTTGGCTAAACCCGCCCCGAACCCGACCATTTACAGCCCTAGATACAATTATAAGAAGCACATCCATCCATAAGGACAGATATCAACCATTATACAAGAGTCCATCACTATGTCCATTTCCTCCCATTTACTAAGACATATTTAAAGTCACAACATGCACATGATGGCTAACTAAGTGAATCTAATAAGTAAACAGGAACGAACCCAACAGTCCAGATCCCTTGGTTGGAATCATTTGAGTAACATCTTAGATCCAATCATATAGGCAGGAAACACACAAGTGATATAAACTCGGATAATACATATAATTATTTCGTAACATAGTGCTCACATTCAGACGAGATAGAACATGTCATACAATTATCACACACATACAAGCCAGGCAAACATGATAGTTCTCTCAAAACTGTGAATCACCACACATCAACCAATTATGCATTCAAATTAAGAACTCTTATCACTACTAGTCAGTTGATGAGTGGTGGAAAAACTAGGTAGTGTCATATACCTGATTAACAACATACTATGATCGTCGTGAATTTTAACTGGTTAGGCATCACATGAGCCTACAGTACTAATAAGTACGCATGTTTTTAGTTGAATTCTAATGATGTTTGTACGGTATCTCTCTTAAGTCCCAAATGAAATTCAATGTCAATTTTTTCTAAGAGAACAATGATATTTTTGTTAAGTCTTATATGAAATTCAATGTCAATTTTTCCTAAGAGAACAATGATATTTCTCTTAAGTCCTAGATGAATTCCAGTGATACTTGCACAATATCTCTTGTAGTCAATCACACATATCCACATGATTCATAATGGAACAATGATAATCGCAAAGTAGATGTAGTGAGAAGGAATACACACACACACACACACACACAAGAGAAATTAATTATTCACCTTATATAGAGTTGATTGATAGTCCGTGGAATAAGTTTATAAAACTGAGTAGATCGCGAGGGTCAAAGACCCAATATTAAATCCTCCTCAAGCGCTACTCTACTCCTATCATACTGTGCTTATGGCTACAATGCCTTCTCGCTTCTAGTGCATGCATGTCCTCTACTTCACTTTTTGTTTTGTTCTTTCTAACTTTCATTTCCGCATTGGCCTTCCAAGCAAGTCGCTTATAGTAAATGAGACACTTTACCTTAAAAGGCTTAGCTTCAAATAACGTCAGCATTCCTTCTCATATATGCTCTTACCATTTCCTTTACTTTTCTTATTAGGATGATGTCCAGCCCCTTTAGTGTAATTTCATTTGCTTTAGCATCCTAATCATTTCTAGTTCATTGGTCAGTTCAAGAATCATCATGTTGTCCTCACTGACCAACGCCCCATTCTCAAATTTCGTACAATATAGTTGCCTCTTAAGGACCTGGGTATGAGGATTAACTTGGGCACCAAACAAACCCTTCATACACAAACATATATCTATAACCTCAATCATGTTCCTCACCTAGTTACGAAGCACATTAGAGATAGAAGCCAACATGAATACTTTTGCCACCTTATTCTTTTACCATTTGGAAAACTTGAAAAAGATCACCAAGGGCTCATCTATAGACTCTAGGTCGGTTTCAGGCGAAAAAGGTCCATGTATCATATATAATACTTTATCGAAAGTAAGTATTAACTCAATCTTCTGGGACCAGTTTTTCAGAAAGTTTTTCAAAATTAACCACATCAAAAATTATGTTTAACTCCATCATAGTCTGTGACCATAAGCTTTAGAGTTTAGTGTCTGTTGGGGCCTAAAAAGTGATACACACACACACACAGTGTGTGTAATCCATATATGGGTCCATTGCTCGGTTATTCCTGCACCTACTTAACTCATAAATCACATCTATTCAACCCAATCATCAATCCACTCAAGCTGTGTGTTTTACCTTTTATAGTAGCAAATATAATTATGTTAGTTTTATCTCACTCTGCATGGTTCTTCTATTTCTCATGATTGACAGGAGTACGAGACGTTTTATCTTATTATCACAAGACTCGGCACAAGATC
Source organism: Liriodendron chinense (assembly GCA_003013855.2). NCBI lineage: Eukaryota > Viridiplantae > Streptophyta > Magnoliopsida > Magnoliales > Magnoliaceae > Liriodendron > Liriodendron chinense. The sequence continues at coordinate 1,914,920 of ML058432.1, read as the reverse complement.
ATTTATTCAGCATATTAGTACCGAGATATATATGCATTATGAAAAAAGTGCAAGAATAGGTATTAGTAAAGAGTTCGCTTCAAGTAATGATGACTAGACAAGCAATGTTCGTTCGAAGAAAATAATATATCATTGGAAAGACTATCAAGTCACGATTCCAACGAGCCCACAATCATCCCATTTCAAGTTGTAATGAAAAAGATATGAGCCGTTTACCAAAGACCGCATATTGTTGACGGCATCGAATACTTGGGGCCCACTTTTAAAAAGGTAGATAGTGTCTAAATGTGACCATTATAAGTCCATTGCGTAGAACATTGAAAAGACTTTCCAATGACTATAAGATCGCGTCAATCAGAGTTATAACGAAGAAGTTATAGCCAATTTCGTAAGATGAGCATTTAGGCGCACACTGCAGAAAAGAATGCGCGAGCACTATTCACCCAGCGCATCCACTATCCCAGCGCGGACACTATTCACCCAGCGCATATACTATTCACCCAGCACGTACACTATTCATCAAGCGTGGACACTATTCATCCAGCGTGTACACTATTCATCTAGCGTGGACACTATTCATCCAGAGTGGACACTATTCATCCAGAGTGTACACTATTCATCTAGCGTGGACACTATTCATCCAGCGTGTACACTATTCACCCAGCTCGCACACTATTCATCCGGCGCGTACACTATTCACCCAGCGTGCACACTATTCATCGAGCGCATCACTATTCACCCAGCACGTACACTATTCATCCAGCACATCACTATTCATCGAGCGCATCACTATTCATCTAGCGCATACACTATTCACCCAATGCACACACTATTCACCCAGCGCACACACTATTCATCGAGCGCATCTATTATTCACCGCGCACATGTCACTATTCATTCCATGCAAAGACAAACGTAAGTGTTACAGGACAGCGCATCCATAAAATCAGCGCCAGTGCGCCATAAAATTCAGCCCAAGATGCAATGTACACCAGCCTTCACTTAGTATAAAAATTGACATTTGGGTGGGCCCCACCATCCATCATGATCAAAACCATCCAAAATAGGGATCAGTGGCCACAATCATGAATAAATATGGCTAGTGCATAGGCACCCATCACTAAGCGGGCCACACAAATTCATCATTTAAAGCGATTAAATAAAATAAATGAGTGTCCGTCAGTGCATCAGAAAAAAAGGGCTAACGCATCAAGAAAATTAACATTTTCCAAAAGAATAATTTCTCAATGATCTGGGCTCAACGCATCTAGAAAATCAAGCCTTGCGCATCCGAGAAAATCGATATTTTCCATAAGCGAATTTCAGGATGCATTGCATCAGCACATCTAGAAAATCAAGTGCAGCACTATCAAGAAAATCGATATTTTTCATAAGTGAATTTCAAGATGCATTGCATCCAACGTATTTAGAAAATCAGGCTCAGCCCATCAAGAAAATCAACACTTTTAACTTCGAAGTTTCAGAGATGCGCTGCCTATTTTTCGTACGCGCCACCCTGATTTTGAATTAATTTCACAATGCGCTACACGTGACAGCTTCCTATTGGCAGAGCTCCGGCATTTTCGGGTATAAATACTCCATCTCCTGTTCATTAGTACATATGCAGAGAGAGAAAGAGAGCTTTGTCCACTGGGTATTTGAGTGTTCGTCGGAATCCATTTTTCAACCACTGAAATCTCTTTCTGATCACCGGAATCCTTCGTCGGAAACCCATTGCCAACAACCACAGGTCCGGCATAGAAATGACTGAACCAGAAAGTTTTAAAATCATACAAGTGAAGCAGCGCATCAAAAAAATGCCTCAAGTCGGACTCGACGAATTTTTTGATGCTCTGGGTATAGCGCATCCAATAAATCGGCCACATTTAAATCGAGTAATTTCTCGATGCTCTGGGTGCAGCGCATTAAATAAATCAGCCACATTTAAATTGAGTAATTTCTCGATGCTCTAGGTGCAGTGCATCCAATAAATCGGCCACATTTACATTGAGTAATTTCTCAATGCTCTGGGCATAGCGCATCCAATAAATCGGCCACATTTAAATCAAGTAATTTCTTGATGCTATAGGTATAGCGCATCTAATAAATCAGTCACATTTAAATCGAGTAATTTCTCGATGCTCTTGGGCCCAGCGCTATCTAATAAATCGACAACATTTAAATCGAGTAATTTCATGATGCTCTAGGCCCAGCGCATCTAAAAAATTAGTACTTTCATAACTAATTTCAACAATTTTAGGTCCTTATTTTGTGATACGTCGGACCCCATTTTGACTTATTTTTGATATTTTGAGTGCTCCGGACGCAATGGAACCGTCAATGATCTATTTGGGACACCCAATGAACAGAATACAAGCTTTCGGAGTCAGAGTCAGATCTGATCCAACGCGATGAACGCAACGAGCTTCCGGAAAGAAGCAGCCAGCATCCGAAACTATACACATTTATCATCATTATATGTATTATCATAATATGGCATGGATTAAGGTTCGGACTAAGAAAATGGGACTATTGTTAACATGATAAACCAGACCAAAAGAGTTCCAAACTATTACATAAAGCTTGTTGAAGATTGACACCTTGAAAACAGTCGATGCCCTACCAATCCAAACGGCATCCTTCGGTTGGGCTGCTCAATTACATACAACTGCAGATCGGTCTTCCCGTGGTTACTCGTAAAAAATGACAGGTGCAGGCCCAGAGTCTCACCCGTTGGTTAAAAACCTTGACGGTCACAACTTGGATCTCCAGTCAAAATATGGGAAATATGTTCGCTCGCCTCAAGCGCAAGGCTGCGATGTAGTAATAATTCTCGGTAAGACCGAGGTCGATCATCAGGGATTGTCGTAACAATTCTAAGTTTTATAACTAGGATGGCCTAAATTCATATTTGTAATGATGGATAGGTAATTAAGAACATAAATCTATCTACTTAAGAACTAAATCAAGGAAATAAACACGAGAGCGCCAAGGATCCACTAATAATCATTAACAATGCCAATTCAAATCATTCAAGTCAATCACTCAATTGGAATCAGAGTTCTATCCCTAGCTAATTGGATTATAGAGCAATCAAATCATTATAATGCATCTAACATAGATGAATTATCCACTGATATGGTTTTCTCGTAAACAACTAAGGCATTGGGTGTATTCAATCACACAACCCAATCATTTACAAAACAAGCAAAATCACATTCATGATTCTTCCTTAAACCTTGTCACTAGACTTGATTTAGAAGCATGAATTGAACTTCTATTGAACCAAAATCAATACCTAAATAACTATCTCAGATTAAATCAAAAGATAAGAACCCCTCTAGTTTAGTTCTAGATAAGCTCTTAGAAAACTTAGTTTGTAAGATCCTCTAGCATCCAACATATCATGATGAGTTTTAGGATCTCTACAACCCAAAATTCTATCAATCAACACCCCCATTAAGCAATCTTAATTATCAAAACATTCCATGTAAGAGAAATCACAAGAGATAGAAGATTAACTAAAAATACTAACTTTATTTCAAACTTGAACTAGAAGTGTTCTTCATAAAACCCAAAACTACTTGAACGAATTTGAATTGAACATTGCAAACAACTAAAAGCTTCACCTCTTAGCCCTAGCTAAGAGGTTTAACCAACCATTGATAGGTTAACTAAAACTCAAAGGAAACTAATGAAAAACATAGAAAAATCGAGTTTAAAGGAGTTGCAAACGCTCCATAGCGATCTCCTTCACCTCCCACGACTTCCCAAGTCTTCTATGATGTCTCTAGATCCACCCCTAAGTGTCCTTTTATAGTAGAGAGGCCCTACCGCCTCAGAATCTTTCAGAATTGCGCAATATTTACGCACTTGCGCCTCAAAAATCGGAGCTTGCTGAAGAATTTGCTGAATTTTAGCAAATTACACTGGCTACCTATTGGCCAACCGGTCTAGATCAATCGAGATGGTTGGCCGACTAGTCTAGACCGGTCTAGCAGAGGTCATAGACTCCAGAGAGGTGCCCAACCTATTGGCTGACCAGGTCTAGACCGGTCGGACCACACTAGTCCTTGGTCCTAGTGACCTATATAGAGGGGTAGGAGGGTGGCCGACCGGTCAAGACCGGTCGTGGCTCCCTTGGCCGACCGGTCGGACCTCATTTCTTCACAATTTCTTTCTTTCTTTCCTTCCTTTCTCTCCTCTCCTTGCTTTCTTTTTTCTTTGGACCCACCTTGGGTCTTCATCAAAGGCTCCTAAATGTGTCTTTTAAGCATCAATGGAGTGAAGTCTCTCTCTCAATCCTACATTCACACAACATGCATTAGAAGGGTCTTTTAAGCATGCAAACCATGCATATAATGTGATGTAATGGGTTGGCAAATGTATAAATTGGAGGTTCAACAACATAGACATTCGACTCATACAAAGATGGATCAGTCCATAACAAAACAAAACATATCATTCTCTATGGTCGTGAACTCAAAGACCATAGTCTATGCTGACTAGTCTTCTGCCTTGTAATCAAGGGTCATCGATCATTCGATATAATTAAGGGCTCGTGCCAGATCACGGTCTGGAATGTACAAGATTTTAGAATCTTTGGAATAAAATTTACCTTGCAATATCTCTCATGTGTACTTTTGTAAATGCTTGTGATTGTCTATGAATGTTTCTAATACTCAGAACCCCAAAGCAACAAAATATACAGAAAATATCATTTAGCATTTTCTAGTTTTAACAATGTCCTTTCGTCTTATGCCTAGGGAATATAATGTTATTAAGCACAAAGACGCTAAACTTATCCTATTATGCCCCCAACACGACTAACAACTTTCATTGCATCAAGTAGTCAAGAGTAACATAACCCAAAAGCCTTAAGAATACATTTAAAAAAAAACATTTCATACAGAGTGTGCACCAGGACATGTGGTTGCTAGGCAATGCAACACCCTACATAAACTCAATCTATATAGTCTCATAACAACAACGAGCATATAACATAATCAAATGTCGACCTCGAAGCATTTGTTTAGATTGTGTTGTCCTCCATCATACATTGCATCAAACATCCACATTGTAACAGGGGCTTCGTCGACGTTTATGAAGTCTCGAGACACAACTCACACAACATCCATGGGATTATTATGAAGGATCTAACATGACCCGCGGACTATCATCCATAGAAGATAGGAGTTGATATGAAAGATGTGTTCCTCACATCAAACATACGCTAACTATCAAGTTCCAGCCCAATTCAACCTCTAATGGGTGAGATCGATTCACCAAGGATCCAATGATCAATATTTCACTTTGGAAAGATTTGATCATCAAGAGTAAGATCCTAAACATCCAGAGGCTTCCTCATAAGAAATAACACTTCTCTATGAAATATGGGACCAAACAACCCACCAGTGGGTGAGACACGGTCTGATTAAGCACAGGTGATTAAAACCATCTAACATTTAAGGTTCGCAAAAAAGAAATATATAAGGCAAGTCCAATGGCCATATCATTCGGTGTCTAAGGTCAAATCATCACTCCATCAATCTACCCAGATTTGACCAAGCTTGTAAACAAGCAATCAAATGAAAATTTGACCGAACAAGTGGTTCTCATGATTGCATGAGCAAGCTCATCGAAATGAGGTCCCACATGACCATCACGACTGGACATGTGGTGTCATCATCCACCAAGGGTGCATGGGCCCACATATGCCACATGTGTGGTCACTAATTGCAAATCAAACAAGGATCCAAACAATCATGCACATGATCATCAATTATACATGAAGTAACTGCCCTAAACGACCAACCAAGGTCCATCAATTGATCTGACCAAATCTCCATGATCAAGGACCCTATGAACAAATATGAGTTGACAGGTGTTTTTAGAATTAGGCTCAGGGTCAAGTTTGGGCTCAATCTAACTTCAGATTTGACGGGTTTGATTAGAATGATCTATTTTCAGAGAACTTTTAACAACTGATGATTCAGAATTTTTCTGAGCAAATCTAGATACCCAATATCCAATTTAATTTGTCTAAAATCTCACATACATGTTCAAGACATTGCTCAGAAAAAATTCATCTCAATTTAATCCTTAGATCTTGAGAACACCCAACATAGGCCAATGCTTGGTTAATGGAGAGTTGATTTTATTAGTCCAATAACTTCGTGGTCCGAACTCTGATCGGAGTAAATGATCCCACGTTTCGAAGCTGACACCCAAGACTACAATCCCATCAAATTAGATTATCCAAAGGAGACCATTAAATTGCCCAAAAGTAGGTCACAAGTCAGTGGACATCATCTTCAATTGCAAAACGCATGTAACTAGATACCCAAACTTATTCCAGCTAGATCTCAACCATCTGATGTCCGTTTGGAGCGTGCAACCACTCATTTTGAAGGTATCAACGAGTAATTTCAGATGAATGTTTTATATTTTTCATCAAACCAGAAAGCTGGCTCAAAATTAGGCCGAAAGCTAGTTGTCCAAAACAGTCTAACAAGCTTTCACGTTTGAGGAATATACGACCAAACATATGAGCCCCACATGCAATTTTCAATATCCGCCAAGGATGTGGGGTTCACCTCATATCAGCTCATGTCAATCTCTTACAATCCTCACATGCCCCACATCCTAAGTGGGCCCCACACCAATTAAGGATAGGCCCACTCTCAAATGCACACATGCAGGCACGCACAGACGAAGGAGGGAGAGAGAGAGAGAGAGATGTAAGTGCTAAGCACAGTATAGTTGTCAAATTTCGTAGACAATAGTATAGTGCATGAAGTTGTATGAGCAAGCCAAGTTCTTTGAGAAGACAAGAGTCAAATTTAACAAACATATCAAGATCATGACTATCGACTCTACAACAAAAGTTGCGACAAAGCTTCAACGATAAATCATATATGCCAAAGGTAATATTGACCATAGGGATGACCCTAGGTTAGGTAATTTCATATGACTTTTAAGTTAATAACTCTAATTTCTTTTAAAGTCATATTTCAAGAAAATTCGGCTAGCCTAGCCCTGTATTCGGTCTTCGGCCAACCTGGGAACTTCGGTCAAGTTTCCAGCAAGCGTAATTGCAAAATTCAGAAGATTTTTAATCAGCTCCACCTTATATATGTTCAGCCAGCCGAACAGGTTTCGGTCAGCCTAAGAACTTTCGGTCAAGTTTCCAAATTCGAAACTGATTTCTAAACTCGAAACTCGCGGTTCAGCCCGACCCTGTCTCGAGTCAGCCGAAGTTTGAACAAATTCTTATCCCGCGAAATCTAATAGCCGTTGGAATAAAACGGTTGAATCTTAGGTTAGCCGAAGGTAAACTTAGGTCAGCCGAAGACCTAACTTTTTTGCTATAAATAGGGCTTTCTTCTCTCTATTTTTCATTTTTAAAAAAAGCACGAAAATACTCTCTCTAGTGAAAAAGCCCTCCATTATAGTCTAGCTATCTGATCTTAATTTGTAGTTTATTTTATAGCTATCTTAATTCTCATACTAGAGATAAGAGAACTGAAATTGCAGCTTTAAAGGAAAAAAAATTTAGATTTCCTAGATCCATCTTGTTCAAGCTATATTGGTTTATCTTCTTTAAAGATCGGATCGTTGCACCATTGAAGCTTCATCTCTACTAAGCTTCATCATCTTCTACAAGAAGAATGATAATATCTTTACATCCTTTAGATTTTGTTTGAGATAACCCGTGAAAATCTCAAATCAGGTTGTTAGTAATTAGCCTGTGAAAATCACTTGAGGTTTTGTTGTGATAAGTCTGTAAAAATCACAATCTCTGTATTAGGTTTTAAAGGTGAACCTGTGAAAACCTTTATATAGTGGAAAGCCAAAATTACAAGCAGTAGTAATTTTAGGAGTGGAGTAGATATAAGTTGTTTTAGCACCGAACCACTATAACTCTCTATGTCGTGGTGATTGTTTAATCTTTTATCTTCTTATGTGCCTGATTGCTTACGAAACTTTAAATTGTGACATAAGGTTATCCTACTTAGATTTCAAAGTGATATAAGGTTGTCTTACTTAGTTTACTAAGTGAAAGGTTGTACTACTTAATTTCTAAGTGAAAGGTTGTCCTATGATTTAGTCAAATGTTTCAAATTGCTCTCTATTTTATTATTTCCTTTCAGATTGGTTAGTTGTATATTTATTCTTGCTAATCTTGTGATTAATAATCTGATTTATTTTAAGATTGCAAGAAGCATAATTGAATTGTGTTGTCCTATTCCCCCCCCAAATGACATTTATAGCTTCATCTTTTTCAAGAGACTAAAAGTAAAACTCTAAGGTGTCATGCGCACTACCCTGAATTCACTCTGTCTATCTCGATCCACATACTTGTAACACTCATGTATATACAATCTGCTTCATTATTTAATTATTACAAATTATAAATTTCATGCATATACAATCTGTTTCATTATTTAATTATTGCAAATTATAAATTTGCATGGATTGTGGAATGCATGACCAAAGATCGCATTCCATCTTAGCCTTCTTAACCAATTCAAGACCACCACAATATACTTCATGGTCACTACAAGATATATGTTGACACTCTTACTAAAATCATGAGAGATCACGGCTCATCTCTCTACATATAACGTGAGACATTCATAATGTGCAACCTCTCACCATGGCTTCATCCACACCACATTTATGCAATCTAAGGCCACTAATCAATAGGATAATAAATATAGAGTCATTATATAAAAAAATAAGAAAAATGGACCACTCAAATATTGTGATCTCAAGCGTTTAAAAATCGAATTCCAAAGGACGCGCCTGACGGGGCCAATTTCAACAAACTAGATCTCCCAATGCAAAAATTCGACCAATGCAAAATGAAAATCAATTCAATCCTTATTTAGAGGACAACAATCTAATCGGTTCCCATCTAGTAGAAACATCACCGAATTTTCTAAATCAAATAAAAAAAACAATGGTTATTTGAAAACAGAACCGCTCTGATACTAATACCACTTTGTTGGGTCCCTAACGTACAAATGTAACAGAATACAATGCAATACAATTTGATCATGAGACCCATCCCAGGAATCTCCATTTACAATAACATCAAAATTTTACAATATAACAATATATATAAACGATGGAGATCATACCTACACGCAATGTGCATGATTGATATGTCCACAATATCAATCTCCTAAACCAAGGAGTATCCCTGGTCTATCCCAGTACTGAAGAATTAAGATAGCCCAACACTAATCATTTGGTAGGCACCTAGGAAGATGTATATCCACAAAAGTAGGACCACACGTGAGGATGATAAAAGAGGGTGTAGTGGATCTCCTCTTTTTCTCTCAAAGTCTCCATTTTTCCTCACACTCACACATCCAATGGAGTGGGGACATCCAAGGCTAGCTCTATTCTCATCTAGAATAGGATCATATAAATATGGAGAGATTTGAATTTTAGGTGTGAACCTAATATGGTGCTCCACCACCTAACAAACTTAGGTGTAACCTAGTTGAAGGAAGCCCATCGATCCACCTCATCTATGTTTATACTTATAATTCAATCCCTCCATTGTCATAACTGTATCCACTAATGATCATATTCCATGCCAATCAAAAGTGGACCATTAGATCTGAACTATTAGGTTATCATTAAGTGCAATCAAAGCAATTTTAAAAGTTATAAACTTTTGAAAAAACTATTAAAACATTCAGGGTGCTAGGCCCAATGAAAAAATATACTTGATGAGTTCATGATCTATCCAAATCAAAGTCATAAACATATTTTTAGGCAAACCAATGAATCCCTTATTAACCCGTGTAATAATCAACAACTCCTTATAGAGGTACCTAGCTACATCCACTTTATTGGTCCCTGCATGGACCTCGTAAGAAGAGCCAAAGCCAACTAGACAAGATTGTGACCCTTACACATCCTCAGGTCCAATTATCAAATCATCTTCCACACATCATCAAGTTTCAATCTTACAATTACAATCCAAGCTCATGGGGGCCTAGAACAGACTTGATCTCAATCCACCAATGTGAGTGACCAAAGATTTGAACCTGGATCCTTTGTTCATAAAACATTCACACTCTTGTGCAAGGTAGGAGTAAGGCATAAACTAACACCAAGGCAACTCCTAATGGTAGAGATTATCTATCCTAACCCAAGTCAGTCCCCTCACACATAGGGCTATTAATGGGCCAGGCCTATGGTAGGTCTTGGCCTGGATTTTGTACTGTTTTGGGCCGAGCCAACGGGCTGACCCTATTCAAAATTCTGATTTTTCAGGCCTTAGCTTGGCCCATTGACACCCCTACTCACACAAGATGGTTGTACATCTCATGAGCTAGTGTTCATATGTAGTCCCATGCACTTGTGACAATCATGGTCTAATACGGTATTGAGATCCATGAATCACAACTCCACAAGTCAATGATCATGTCTAATTTCAAGTTTCCAAAGACTATCAGAGGAATCACTTCTCAACAAACCCAATAAACATAAGATGAGAGCAATACTAAATTTGTATAAGGCATATTATATGTCCTAATCTAGGACCCATGGTCACCATGATCAACAGTTGAAATCTACCCAATCACATCCACGTGGCTGGTAAATTAGGGCACAAATGATTTTCTAAGGGCAGAGATAGCCATCCAACATTGATTGTTATGGGACATTGTTATGGCTAGTAGATTAGGGCACAGCTGATTTTCTAGGGCAGGACTGGGATAGCCAGCCAACTTGATTGTTATGGGAACTGTCAATGTCGTGCACATAAAGGGTATGTGTCATTCCTATTCATACCTTTCATTTTCCCCGGATAAAGAGTCAAACAAAAAAAATAATCAGGCACTTTCACAACTTCGGTAGGTCCTGGTGAAAATTATGGCAGCTGTCCCTTACCAACTTGCTTTCTGTGCTATGGCCCAGCTGATACATGCATCGGCCTGATTTTTGGTCCGTGAAGTTTAGTTGAGGTGATGCATCTGGACGGTTGGATATCATTCAGACATCACATAGGCCTCACATAAACCCGGTGGGCCTACGATGGTACAGTACCACTGGAGCCCACCCGTAGAGAATCTCCATGCAGAGATAATCCATCCATCGGTGAGAAATCAAATCAATTCTACCTACCTACCTACGCTAGAGATGCCCAAGCGACGGAGTGGAGGCTTCACATGCAGATGGGTCCCACAATGAAAATAAACCCAACTGGGAGGAGATGACGTGGTGTGGAAGCCAAAAGCCAATGGTGGGGTGTGACATGGAATTTGTCCAAGGTAAAGAAAACCGGTAGTCATATTAAAAATGATACAGAGATGGGTTCAAAGGCAAGCAAACCTGCTTCTCTAGAAATAAGCTTGTTCATGCAGCACATATATTACTAAGTAATAAGCTTTATTTAATAAAATGGGATTCAAAACCGTTACCAAACTCAAGACACTCAATGAAGGATGCCAACTCTTATATCTTCTAGTCAATTGCCACTCCAAAATGCCACCAAACTCTATCCTGGCTTTTATATCATGTACCCAACTCCCATGAAGGATTCTAAGAAAGCTATCAAAATTCCAACCTCTGATCAAACAAGGGGGGATCCATCACACTCTTGTTCAACCATACAATGATGCAGCATATCCTCACCAAAATCAGAAACAACAGCAACCCAATCGGTGGTTCCATGGTTAGAAGAAAAATACTAAAACTGCCACCTCAGCTCCCACTAATCTCCTTCTCTTTTGCCTTGCACATTTCTTCAGCTGATTTCACAAACTTCTTTGTCAGCTCATCAACCTGGAGAGAATTTAGAGATCATTGCCTTAGTCATCAAGAATCAAAACCTCTCCAACTTTATTAGCGGCACAATGACCCACTTCCTTCAAAAAAAACAAAAAAGATTACTCGCCTCCTTATCGAGTCTCTTGGCATCGTCCTTGGGAATACTTGATGATGCTTTCTTTATCGTGTCCAGTGCCTGAGTAACCCAAATGGCAGTTTCCGCTCATATCTGAAAACAACTAACAGTGCGAAATGCACAAATACTTCTTACTGGAATTAGGGCCATCAATGAGCCATGCTTGGGGTTGGCTTCAGCCCAGATTTTGAACTGGTCAAGCCAGGCCTATTCAAAATTTTGATATTTCCCATTGACAGCCCTAACTGAATCGGCCTAACAGTGTGTAGAGAGTTTGCTCAAGCTCAGGTTGTAAGGTTTTTATTTGAATGACAGTAAAAGGATCAAGAAGTGATTTGGTTTCCCAGACCTTCTGACGTGCTCTTCTGATGCTTTGCCTAACATCTTCAGAAGATTTTGCAACGACTTTGCACATGGCCTTGAAAAAAAGAAGGAAAAAAATGCAAGATGAAGAGGTCATTGGTGGGGCGAATTTAGGCCTGACAATGGGCCGGGCCCGGGCCTGGATTTTGAATTAGTTGGGCTGGCACTATTCAAAATTTTGATTCTTCTGGGCCCAGGCCTGGTCCATTCCCAGCCTTAGAGACAATTATAAAAGCCAATAAACTATAGTTTAGCACAAGCTTACCTGTATATGCTCCTTTGTTAATCTGGCAAAACATAAGAGAACTCAATCAGTGAATATATCATTCCCGTATTAAGATAAGCTTAGTACAAAAGCAAATCCATGAACACGTGCCAAACAAGCTGAAGTGCACGTGAAAACCACAAAAATGAAAACTTTTAACTGTTCGAAAGTAGCCTCAAAAACTAAATGTCCACAAAGCTTCCATCACATTTGTCATAACCATTACAGCAAATCATCTTGTCTTGATTTTCACAATTGAATAAGCTAGCAAGCTAGAAAAGTGGTTGATACATACGGAGGGATAGCAGCGATCAGTCGTTGCCCATCCAGCGTTGGATTTAAACCCAATGGAGATGAAACGATGGCATGTTCCAACTCCTTCAAGCCCTGCAGGGGGGAAAACGTTATTTCGCCACTTTCTATTTCACATGAAAACGTACTCCCATGAAAAAAAATAATAATAAATAAATAAATAATCGACCTATTGAAATTTAATTGCTGATGTGTTGCAGCAGAACTCTTATGGAAAAAAAAGATTACTCAACATTTTAGATCAGGAAAAAAAAAAATCAAATTTCGCTAACAAAATAGTTGATTACTACCCTTTCGACTTTTTTTTCTAACATAACTAGCAGCTTTATAAAAGGAAGATCAAGTTAAAAGTAATAAAGGTAACAAATGTTTTTATTATGGACTGGAACCTCTGCAATATTACAAACGCAAAATCGCAGTGCGTGAACAAACAATCCACCATTTCTTCATTGTGAAGGCTGAGGATGCAAACATTTGTGATGATTGTCTTTCTCCTCCTCGAGTGGTTAATCACGAGTACTTTATCCTTCCCAACCAACCAAGCAAAGGCAATTACCCGAGCAGGGAACAAACAATACCACACAATCGGTGGGAACTGCTACGTACTCCCATCCTCCATCATCATGGAGAAAAACAACTTCACTCAGAAGATCCCCATGCCCTCATACTTCCAATATCAGGCATTCCTCTCCCAGGCTGCAGGTGCCAACTGCTCAAACGGTCCATGAGGCTAATAAACTCCCCAACCTTGATCTCATAGAGGTTCTCCTGAATACAGCCATCCACACCACCTAATCTCCAATAATGTTGTAACAATGGGACACCAAAACCTCCTTTGCAAGCAGCAAACAGTAAAACGAGGGAACACGTGGTGTTAGCCCCATCACTGCACCACATTCTCCCAAAAAGTGTTATATTATAACTATATAAATGAAAGCACAAATCTATACATTGTAAAGAAATTTGCATTAACTTAATCAATAGTAAGAATAAAGAGCAATAATTTCAGGTCGCTCAAAAGAACGATCTGGATCGCAATGACCCATAATCTGGAACAAAAAATGAGGGGGTTTAGGTACAGTCGAAACACTTTAACATAGTATCTAAGCAAGCTTATTTTTGTCGGTGTTTGTCTTAAGTGCCTGCTCAAATTGCTCAACAAGCTTGCGAATTATGGATGAGGACGGTTCCAATCGAATTGAAAAGGAAGTCATTGTCAGTTTCATTCAGGTGACAGTGACAAACACACAAAACTAAAGGCTACTTGAAAATGGTACCCTTTCCTTCCGTTCCCACTCCGGAAATCTGGAGAAACTAGATGTTGTCCTACCTTTTTGAATTCAAATCCTTTTGGATAAAGAAATTACCTGAAGTAGGGTTCAACCCCATACAAACGAACCCTAAATAGGGCTTTTAATGACCAACATGATTTAAACAGTTCTTGACTCTTGATCCAAAAATCGGGGCCTGAATAATTACCGGGTCAGGTGTGGATCCATTGGTGACCCAATTAAAATTATCAAGTCAGATACCCATCAGGTACCTGATATCATAATATTATATCATAGAGATGCAGCATGGTCATCATTCCAAATTGTAATGATGCCCCGGCATGTGTCAGTAGCAGGTATCGTAGACCATTGACAAGAGGTTCTTCCCTAGCAGTCCCAATCCAGCTGTTATAGATGATATCGCTTTAATTTTCTAGATGAGCAAAATGTAAATTTCCTTTTTCATCACAAAATTCCAGATTACAAGCCTTTTTTTCCAGCAATCCCAGTCCCTAATGTTCTTAAGACATTATCTTCTTTTGGATACTTCACGTGTTCGCCCCTCTGCCTCTCCTGCCATTGTAATTGAGGAAGATCAGTAGCAGACCTCTTAGCGTGTCTTCCTTTCACTTGTGTAGCTTCCTTTGATCAATTTGTGGCACCTCAGTCCTACAATTCCCCAAATAAAGACCTCAGGTACTTTGATGACCCGTTGTATGATAGATCCGGCTTCAGCTCCAGTTCAAGCGGATTGAGCACATTTACATCCTCTTTATCTCTATGGTCAAAGATACTTCTAGTGTGATTTCTATTCCCTATATTCTCTGTTGCATCATGTTTCAGCTCAGATTCGCAAGCTGGCTCTTAGCCTGGATTCAGAGCAGCATGCACATCTACTTTAGGGAGAAATGATATCAGGTCCAGGTTTAATTGATTTAGCCTTCAGCAACCCCACCACGCAGAACTCCCAGCCTGGGAACTTATAATTGACCATCTAACATGGTACGATCGTCTGCTCGGATTCGCAAGCTGGCTCTTAGCCTGGATTCAGAGCAGCATGCTCATCTACTTTAGTGAGAATTGATGTCAGGTCCAGGTTTAATTGATTTAGCCTTCAGCAACCTCACCACGCAGAATTCCCAGCCTGGGAACTTAGAATTGACCATCTCTCAAACATGGTACAATCATCAGTCATCCTTCTAGCATTCTTCACAAACATGCCGCACACCATAAGATTGAAGACCACAGCTGGCTCTCCTAATTTTGTCATGTTGAAGAAGCATTCCAGGTCCACTTCATCCTCCAAGTCATCATTGAAATTGCAGGGATGTGAATGGGGAGAGGGAGTCCTGTCAGAAAAGAAACTCAGGTCAAAAGGCTGGTCCACTTCTTCCTCAGTAGATTCTTTTTAAGTGTGGGATCTCGTCCAGAAGTTACAAAAGAGAACTCATGATATATTCATGATTTTCAGGATACTGCTCTCTCATTTTGAAATTTGGAATCCATATCACCTATCTCATCATCACCTTCTCTTTTAAAACCCTGGTGCCACATGCCCTCCTAAACCTTCAGCCCTGATGAGACCATGGTGTCTGTCCCTCAAACTACCAGAAGGTCCTACCACTTTGCCATGTCATAGCCTCAATCATTTCTCAGGCAACCATACAGATGGCCACCCATCTAGCCCCTATCAAAGTCATTGTCTCAATGGTGACCAACTTGCAAGACACCTCCCAAGCGGGAATCACCATTGATTCCAGCATCTTGAACCCAATCAATAGCCAATCGATAGGTTTCTAACTCACACTGATTTGAGGGCCAAAAAAAAGGAACCATCTTCCTTATGCACTGAAACATTCAAATTATTTCACAATACCTGTAGGGAGATGAACCTTGATATATGATTAGAGCTTTTTATTTGAAGATGACAACTTTATTCGAAGCGGCAAGAGCCTAAAAGATGCAAAGAAAAGAGAGCAAAAGAAGAAACAAAACGAAAACAGAAAGATGATTAGAGCTTTCAACAAGTGGAGACATTTTTTTTTTTTTGAAAGATAAGGGTATTATTAAGAAGAAAACAGAAAACTACAAAGAAGAGAACAGAGAAAAACAAAAAAGGAAAAAATACAAGGACTGTCCCCAGGACAGCAGAAACAAGTGGAGACATTGAATATCAATTCCCTCAATGGATTGCAGGTCAATTTCAACGAGTTGTCCTACCAGGAATACCACCTACAAAAGAAATTTGCCAACACCAAGCATGCATAGGGACACCTTCCACCCTGGTCCAAGCTTCCCTGGCTTCGCACCTAGCCTCTTCCTTCCACCATGATAGAGGAATGTTTTCTTAGCTTTTTTTCTCAATGGATGAATATTTCCTTAGCTTCATCAACATTAGAGCAAATAAAATTGCAGTCATACCGGTAGTCCTTTGGACTGTGATCATAGAACTGCTCTTTCATTCAACATTTGCCCATTGCTCAAGATCACTAATGGTAAATAATCCAATTATATACCACCATGGATAAACACTAGAGTAAGCGACATTCGTGCAACGAAACATATAAAGGGTTTGTACCCATGACTCAATCTTACCAAGCTACACGAAACAGATTACCAGAATTCCAGAGAACACGGTTTTAAATATCCATATCCTATCAGTAATCCAGGCAGAGAGATTTTTGCTAATTGCTTAAAGTGAGAGGCAAAAATGTTCTAGTAAAGACCTCAATAGCACCATCATAATTGTTGAAGTCATGTGCTGTAGCAATACCCGAACCAAATACAACTAGTGGGGTCCTGAGCTAAGCCTTGGCTAAACCTTCAAAATCTCTGAAAGGTCCTAGTAGGGTCCTGAGTTACGCCTTGGCTAAACCTTGGAAATCTCTCAAAGGTCCACTAATTACTTCATTGTTGGTGGGTCTCTTTATATGTCGTCCTAAAAGAGGACCCAGTGATTTTTTATTTTTTATTTTGGAAAGATTACTCAGTGATTATCTGTTTTTTGGAGCCAGAAGTAAGGATGGTGGTGGATAGAGATGTCAACTTTTTTGTAATTGACCTCACTCACCAGGACTCTATCCAGCCAAAGCCGATGTTATAATGCAGCCTTAACATCCTCCCTCAGCATCATTCTATCATTTGGATCCTGAAATTTTGGGGGAAAAAAATTCTTCCTAAGCGTGTATCACCCCCCATAATTTGTCGTACCACCACTAGGGTGTCCCTAAAGGACCTGGGCCAACTGCAAGGCACATGCAATCCTGGCTTTGAGTGGGAAGGAGGTCAGGCAATGTTGAGTTAGCACTCTAGTTGGTGTGTCAGTAATTTTTGGCTCCGTTGTCGGTTAAATTTGTTTTTAATATGGGTATGCTAGAGTCTAAAGAAGGGCTAGTACAGGGATAATTTGTAGTTGGAAGGGGCAGTAGAGTTTATGAAGGGAAGTTGCTCAAAATTAGTAGTGATGATGTTGGATAAACTAGGTAAGTCTCTTAAACGGTTATACTTTCTCTAATGACTTGCTACCATGCATTAACTACATATTGTATAGGTGGCATGGATCAACCAAGATGCGGAGAAACTAGTTTCATAGTTGTGTTTCGAATGTGTTTTAACTCTATTGGAGGTTGGCTCATTGTTTTCTTTGACTAATTGCAGAGTACTAAACAAATAACAAGAGTACAAGACAGATTTCCTATGGGAAGTAAAAGATCCAACCCCAAAAAGGAAAAAAGAAAAAGAAAAGAAAAAAAAAAAAAAAAGGACAGAATCACCAATTGGAGGGCATTAACAAACTCAGGCTCCACTATTTTGAAGCATCAGAATCTTTGATATAATGGCAAATGGGATGAGGAGTTCATCCCTTGGGAGCTAGAGTGAAGAGATGCTCAAAACTATTGATTGCAGAGTGGAAAAGGGTAAAAGGGAGAAGTAGCTAAGCTTGTTTATCTCTACTCTTCCATGAATTAACACAGGTGAGTTTGGTGTAGCAGGGAGATGCACTCTTCCAATTCAGGGGCATTTGCAACCGATCAAGAACCTCTTTTCTTTCAGGGCTTTCTTTGTGCATATTATTAAGAGCCGAATGGCACCAGACTGCAGAAAAGGGGTTATGGGAGGTTAGCACTAATACTCCTTTGCATCGAGTTTTGAATTAGACCAAGCGAGCAATCTAATGAAACAGAGTCAGTCAAGGGGTTATGGGAGGTTAGCACTCATTCTCCTTCACACTGAGTTTTGAATTAGACCAAGCAAGTAATCTAATGAATCTGATGCAGTCCTTCACCACTGATATCTTCTTCTTCTTCCTCTTCTTCCTCCTCTTCTTCTTCTTCCTCTTCTTCCTCCTCTTCTTCTTCTCCTTCTTCTTCTTCTTCTTCTTCTCCTTCTTCTTCATCATTTGGAGACTGCACTTCACAACTGTTTTTGGCTATTGCATGGCTTCACAATTGTTGTTGGCTATTATATTTGTCCATTCAAGGCCCTTTACTTCTTCCACATCTTTTATCAAAACTATCAACCACAGAGAAAATTTAAGAGGGGAGGATGTCCCTGGGAAATGCTTTTCATTTACAGATGAGCAAAAATGGCTCGAATTGTGTATTCGTCCATGTGAATGCATGCATTTTTGTGTTGCATCCATATCACTAAAGAAAAAATGCATCCACCTGGAAGTGAATATATGTTAAAAATTATGAGATATAATCATATAAGGACCCAATTAGTCACAGGTATATGATTCAGAATCTGAGTATCTTCATAGTATAAATAACAATTTCCAATGAAGAAAAAAATTAAATTGAATAAATATTCTCGCTAATACATGTGTGTAAAGCATCTAAAAGCAACGGGTACAAAAGAATAAGTGCTCTGATTCCTCCATTTGTACAAGTTCAAAGCAGGCACTCTCCATTGCAGTGTGTTTCTTACATAATAAATATATTATGAAGATCCTTTCTACATTTCCTCACACGTCAAATGATAGGCCTTTCTTGATGGCTTGAATAAAGTACCCACATTTTAAGCATCAAGGGTAGCATTCTTACTTAAGGTTGCTCACATCAGACATGCCCTCTCAAAACAAATTTACACACTATTACTCCAACTGAGCAAGTGTGAAGGACCTTGGAGTGGTGAATAGATGGAAACTGCCATGAAGATGAGGATAACGCAAAAAGAGGCTGGTCTATACACCAGGTTGGCCATCTCTCTATGAAAAGAATATACATTTTAACACAAACAAGCCAAAAAGAAAAAAGAAAAGAAAAGAAAAAACCAATACAGTCCACATTGTATGCCCTGCCTGTTTTTTTTCTGTATGGCCATCTTCACAGTGGAGGCCACCTTATGCTCCACTTGGATGACCTACACACTTGCTAGGTTGGCAGGTGTTCTGTGCATAAATGCAGAGAGGAGTACATGTGTGCTATAAATCTCTCATTTAGTGCAGTTTTAACTACCAAAACTCAAAAGATCTGAATAGTACACATAGGCATCTTTTGAAAGCAATCCATATATATTTTCCTGTCAACCTATACACATCTTAGGCAACCAAATGATTTTAGCAAGACAAGATGTTTTATTACATTTGGATCATAAGGTGTCACGGAGAGGGTCTGTGAGTCTATGACGGAAACAACAGCAACACGACTCAAAGGCATCTTTAAACCATTTGTCTCTACGATGATATGATCAAGCATTCCTGCAGAAACATTCAGAAATGACCATGTCAGTGAGTGGGATCACCAAAGTCACAACTGATTTTATAAGAAAGTGCCCGTCAGGATACCTGCTGATGCCCTTCCTGTCCGTAGCTTACTAAGCTCTCGAGATAAAGCAACTATTGCAGCATCCATCTGTGAAACAGCAGCTGCCTTCACAGTTGGTCCAATATCCGGCACAACTTCTATTGTGTCACTTTCATCCTCTACAAAATTGCAGCTGGAGAACCATAAGATTCAAGCCTCGATAGAGAATGTTGTAGCTATAACGTTTAAAATGGCAAAGAAAGGATCTGTGATTATGAAACATTTGCATGCTCAGAACCGCAAAAAACTCAAGTAGAATAGATAACAGAAACATTCATATTAAAGAAATATAAATTTCTCCTTATGAAAATTTGTTGCCTACAATTGTTTAGGAAAGATATAGCTGGGCTAAGGGCCCATTTGGGAGCTTGTAAATGGAGGTAAATGAGAAATGGAATTGGAGGTAAATGAATTGGGAGTAAACGGCTTACTCAGTTGTGTTTGGATGGGTGTAAATGAAATGTATTTGAGATCCAAATGTTCTGTTTGGATGGGAGTAAATGGGAGGAATTGGAATGCATTTGAATTTTTCAATACATTCACAGGAATATATGAGATATCCCAAATCAGCTTGAATATTCTAAATTAGTGTACATGTGTGATATGTAATAGAATGATTGTAATAAGCCCATTGAAATATATACTTTAGCTAAAAATGAGGAAATTTCAAGCCTCAGGTAGGCCACAAACAAGCAACTTGCCAACATTTTTTAACCATCCATTTAAATAGCCAACCTTTGGACAGTCTGGATCATTCCATTGGTGTGATTTTAGTGATGTAGTTGATAATTGGATTGTTGCGGAGTATCATTAACATGCCACATGTATGGCGGACATGTACGTAGCGGCACCTTTGTTTACTTGTGTGATTCTACAAGGGACCTCAAAAAGGCATTTCACCCCCATTTACTTCCAAATCCTCTCTTGTAGAGAGGATTCCATTTACATACCCATTTATTCCCATTTCGCTTCATTTACACGCATTTACTCCCATCCAAACAAACCTTAAATGCCATTTACCTCCATTTACTCCCATCCAAATGGCCCCTGACATGCAGCATTGAGCATGAGTGAATTGGCAGGTGTTCAGCAAACATGGATTGGTGAGACTCCTAGCTATTCTCTGTAGCCAAACACTTCAGCATGAATTTCCACATGAGTGGGAAACTTTTGCTCAGTGACATAACACATGGAAAATGCCCCTGCCTGACGCTCATATGCATGTTTGCCCCCCTGGGGTGTGCATGTGATAATTGGGTTGGGGGTTAGTCATGGGAGAAACCACGTTACCATCCAAGTACTACCGAAGTGAGTCTTTTTTTTTTTTTTTTTGAGAGAGAGAGAGAGACCTGAAATTTATCGAAAAGATCATAAAGTGAGAAAAGAATACAGGGCCCAGAAAAAACAGAAACAGCTAAAAAGGAGTGGCAGTTGTGGCTGCCTTAAGAAAAACCACCCAATCCTTCACTAGACCTTTAATGCAAACAATCACCTCATTCACCCCCACTCCCGCATTACAAAAGCAACGCCTATTCCTATGATTCCAAGAAGACCAAAGCACTTGCATTATGAGCAAACGCCATATGGCTTGACGCTCCTTCCCAACTGTGGTGTCGTGCCATGCCCAAATTAATTCCTCAACCAATCTCGGCATCACCCAATGGACATGAAATAGGGAAAAGAAGTCCCAAACTGCCTTGGTGAACGGACAGTGGATGAAGAGATGGTCGATCGATTCTCCATTTTCAATACACATTAAACATATGTTGGGGAGCATCATCGCTCTTCTTTGGAGGTTGTCTACGGTCAGGATTCTTTTTCGAGCCACTAACCAAACGAACGCGGCAACCCTAGGCGGGGCCCCATAGAACCAGTGATGAATGTAATGGGGATTGTCGAGGCAGGAAGACTGGAAATGAGAGAATGAAGGGATTTTATCGAAAACCTCCCATCATTAGATCTACCCCAATGGACTCTTATCTTCTTCCATTCTTTCCAATGTGACCGTATTGAGAAGGGACAGCAGCGCGACATACTCTTCAGTCTCCACATCGGTCAAATTCCTACAACATTTAGGGCTCCACACAACCGTGCCCCCTGTAACGGAATAACAATCGGCCACTCGAACTAGTCTGTCATGAGTAAGGGTTGCAATGGCCGGAAACAAAACCTGAAGCTGCTGAGCACCGCACCAAACATCAACCCAAAACTAAGTGCAAGAACCCCTTCCCACTCTGATGGAAATGCCCCTACAAACTAGATGTTGAGTACCCATGATCGCTTTCCAGACACCAGAAGCTTTGTAGGTGGAAGAGGTCTTAACAAACCATCCACCATCCTGAACCCCATACGTTGCTGCTATAATTTTCCTCCACCAAGTGTCCTTCTCCTCACAGAACCTCCATATCCATTTTCCCATCAAAGATGAGTCTTTGCCATGGTCGATTTCAAAGAGCCCGGGTAAAAGAGGAAGGTTGATGTAATAGTGGGCAGCCAATCGTAAAACTTTTGCCAATTTACCTTCTAAATCCAACACCAAAAGTGCTGGGAGAAGGCTAGATTAATATTAAGATGATGACCACAACAATGATGATGACTGGTGAGCAACCAATCAGAAAACATTTTCTTTTTCTTTTCTTTGAGAAATGGAAAATGCAACTGCATCAGTCAAAAGTTTGAACACACATCTTATACTTGAAAATCAAACATTCTTTACCGTTGTCAATATTAAATCAAAAAATTATGTCAATCTACTCTCTTAAAGCCAACCCCAAATTAATAGAGCCGGCTAAGGGGCCTGTTGGGCATTGATTTTTTTAAGCGTTCTTGGGGAATTGTAATTCAACAAATCACTTTTATTTTTGTGTTTGGTTAGGTTCCCAAATTAATTGCTTATTCAAAAGTAATTATGAACATAGGCGCTACTTTGGGAAACAGCTTGGAGGCATTTCCAATAGCATTTTTGTGCTTATGGGAAGTGATGAGGACATCAGTGGTGCACCCTTTAGAGTGTACCAGAGGAGGCGACGTCACAGATCGAGTGTTGGAGCAGATGAGCTGATGTAGATGGACGTCGGGCCCATTGGACTCATTTTCTGACGCGTAACGAGTACACGAGTTGCAGGATCGCGCAGGAGCATCATGACCACAGGACGTGGAGCGGATTTACTTTTAGGCATTTTTCTGTTTATTTTCTTGTTTCTAGGCGTTTTGCTTTCATTGTTTAGTTTAGGCGTTTTTATGTTTTTTTTTTGTTTTCAGGTACTTTAGTGTACTTTTTATTTTCGTAACTTATATATACTATGAGAAATCTTATTTCGAATTTATTGAATGAATAAAAAAACGAGTATTTTCTTCCTCTTTCTTCTAAGAGACTAGGGTTTCAGGATTGGCCCTTGGGGTGTTGAGGATTCCGCCCGGAGTTCTTGTTTTCTCTTCTTTTATTCTTCAAGGTGCGTGGAAGGTAAAATTCTTTTGTTTCATAATTCCTACTTCTTGTCAACCCATTGTTTCTCGACCTCTTTCGTCCTTTTTCTGAAATCCCCCAAAAAAAAAAAAAAAATTTGGTACGATCGGAAAAGAAGGATGCCTAGCCATGAGAACCGGATCCAAACTTAACTGTGGACTGGTCTATGCTAGATCTGAGATATCTTCATATCCCTAGATCCACCCTATTTTATGGTTTTACGTGATTCTTACGCTAAGGAGCATGATCCAGACGGACAAATCTCATCTCTGTGTTGAGATTTGTTAGTTTCCTCTTATTGAAAACAATTAATTGTTAATTTTATTATCTAAATATCTTCCAACTGAATATACATGCATCCAAGGTTAGGTCATCGCATGCCCCTGCATTAGGAAGACACCATTTGAGGGGGGGCAAAACAAATATTGAATCCAAAAGTGCATTCATACAGCATAAGTAGCCGAGATATAGGCCATTCACTGGGTGAGGCACACCTTAAACATGTCATATATCAAAAATCAGGGTAAGACACTCATCAAGTGAGCCCTACATGTACGTTGGATCTAGACTGTTGGACTTTTTCTGGCAACCCACCTTTCTCATACAAGTTTGTTATGCTTGAAGCATTCATCAGTGGCCGACATTATTTTTGGTTCATGGCAGGTTCACAGTGTACCCTACCTAATGAATGGCATGAATCTCTAAACAAGGCTGTTGTCTGCCCATTCTCCAACACATCCCCATTCCTACATAAAAATACGCCCTCATGCATATTGGTTAATCAATCCTTACCTCCGATTCATGGTCACTTGTTTGTTGAAATAGGACTACTGGATATTTTTCATTTTAAACCATCCAATAAATATCAACCAATCCGGTAAAATGATAATCGAATGAGCATAACTTTCCATTCATTATACATCAAAACTAGGACCATAATTTGGACAATTTAATTATGCCCCACATACATTACTATGGGCCCACGAGCTTGGGTGCCTTACTCCTTGCATACAACAGTTGTTTGAGAGGATTCCAGTCAACGATGCATCGCTGTACAACACAACTCACTTATAACAAGTGTTTGACATCCACCACGTCAATTAGGTGGGCCACCCTATGTTAGGTCCTGGGGCCAAAAATCAACCTGTTGCACAACTCAAGTGGCTCGCACCAAAAGGAACAATGAGAAGGGCATGCCGACATTAGGTTTGTGAGCGGCCCACCATGGTATGTACATTCCATTCAACCCATTCATCATGTGCGTCTCACCGGGATGAAGGGTTAACTCCAACAATAAACCTAATCCAAAACTCATGTGGGCCACACTACATGAACTTACAGGTGTTGTGCATGATTTTACATTATCCAATTGTAGCCGAGTTATGGATCAATCTAATTCTTGGTGATGCACGATGAACATGTGCAGGGACACCTAATGCATGCGGTGGACGGCAAACACAGCATGGCGGGCCCTGCAAAGCTCGGTGTTGTACCTCGTAATATAGTTGTTGTAGAGCTCGGGTGTTGACCGCTAATCACTCGAGTGACCGACCAACTAATCGCTTACTGAACATGTCATTTGGGAATCAATTTTACATAAGAAATGCTCAATAAACAATTCCAGCAATCTTACCCTTGCTAGAAGCAATGCCAAACGATTTCAAGCCCTAAGACTACTGTTGTTATTCTTGTTGCTTCTACGACTTTTGCCAGCAACCTTCTAAAAGCCAAACCCAAATTGCCAAATTGCTCAAAAGCTTCAATATTAGGATGACAATGAAGATGATGATGACTTATCAATAGGGTTGTCAATGGGTCGAGCCGAGGTCTATTCAAGCTTGGCCTGCAAAGTTGAATCTAGGCCTTAGCCTGGTCTGGGCCCAAGACAGGCCAAAGCAAATAGGCCAAAAGCCCAACCCTTCTTCGTGTGAGTTCAATGTTGTTCATTAGGTGTGCCACATGGACACATGCATTGTGAAGCGGCTCATACATCTCTTCCAACTGAGTACAACAAGAAAGAAAAGACAAAAAGAGCAGATATGTAATCATATTGAAATTATGATCTTGTCCTCTGATTGATGGGCATTTATTAGTTGAATTTACACCAGTGACCATTTCCTGTTTTCACCTTCTAGTAGATGCCACGATCATCCATCTCAAGCGAACAAGTACCGTGGTTATAAATATAGGTTTTGGATTGGGACTCGTCCGATTCAGGAATTGTTATGACTCCTGATATAGATCCAATTTAGGAGTCACTTCGTCGATATAAAAAAATAAAAATAGGAAATTAAAATCAAAAGATAGACAAGATAATAATACATAGTAAAAATAAAAGAGGGCCCCATCAAGAACATCAAAAATACAATTTTATCAAAATGGGGCCCCAATCTAGACAATTTAAAAAACCAAAAATCAACATTTCTCCATCGTGGGGCTGAAAATGAAAAACAAAAAGGGCCAAAAAATCAAAACAGCGTGACCATGAAAAGGGGGGGGGGGGGGGGGGTGTCCTTATCTGCTTCTTCTTCTACTTCTTCATGAGACCAAGAGAGATGAGAAAGACATGAGGGAAACCAAGAGGTTGAGAAACATGAGGGAGATCAAGGGTTTTTCTTTGCCAATGGAAGGAGAGAGCGCAAGAGGAAGGAAGAGGAGAATGAAAATGTTAGGGTTTATAACTTCTATTGGGCCAAGGATGTACTTCACCCTAAACTAAGTTTTATAACTTTTTGTTAAAACCAAGTATTTACTTAGGCAACTTGTTCATGAATCCTTCCAACTCGTCCTAAGTTAATGTTAATAGTCTCATTATCGGATGAGTCACACTGAATTGCATGCTTTTGGTAACAAGTCGCATGTACAGGGGGTCCAACTCGTCCAACTAACCCTTTTTCCTTCTTGTACCCCCAAGCGATTAGGAAAGAATATCTCCCACTTCCAAAGTGAAATAATACCTGACAAATGCATGATCATTTTATTATGAAGAGGAAAAAAGGCAACTCAAAGACTTTTGTAAAAACAATACCTGTGACCTATCTGCCATATGTACAAATTTGAGTATGAAACTAAAAAAAAATCGATTATTTATCCCTACAGGTTAATGTAAAGAAAATTTTGAAAGTGAGTATCCTGCAAACAGTGTAGCAAGATGCATGTCTGCAGATTAAAACCTTCAGTGAGCATAAGCATGTCAAAGTTTACCAACTTGAATGGTAAACCAACTCTTAAACTAAGGATTTTACTCAATGGAGCTATGGTGAGAGCACCTGCACAATATTTCACGTGAGGACCAAAGTATATCCAAGTCAGCCCATGAATTGAGGACCTCAGTGCAAGCCCAGCCGGCCTAGCCTGGCCTGTTTGTTTGGCCAGCCTTTAGGCAAGATGCAGCCCCAGTCCTGCAAGCCATTTGCCACCCTTGTGGGACTGTCTTTATTTCTTAGGAAAATGCTCCACTAAGACCCAATATTGGATAGTCCACCAAGCTGTCCCAATAACTAGTTCACGTCGATCTGCATAAATCTATAAATCCATTAATCATAACATTCGTGACTCTACAGATGATTACACTGAGGGCCTGTTTGTTAAATCTGAAGTCCAAAGTCTGAACCTGAAATCTGAATCTAAAGTCTGAATCCGAAGACAGAAGACTAGAATTGAATCTAGAGTAACTTGTTTGTTAACTAAGGTCTTAAATGTTTAAAATATGTTAATATGACACATTTGCCCCCACCTACCTCGGTGTATCTGAATTGTGTATTGACTATGCCAGTAGGCCCAGCTATTGGACAGTGTTGTGTGGCCCCCATCATAATATATGTGTTTTATCCAGGCCGTCCATCCATTTTTTCCAAACCATTTTAGGGAATGACCCCAAAAATGAGGATAATCCAAATCTCATTTGGCCCACAACTTTCATGGCTTATTAATGGTCAATCACATGTACTATGGCTCATCTGGGATTTGGATCAAGATGATATTTGTGTGGTCTCTTCATCTAGGTGTCTGTGACCTTTCAACAGGTTGGATGGAAAATAAACATTCTTGTGGAGTCCATGAAGTTTTTAATGGTGATGATTCAATTACAATGGTTTCCTGTAGTGTGGTCCACCTAAGATTTAAGCCAGCTTCATTTATGGGATCATACCCTAAAATGAGCTTTCAAAATGGTTGGACGGTGTGGATTTAAGGCACATACATCACTACAAGCCCCATGATCAGGGGCCCCACCCACCTCGGTGGATCCAGGGTCTCACCTAATCCGCTCCCGCTAGTGACGCCTGAGTAGCGAGATTTGCTAATGAAGTGATGTCACCGGTTCTGTGGGGCCCTTCATGATTTATGTGTTATATCCACATCGTTCATCCATTCAGAGAGATCATTTTAGAGCATGAACCAAAGAATGAGTGAGATCCAAAGCTCAAGTGGACCCCACCATGTGGACCCCACCATAAAAAATAGTGGGGATTGAACGCTACCATTGAGAACTTCTTAAGAGCCATAGAAGTGTTTGATCAAGCTGGTATTTGTGTTTTCTCTTCTTCCATGTTTGTGTTAACTTATGAACAGGTTGCATCTCAAAAAAACATATGGTGGGACCTAGGAAGGTTTTAATGGTGGGAGTCATTGTCCCCACTGTTTTCTGTGGTGGGATCCACTTGAGCTTTAGATCTGCCTCATTCTTTCTCTCGTGCCCTAAAATGATCTCTCAAAATAGATGGAAGCTGTGGATACAACACATATATCACAGTGGGGCCCACAAAAATTGATGACATGACTTCAGTAGGAATCTCGCTGCTCACACTGTAGTAGCTATAGGAGTCCCAAATCTAGCTGGGATTGAGCAATACCCCGAATCTAGCTAGAGGTGCACGGTAGTATTAACGAGGGTAGTGTCAAAGGGCTCTGTGGGGCCTACCGTGATGTATATGTTTTATCCATACCATCCATCAAGTTTTCTATATCATTTAGGGAACAAAACAAAAAATAAGGCATATCTAAGGCTCAAGTAGGCCACACTACAAGAAATAGTAGAAATTGGGTGCCTACCATTGAAAACTTCTTAGGGCCATAGAAGGCTCTGATCAAGCTGATTTTTCTGTTTTCCCTTCATCCCGGTTTTTGTGACCTTATGAATAAGTTAGATGGCAAATGAACTTTACAATGGACCCCAGAAAGGTTTTAATGGTAGTCGTTCTATTCCCACTACTTCTTGTGGTGGGGTTAACCTGAGCATTCAACATGGCTCATTTTTTTTTTTTTATCATGCTTTAGAACTATATAGAAAATTGATGGACAGTGTGGATCTAACACATGAATCATGGTGGACTTAAAGAAGTGTCTCACGTTAAAATTGGGTTATGTATTACGCAAAGGAGAAAATCTCCCTCGCGGCGGTGGGCAATTTTAGATTTTTTTAAAAGAGTCGCGGAGCGCATTCTGGATTCACCATTAAGCTAGACCTCCGTTGCCGAAAAAATTCAGCAAAAAATCACAGAGCACTTTCCACGTTCGGTGTTAACAAACAACTATAAACGCAGATCGTTTTTACATTCCGCATTAAGTTAAAATTTTCAGCGTTAAAAAACAAGCCCTGAGTGTCATCCCACAAACATTTTCACTCCGCCGCGTTCCCATTGAACTTATGAATTAAGATTTTTCATCACTTGGATGGGTTCCCATTCACAAACAATTTCTCTCCTTAAGTTTGAACCCCCATCTCCCAAACTCATCAACGTCCATAACATCATCACCATCTTTTATGCAGAACGTAAGCAAGGCTCAAACCAGAGACCTCAATGTTGAAATGCAAGCTGTCTACCATTGAGCTATGACAATATCATCATCATCATCATCATCATCATCATCATCATCTAAGCCTTATTTACCAACAAACTAGGCCAGCTACATGAATCCTTTTGTGCCTATTATATTGTCCACATTCATGATGGAAGTTTCTTTTTTTTTTTTTTGGAGAGATAACAGAAACTTTATTTAAAAAACTCGCAAAGCGAGAAAAGAATACAGCACCAGGGCAAAAACCAAAACAGCTAGAATGTAGAGGCAGACAAATCTGCCTTGACAACAACCACCCAATCCTTCACAAGTCTTTTAACACTAGAAACCACCTCGGACACCCCCACTTCCACATTTTGAAAGCAGGGCCCATTCCTAGAACCCCAGATAACCCAAAAAACAGCAAAAATGAGCAGCCTTCAATAAACCTGACGGTCCTTACCAATTTTGCTACCATGCCACGCCCATAATAACTCCTCTACTGTTTTTGGCATGACCCACTCTACGTGCATCTAGGAGAAGAAATGATCCCATACTGCCTTGGCAAACGTGCAGTGGATGAAACGATGGTTTATTGTCTCCTCGTCTTTCAAGCACATGAGGCACAAATTAGGGAGCACCATGGCTCGTCTTTGAAGGTTGTCGATAGTAAGGATTCTTTTCCGTCCAACTAGCCAAACGAAGGTAGCGACCCGAGGAGGAGCCCATAGAACCAATGGTGAAATGGATGAGACGGGGCGGAAGAATGATGCGTCAAGGAGATGTGGGAGTGAAGGGATCTCACAAAGAACCTCCCCGAAGGAGAGAACAACCAGACTACCCTGTCTTCTTCAGACGTTTCCAAGGTAATCGACTGAAGAAGGGATAGGAGCTCAACATACTCATCGCACTCTACATCGAACAAGTTCCTTCTGCATTGAATATTCCACACGATCGTATTCCCAACCACGGAGTAACAATCTGCCACACGAATGAATCTGTTCGAAGCTAGGGCAGCAATAGCAGGAAACCAAACCTGAAGTTGTTGCTCACCACACCATATATCTACCTAGAACCTACTGCGCAAACCTCCTCCCACCTTCAAGGCTATACCCGAACACACAACGTGTTGAATAGCATTAATTGCTTTCTAGACACCTTAAGGTCTGTAAACAGAGGAGGCCTTAGCAAACCATCCACTATCCTAGACCCCGTACTTAGCTGCAATGATTTTCCTCCATAGCTTGTCTTCTTCCACACAAAACCTCCAAGTCCATTTCCCCAACAAGGCCAAGTTCGAGGATGCTAAAGGTGTTAGACTAGATCCCCCTTCTTTCATAGGTTTGCAAACCTCATCTTATGGCAAAAGCTTGATGTTGGCTACCAACCTAACATAACACTCTTCCTTTATCCGAGCTTACGACCAAAAATGTGTTAGTTTTGGTGGGTTGTTTTTAAAACTGAGAGAGAGAGAGAGAGAGAGAGAGAGAGAGAGAGTTACCTTAGAGATTCTTGTTTTTTGCTTGTGGAAATAGTCCCATATCAGATAAAGAAGATAACTTTTTTCACTTTATATATAGAAGCAAGTGGATAGCCTTTGTTAGTTATTGGGTATGATATGCTAAAGCATGCGCGTGTATGCACCCGCCCTCCGCGCTGTGCTGCATCATGCGTGTCGTGCCAGGTCGGGCTCCAGCTTGTCTGCATGATTCTTTTTTTTTCTTTTTCCTATTTTTTTCGCTGTTGACTGAGTCTTTTGGCTTTAAGAAGCACATTAGTGTAACGGTGTTGTGACCATTTACACAACAACCTTTTGTGATGTTGGTGGCCACCTCAGCGCCAGGTGTCTGCCACGTAGGCATTTGGCATTACTATAAATAGTCTTTATTAGAGAGAAAACCTAATTCGAGTTTAACAGAAAACTCTTAACCTCCATCACTCTCTCTCTCTGCTTTTCCGTAATCCTCTATTACAAGGTTTTACTCCTTAATTATTTTTTTAATCCAGATATTTTGAGCATTGATCACTTGGTGGTGGTCCATTGTTCTTGCCAATAAGTGATAGTATCCCAAAGACATTCATTGCAAGAGATCTGAGTTGTTCATCTACGTCGACAAACAAGCACGAATTGTCTTCAAGAAAGCGACTTGGTTCCGTACTCCGCTGACATCATGGTTTTTATTTATTAATCTTATCAAATCCTTCGATCCAAGTACGCTCAATCTAATTTAAGTTGTTATTTGATTTTATTATCATTATCTGTTGTTCGTAATAGCTTGCAAATATTACTTAAATTGATAATTTTTGTACACTGAAACAACAATCTAAACAAACGTAATTTCTATTGTTAGTAATTTCTGTACATTGAAACAATAGATCTTAACAAACGTAAAGAGCATAGCAGATTTGAAGAATAATAATCACGGAGTAGATCTAAATTAATAAGATATAAATCTAAATAGATTTGGACTGATAGATACGATTTAATATTTTTTTATACACTGATGATAAAGAATTTATCTTCAAATTGTTGTTTTCGTGTACAGAAATTATCAATTCAAGTAATATTTGCAAGCTATTAAGAACAGCAGATAATGAAAATAAAATCAAATAACAACTTAAATTAGATTGAGTGTACCTGGATCGAAGGACTTGATAAGATTAATAAATAAAAACCACAATGTCAGCGGAGGCACGGAACCAAGTCACTTTCCTAAAGACAATTCGCGATTGTTTGTTGACCCAAATGAACAACCCAGATCTCCTGCAACAAATGCCTTTGGGATACAATCGCCTATCGGAAAGAACAGCCAACTCCACCAACAAGTGATCGATGCTCAGAATATCTCAATTAAAAAAAATAATTAAGGAGTAGAACTCTGTAATGGAGGATTATGGAAAAGCAGAGAGAGAAATGGAGGCTAGGGTTTTTGTTAAACTCGAATTAAGTTTTCTCTCTAATAAAGATTATTTATAGTAATGACAAACGCCTACGTGGCAGACGCCTGGCGCTAAGGTGGCTGCCAACATTACAAAAGGCCGTTGTGTAAACGATCACAACACCATTACACTAATGTGCTTCTTAAAGCCAAAAGACTCGTTCAATAGAGAATAAAACAGGAAGAAAAAAAAAAAAGAATCATGCAGTCGAGCCCGACACAACGTGCCGCGGCACGGCATGGCACGGTGGGCGGAAGCGTGCGCATGTGATCTTTGGTATACCATACCCAAGAGCTAACAAAGACTATCCACATGCTTCTATATATAAAGTGGAAAAAGTATTCTTCTCTATCCGATATGGGACTATTCTCTCTCTCTCTCTCTCTCTCTCTCTCTCTCTCTCTCTCTCTCTCTCAGTTTAAAATAAAAAATAAAAACCACCACCAAAACAAACAATGAGAACACATAACTCCACGAGCATTACATAGGTTGGTTGCAATCAAGTGCTATCTAATGGTCTCTTACATAGGTTGATAATAATCAACGAGTTATCACCATCACCATCCATAACATGATAATAAATGAAGAATTGCATGTAGATACCCAAATTTCATTCAGTTTATAGACTATCTTAGAAACCATATTACCGAATTTCCGAATGCAGGTGTCCCCGTCTGAAATTTTCATCAAAATGCAGAAGTAAAAGAGGGCCACTACTTACGCCCCACCCTTTTGGAAATACAAGAGCATCCATTGTACCATTGTATTTTCCAAGATTACAACGAGGAGAATATTTTTCAATCAGGACAGCTGTAGATATCGGCTCCGTATGAAAATAAATAGATAGAAATAAAAATATTCATGACGAGCACACTTCAGTGAGAATTTAAAAGCAAAAAAAATTGAAATTTCATGATTTTGTTTCTGAAAGAAGATCCAAAGGGCAAAAGAAAAATGAAAGGACTTGAAACGTTGAGGAACTGAAGAATCAAAGAAATGTAAAAAGAGATATGAGACTTACTTGATTTCCTTCCTTTGGCAAAACCTCTTCGAGCTTCTCTCATGAAATCGGGTCCTGGGTGAGAGAAATCTCGTTGGTTTTGGAGAAATGGAGTTTCAGAGAGGGAGCTACAGGAGCTGAGAGAAGAGAGGTAGGAGAGTTTGGTACTGGCCTGGCTAGGGTTTCGAAGGAGGAAGAAAAGGTTTCTGGAGGATAGAGCTCGTCTTAGAGGAATCGCCATTTTTAGGGTTTCTACTCGCTCACCCTCTCTTACTGCGGATTTTTCTTGGAGGGAATGCAGGAAAGAGAACTTGCCGAAAACCTTGCCGCGTGTGTATAGCCACCCGGACGGGACTCGGATTCGGTAGTGACCCTCCAGTACCGACGTTGGTACTGGTCGTTACTCTGTGGCCCCACCATGATGTATGTGTTTTATCAACGCCGTCTATCCATTTTTCCAACTCATTTTAAGGGGAGCGGATTAGGTGAGACCCAGATCCACCGAGGTGGGTGGGACCCCTGACTGTCGGGCTCACAGTGATGTATGTATCTTAAATCCAAACTGTCCAACCATTTTGAAAGCTCATTTAGAGGCATTATCCCAAAAATGAAGCTGGCTGGAATCTTAGACCACACCACATAAACAGTCGCAATTGAATCTCTACCATTGAAAACTTCATGGATTCCACCGGAATGTTTATTTGCCATCCAACCTTTTGATAAGGTCACAAACGCCTAGATGAAGATACCATATAAATATCATCTTGATCCAAAGCTTTTGTGGCCCATGGAAAGTTTTTAATGATCTATTACCATTGTTTCCTGTACTATGGCCCATTTGTAAATTGGAACTGCTTCATTTTTGGATCATGCCTTACAATGAACTTTCAATACAGATGGATGGTGTGGATGTAGTCATATACATCACAGTGGCCCCGCAGTCAAGGGTCCCACCCAGATCCACGGTCTCGCCTAATCTGCTCTCCATTGTAGGACATATGGCATATCCAAATATAAGTAGATCATACTATAGCAAAACAATGATGATTAGACACCCACCATAATGTTTATTTGCCATGAAACCTATTGAATGTGTGTCATGGGCTTGGTTGAAAGGAAAACATAAACATCAACTTGATCAAAAACTTTTATTGCCACAGGAAGCGGTAACCAGTAGGGTGTTTAATCATTATTATTTCTTGTGGTGTATTCCACCTTCGATTTATATTAGCCCTATTTTTGGACCCAAGCAGTAAAGGATGTTTGGATTTCCAATCAGTTATATCACTGACATTTGAGCATCGTGATCATATTCTACCATTCTTTATTTTACATAGAGAATTCATTAAAAATGGTAAATTTATACTTTAAAATTTTAATAATTATAATTTTTTTACCTTTTTAGTATGGGTGGGTGAATTTTACTTATATTATAATTATCTCTTAAACAAACAATTAAAATAAAATGACAATGATAGCTCATTTACTTTAAATTACACAAAAAAATTGGAATACTCAACGGGCCTAAAATGATCTTGAAAAAATTGATGGGATAGGACATATACATCTAGCAAGTGGTACCAACAAGGTCACCTAAAAATGATATTGGAAAAATGGATGGGATAAAACCCGTTTACACCCATTTTCAACTCCTTAATGTGAATCAATCAAAGGTCGTCGCGTGTTGACACTACATGATCATGACTGGCATGAAACCTACTCTCATTTGATAATGTCATCGTTTGATATTCCTTCGACAATACACATTTAATTACTAATGCGAAGGCACGAACTCTTATACCCACTGTTTGGAGAATGAATCATTGTATGCCACTTGGCCACGTTTATCGTACCCATTAATGAGGCAGCATGCCCAGCACGCTTATATAATACTCGTTAAGAGAACGGATCTTATCACCAATCCGGTTATGATCTTCTCGGCAATGTCGTCTCTCACAATCCTTTCAAAATGGAAGATCTTTCCAGAGACATTTGAAGAAGCTGTAATATTTGAACAAATTATGAATATTCGTATTTCATACTTGCGTCCAAGCAAACCTAGCGTTGGATCGGACCTAGGTCAAGAGAAACGAGCACATCTTTCGTGTTGGGTCCGCAACCATGCCCTATTGGAATAAAAAGAATAGGTGGGGGCTCAAAGAAGGATATGATTTGTCTGACGACAAATTAGTATCAGATAGAACTAAGCCATTCATCGAGGAGATTGGAAGAGATAGAGAGATCACCTAAATGGTCCACTTGTTGATCCAATCCAATGATTGTGGGATCAAAAGAATGGGAGATCTTTGTGTGATCAGGCCCACCTCTGATAATAGATCGATATCTGGTGTCAAATCCCACTACTGCAATCAGGAGTTGAGTGATCTACATCAGGTCGCCTGAGTAAAGTGGTCATGATTAAGCGAAAGATATTTCCTTATTCAAGACAGAAGAATCTAGTAGGGGAGGATCTACGTATACGAGTGGAAGTCTAAGATCCAGCAGTTGCAGACTTTTCAAAGATCTTCCTAATTGAGAGTTTCCTAATCTACTGAGGATATATCCTTATCTGAAAAGTTCACGATATGAGAGACAATGATTCAAGATTGATAAGAAAACCCCAACAAAGGTTTCACCACCTCAACAAGCTATAAAAGAAGCAATCGAAAAAGAATTCGAGGTCTCATCCCAAACATAACAATCTATCTTTACATATCATTTATCTTTCCTGGACTAGCTTAGTTTTACATAACTACCGCCCAACAGCTCCTACTACAATGCCTTTGGAGCAAAATTAGTCTTTCGCAACCTTTTACAACCTTAAGTTGTAGATCATGATCACATAAGTATTTATCCCTTATTTTTCATTTTTTTCATTTATTATTATTTGGTTGACTTGTCGATTTTAATAAGCATCATTTCTATAATAAATGAAA
Organism: Liriodendron chinense; assembly: GCA_003013855.2. Lineage (NCBI taxonomy): Eukaryota > Viridiplantae > Streptophyta > Magnoliopsida > Magnoliales > Magnoliaceae > Liriodendron > Liriodendron chinense. Next base: position 1,878,853 of record ML058432.1, on the reverse strand, counting down.
TCGATAACATTTTGCCTTTCTTAATTTGCCCATGTATGCTTATTCATTTGAGAAATATTGAACTAAGAGCATTAGCGAAGGAAAAATCTTTAAGTCATAGACTCGCAACCATTGTCACGAGGTAAAAAGAACTCATTCGGAAGGCTTAGCCCCCTATCCTTCATAAATCACCTGAACGGAGTGCAATATAGGTGGTCGAGAGGACCCTGGATGTCGTGTCCAGTCTCCAATATGCCTGTCTCAGTGCATGGGACACCAACAATTCAATTAACCCTTGAGTTGGGCAGACTATGGCATGCCTGCGCATTTACTTACACACACAAAAATCTAATCTAGGCAATCATTACCATGTGTGGGCAAACTTAATTGGATTGAGAGTAATACTCTTTTGGCACGCCCGATGAGACCCAATCAAGTTCATATATTTCTCAATAGAATAAGTTGCCTACCAATTTTTTTTTTTAAAAGGCTAGTTCTGTGGTTGATCTTGCGGAAGACCAAGACGTGGACTAGCAAAAGCCTATAGTTAACATTGAAGCAACGTCATCTTCCTAGCAAACTGTTAGTGACTTTATCACATTCTTCAAACAATTCGTGGCATGTATGCAACGGGTTACCCAATTATGCATGCCACAGGCTCACAACTTGAGATAAGCGAGAAATCAACCCAAAAATCTCATTGCAAGGCTCGACGCCATGGATAGACGCTCCCCTCTATTCCATCCTGATGGGCACAAGGAAGAGCAACCAGTGGAGCTTTCAATTAGAACCAGTCGAATCAAACTGCAAGGTCATCCTTTACCACTTCCATTGGCGATGAGGAACGATGGGGACAGTTGATTGTACGTTCAGTTAGACTTTCCTAACCATCAGAGTTATGAACCTTATAGGGATCCATTCTCAGTAGGTCTAAGTAACTCAGGGGGGAACCGGCTACCCAGCCGTCGAGACAGGTCGAGCCACTTAGAGCATAACCTCCGAGCAACTCGGTCATTTACAGTGGAAACTAAATGGCCGACTAGCAAATGGGGCATCCCCAAGTAACATTAGTTGCATATCATATGATCGATGCACCCAGGGGGGGGGTGGGGGGGGGGGAGGTAACCTTTCCCCGCGCATCCCTACCATAACGACTATCAAATGGCTAAGCCACTCAGGGTCAACCTCCAATCGTGACTCCACCCTACAAAGGACAACCCATAATAGAGGCGCTCGGGAAGCAACCACGCCTCTATCCCATAAAGGCTATCAAATGGAAAAAAACGTTTGAGGGGCAACTCCCAATCGCACCTTACCCTGTGATCGTTCTAAATGCGGTTGTAAATCCAAATGTTGTCGCTTGCTTGGGACGATGTTATTAGACTCATTTAGGAGTACGGTATACAGCCAAATGGCCGATGTATTATACGGTCGACTTATAAAAAGCCATACCCTAAATGGATCAACCGAAATTATGAATTCCCCATAGATTTCAAGTTCCCAGAGTCCACTTGTTTTCAGGGGATGGTGAGAACTCTACTATAAAATGCATCGGCCGATTCACCATGTAACGAGGTGAGGTGTCCCATAACAACTTTATAGAACTTAGGCTATTTGGGAATTCTCTAACGGGAATGGCCTTTACTTGGTATGTAAACTTATTGGTTTATTCGATTCAGATCTGGCCTAACATGGAAGCGAATTTCCATTGCACTGATCCGGAAGTATCCATCGTCAACCTTTCCAAGCTAAGACAATTGTGGGAAGAGAAGGCCGAACAATTTACTACCTGATTTAAGAGTAAGAGAAACTGTTGCCCGATGATCTTGTCTGAGTCTGAATTTGCCAAGCTGGCCCTAAAAGTCTGAAGGCGAGTACTTCGGAGACCTGTTCGAATTATCAACCACGACCACTAAGTACGGGCAAATCCTCTGGGAAGAGCAAATGAGGATGAACGCATCCAAGGGTGTGTTCTATCGTGACATCGATTACTGGGTGGCCGTAACGAATGTCACGCCCCGAAATTCTGTACCTAAGTTAGTTAGACTTGACTCCGAATTTCAAGTCATGATTAAATTTTAAGCAGTAACAACTACAATTTAATATAAATTGCATTATAGTAAATCATTCTTCTTACAATAGGTTGGTGTTGCTTCCAAACTCTTACTATCTAATTTAGATTTTTTTCAATACAAAAGAAGAAACTATAACTATATCTTTGCTCGCTCCACTCTATGATTAAATCGTACGCCCTGTAAAACTGTCTAAGTGGGCATGAGTATAACAATTTGTAAGATCATATCCAACCCAAATATGAAGTTCGTAGATTATCAAATACATAGTTAATAGAAATATTTTAATTAAATTTGAAATACGAATTTAAATATTAAATTGCAAGATAACGTGAATGTAATACTGCAATTGTAAAGATACTGTAAATACTTTCAACAAATTCTCATCAACGATAAAGTAAATAACATCATTCCTTACAACACCATACTCAAGTGGATGGCCACGTTGCATTAACGCCCACGCACTAGTACCTTGTGGTGAGGGATACATTCATACGTTATGTAATACCCCAAGTTTTCAAAAAAAATAATTAAATTAACAAATCAGTTAATTAATTAATAAATTTTGTGGATTATTATAAATTAATAAATTGTAGGGGATTCATGTAGGGTCCTTTATTATATTTGATTAACACAAACTCTAGATTAGTGTAGAAGTAATAGGTAAATCAAAACTCGCCATAAACACGATAATTACCATTGATTTAACTTAATCTATATGCATGATTTTAAGTGTACCAGTTTTTGACGACCCGTTTCATGTAAAACTTCATATAATAGTTTAGAAACCTAATCTAACCATACACGTCAAATTTCAGCCCTCCGATCATCCTACAAGTACCCTAATCAGAAATCGGGCCATAAGTGGGCCATTCAAACTCAGAACTGCACCAAATTGTATGCCATACCCTAAAATCACGTGGCCTACATAGTGGTCGGAGTAGATTTTTCATAAACATCACTGTGGGTCCCACGTGCACAGCATGCACGTTAGACGCGTCGGTCAAACCGCGTTGACCGCGTACTTCAAAGGCCGGGCGTCTTCTTCGCCCAGACGCTGCAACAGCAGCGTCCGCTGCTTCGTTCAGCGGATCACACCGTCCATCTCTGTGGGCCCCATTCATATATCCACTCCGTCCATTGAGTAGCCATCACTTGGGTCTACTAAGGGAAGGATGTATCTTTGTAATCCGTGATTGGAGTGGGCCGCAAAATCCGTTTGAACCTAAAACTAATCGAAGTAAAACGCGCAAGATCGGAGCCGATTCTTCGCATGGGCTTCCGAAATTCGAAGGGACTGTTTGCGTGGGCCCCACCTAGGTTTCTAACGTGTCATAAGTGGCTTAACTTGCAAGTATTGGAATTCGAATCCAACTTGGATTCAAACTAACCGCAACCCGTCCGTACTATAAGAGCTGCTATTGGCAGCGTCTTCTCTAAAAAGAAACGTCAGAGAGGAAAAGAGAGAGACAGAGAGAGAGAGAGAAAGAGAGAGAGAGAGCCGTGAGAAAGAGGAGAGAGAGAGACGTTAGACAGAGAGAGAAAGAGAGAGAGAGAGAGTGATCGTAGGCTCTAAGCTACGATTGCTGGTGGCCTTCCACTGCTGGAGCAAATTTTCCAGCAGCAGCAGGTAGAAGAAGAAGAAGAAGAAGAGAAAGAAGAAGGAAAGAAAGAAAAAAAAAAAGAGTGAGTCCTTCTCATATTTTTTTCATGTAGTTCTAGTTTTTTTTTTTATATTTTGGTTATATATAATTTAAAAGTTTTCGTTTTAGATGTTTAAACTTAATTTTGTTTGGTTAGATTTGTGAATAATTGAGTTATATCAATTATATCTGCTTATAAATTATGTTTATAAGTTATGTTTATGAATTATCCTCTTTTGTTATTTTTAAAGTGGTACATGTGTGAGCTTAATTTTAAATTATCTTGGAAAGATGTTTTGGAGTGTTGATTTTGTTCATGCATAGCACGACTTGAGAACTCCAGTTGTTACCGTAGGGTGAGCACCCTGGTGTGTGCAATAGGCCCATTGATGATTGTTTGGGTGAGCGCCCAAGTGTGTGCAACAGTCCCTGGTTGAGCGCCCTGTGTGTGCAATATACCCTTCTGATAGTCCATCGATTGTGGACGGGTTGGTTGAGCTCCCTGATGTGTGCAAGATACCATACTAGCGTACCCGATGGATATTAGATGACTTTAACAGGTTGGGTGAGTTCCCTGGTGTGTACAAGAGACCAACTCTGTAATTGTGAAAGTGTAGGCCCGACTATAAACTGGCCCTGGATGTTCTACTGATAACCGTACTGAGATTGTTGAAACATACTCGCATACCATGCATCATATGCATGTTTAAAGAATTTTGATTGAATGAAGTTACTATTGAAATTGTAGTGTTTTGTACTTTATTAGTCAAATGGGTAATATACATTGAATTACATGTGTTAAATTATATGAGAATGCTCACCGGCTTTTATAGCTGACGCAGTGTTATGCGATTAACCGTAGTGACAGGTGATGATTTAGAGGACTTTGAAGAAGCGGTTCCAGATGAGGAAATACTGTAGAAGACATTTTTTTTGAAATTAGTTATTTTGATTTTGGTTTGAAAGCATTGATGTAATAAGGCCCATTAGATGGCCATTAGTTTAGATAGTTTGGAATAATTTCACAGACTCGTTGATTTTAGTTTAAATTTTCAAAGTTGGTTTATTTTTATTCCATATATTTGGTACCTTGTGAATGGAAAGGATGAAAGTTTCAGTTGTGATTGTGAATGATTCATTCATAACACCCTTGATTTCGAGATTTGAGTTATATACTCGAGTGTCGAATTTTGGGGGCGTTACACGTTAGCTGGTTAAACTACTGCTCCAGTTATACCTCTAACGTATGTTCGTGCACACAATTGTATTCATACGTCGTACGCAAAGGAGACTCCAAAAGATCTAATGTGTTCCAGGGCCTTTTACTCAAGGGACACGAGCGCCCAAGTGTGTGCAACAGTCCCTGGTTGAGCGCCCTGTGTGTGCAATATACCCTTCTGATAGTCCATCGATTGTGGACGGGTTGGTTGAGCTCCCTGATGTGTGCAAGATACCATACTAGCGTACCCGATGGATATTAGATGACTTTAACAGGTTGGGTGAGTTCCCTGGTGTGTACAAGAGACCAACTCTGTAATTGTGAAAGTGTAGGCCCGACTATAAACTGGCCCTGGATGTTCTACTGATAACCGTACTGAGATTGTTGAAACATACTCGCATACCATGCATCATATGCATGTTTAAAGAATTTTGATTGAATGAAGTTACTATTGAAATTGTAGTGTTTTGTACTTTATTAGTCAAATGGGTAATATACATTGAATTACATGTGTTAAATTATATGAGAATGCTCACCGGCTTTTATAGCTGACGCAGTGTTATGCGATTAACCGTAGTGACAGGTGATGATTTAGAGGACTTTGAAGAAGCGGTTCCAGATGAGGAAATACTGTAGAAGACATTTTTTTTTGAAATTAATTATTTTGATTTTGGTTTGAAAGCATTGATGTAATAAGGCCCATTAGATGGCCATTAGTTTAGATAGTTTGGAATAATTTCACAGACTCGTTGATTTTAGTTTAAATTTTCAAAGTTGGTTTATTTTTATTCCATATATTTGGTACCTTGTGAATGGAAAGGATGAAAGTTTCAGTTGTGATTGTGAATGATTCATTCATAACACCCTTGATTTCGAGATTTGAGTTATATACTCGAGTGTCGAATTTTGGGGGCGTTACACGTTAGCTGGTTAAACTACTGCTCCAGTTATACCTCTAACGTATGTTCGTGCACACAATTGTATTCATACGTCGTACGCAAAGGAGACTCCAAAAGATCTAATGTGTTCCAGGGCCTTTTACTCAAGGGACACGATCGCCCTACTTGCTGGCTCTAGGGTCTTCCACCCAAGGGACACGATCGCCCTACTTGCTGGCTTTAAGATCTCTCACCCAAATGACACAATTGCCCTACTTGTTGAAACCTTTATCTTTTTTTTTTCATTTTCATCATTCGATAATCAATAGAATGTGTATCATGAATGATTCAAAATCAACGATAAAATAATTTAATAATTCAGATTTTTATATTATAATGCAGGTTTTATTTAAAGATGTAAAAATTTAATACTATTAAAATTTATTCCTTAAAATTTTTGTAAGCTAAAGTTATTAATATTATTATTATTTTTTACAATTTGGGACTTTTTCTTTATATATATATATATATATATATATATATATATATATATATATATATATTTTACTCAATAGTTAAATTAGAAGGAGAAATTACTAGATTTTAATTTAATATTGAATTTTATTAAAATCTCAACTCCATTAAATTAGACAACTATATGCAACAATTATTTTTAATTCAACGAAATTTAAAATTTAATTTACTAATTTTACTTTTTAAAATTAAAAAAAAATCTTATTAGAATAATTTTATTGAAATTTACAAAAAAAATTGTTTGGATACATTTAATTTAATTTAACTTATAAATTTTAAATAAACATATATATATATATATATATATATATATATATATATATATATATATATTTCTAAGTCATTAGTTTTCAAAATTTTTGATATTACAGTAGATTTGGATTTTAACCTTTAAAATTAAATGTGATAATTTGAAATTAAACCTAAAATATAATTCTGTTAATTTAAGGAACTACATCAAATTTAAATATATTTTTTTAACAAATAAGATATAACTCAATCTATTTCAGGAAAATAAATATTCAGAATTCTACTGATAAATATGAAATTAGAATTTCAAACTATTGTACAATCAATTACCAAAGTATTATTTCCTAGTAAATCATATGTTCAATACTTCTAAAATTATGAAATAATAATCTGAAAATTTCAGATCAGGTATGGATTACCCACCTAGACAGAACTTCAGAAAGCGTCAATCCTTTTTTTTTAAAACTTTTTTCTTCTTCTTTTTTTTCTTCTTCCTATTTCATTCTCATTTTTTTTCTTTCTTCCTTTCCTTACCATTCTTACATGAATACCATAAACTCTCACGTGAACACCATAAAGCAGACTTTCTCTCTCTCTACAGCACCTCATGTCACACAAGTGAGTAATACTCCCCCTCTCACCCTCTATTTATACTTTTTTCTCACATGTGCTAATTGCAACTAGATGCAATGCAGCTAGTATATGTAAAGCTTAGTGCCGTGATCCTCAAGAGGGGCCGGCCATTGTATTTATAAATACATCATTTACAAAAATACCCTTTGAATACTAAATTATTACAATGATATGATATGAGTCTATCATTCCCCCCTCAAGCGAAACGTGGACGTTGAGATTGGGTTTGAGAGTCCTGAATCTTGCAGAATTTAAACCTTTGGTGAATATATCAGCAATCTGACTATTAGTAGGAACATATTTGACTGAGAGATCTCCTATTGCCACTTTTTCACTAACAAAATGAAAGTCAATCTCAATATGTTTCGTACGTGCATGAAAAACCAGGTTGGCAGTGAGATAGGTGGCACTGCATTGTCATAATAGATGGTTATCGGATCGGCGAGAACTACTCGAAGATCTCGTAAAAGTTGACATATCCAGATAGTGCCAGCGACGGCATAAGGAAGGGAACGATATTCAGATTCATCACTAGATCTTGAAACAGTTGGTTGTTTCTTAGCTGACCAAGAGAGCAAGTTCTTGCCTAGAAAAATGCAAAAACCCGTGGTGCATCGCTGTGAGTAGGGACATCCTGCCCAATCAGCATCTGAATAGGCTAACAGAGAGAAAGTAGATTGTTTGTGTATGAGAAGGCCATGATCAAATGTTCCTTTTAAATACCGTAGTATGCGTTTGACTGCTTGAAGATGAGGTTCACGAGGAGCATGTATAAACTGAGAGACAACATTAACTGCATAGGTAATATCTGGCCTGGTGAAGGTGAGATATTGAAGACTTCCGACAATCCATCGATAAGCCATAGGGTCAGTGAGAAGAGCACCATTATTAGAAAAGAAATGAATATTAGTGGCGATAGGAGTAGCAACCGATTTAGAGGAATCCATGCAACTGCGTATTAAAATGTCTTTTGCATATTTCGCTTGAGAGAGTAAAATACCATCGGTTGTGTTGCGAAATCCAATACCCAGAAAATAATGTAACGGACCCAGATCCTTCATTGAAAACTTAGATTGTAATTTTTGAATGATAGAAGATGTAAGAGGAGAAGAATTGCCAGTAAGAATGATATCATCGACGTACAGAAGGAGAACCACCATCTCATTTGTAAACGTAAGAATAAACATTGAAGGATTTGCCTTGCTGCAAGTGAACCCAATGTTAAACAGATAACTCGTAAACTGCTGAAACCAAGCCCGAGGAGCTTGCTTCAAACATATAGAGCCTGCTGAAGACGACATACATAATCTGGCCTATCTGGATGAATGAAACCAGGTGGCCGATGCATAAATACTTCTTCATGGAGATGGATATGCAAGAATGCATTTTTAACATCAAGTTGCGATATTTTCCAAGAGCGCATGAGAGCAAGAGAGATGACCGTACGAATCGGCATAGGCTTGACAACAGGACTGAACGTTTCATCAAAGTCGATTCCTTAATGTTGGCGAAAGCCTTGTGCTACCAAGCGAGCTTTTAGGTGAATGAACCTTGTCAGGTGTTAGAGTGGTTGGAATAGGATTGTTAGAAGAAGCAATTGTGGAGACAAAATCCACAAAAATAGGATTAGATGATTGAAAAGGAAAAGCTGTAGCTGGAAATCGTGTAGAATGACTGTCGATGTCAGGAAAATAAGGATGTTGTGAGATGTTTTCATTGAAGGAAGGTTGGTTCGAATTTTGAATTGTAGATGGAGAAAAAGTAGGGCTTGTAATCTGTAATGATTCTGATGATGGAGAAGATCTTGGCATCGAATCTTTGGAAGATGCCAAGTGTGGAAGAAGATTTGGTGGAGGATCCGATTTTGGTGAAGAGAAAATCGTAGGAGAGAAATCAGAAAGAGTGGAATTAGGAGGAATATTTGAAAGCAAATCTACTCGATTAGGTAATGTGGCAGCACATGGATTATGACCAGACGGTAAAATCGGGTTGTGAATAGGAGGAACGGACGAGATTTTTTTAGGTGGAGCGGACGGGATTTTAGGAGATGGAGGTTGATGACCGGACTAAATTTCAGGGAGGTGTACATGAGGACCGGACGAGATTTTAAAGAGGTTTTCATGAGGATTGGACGAGATTTTAGTGGGTTGTACATTAGGACCAGACGAAACATCAGGTTGATGTAAGAAGGACCGGACAAAATATCAGGGTGATGTACAGAAGGACCGGAAGTGAAATCTGGGCCGGTCGGGAGATGAGGATGGCGTACAACAGCAATGGACGAGGATTGAGGAGATTGTGGAGAACTGAACGAGATTGTAGGACTTAGAGCAGCAGAACCGGACGATAACTTAGGAGATTGTAAAGGACCGGACGAAATTTCTTGAAGTATTATAGGATCAGCGGATGAGGATGGAGCAGGAGACGTATGATTTCTATGGTGAAGATCAGATCTGGATTGATTATTTGATAGTGTTAAGAAAGAAGTATTATTAGAAGATAGGTTGGAAAATGGGAAGATTTGTTCATAAAAAAGCAATGTGCCTTGAAAGAAAAACTTGATTTGTGGATGGATGAAAACATCTAAACCATTTGTAGTTTTATGACAAACCAAGAAAAACATAGGGAAGGCTCCTGTGTGCAAGTTTGTGGGGACACAGTGGCTAAAAATTTTGGATAACAAAGGCAACAAAAAATATGAATGTGAGACAAATCAGGTGGTGAATTGTACAAAAGTTGAAAAGGGATCTGATTTTGTAGAGTACGAGATGGAAGTCGATTAATAATGTAAATGGCGTAATGTAGAGCCTCGACGCAAAATTCAGTTGGTAAATGTGCATGAAAAAGGAGGAAAAGCATCATAGCCGCAATTGTGCGATGTTTTCTTTCGGTGAGACCATTCTGTTGAGGAGTGTGAGGGCAGGACAATTGATGATGAATACCACACTTCTCAAAGTGACGTTTAAAATGACCGTTTAAAAATTCTCCACCAACATTCGATTGAAATGATTGAATTGTAGTGAAAAATGTATTTTCCACAAAGTTTTGAAAAATGTATAATTTATCAAAAACTTATGACTTCAAGCGAATTGGAAAAATCCAGGGGAACCGAGTGAAGTAATCAACAAATATAACATAGTATCCAAAACCAGAAAGAATTTCACAGGGATTGAAGTCATCAACAAATATAACATAGTATCCAAAACCAGAAAGAATTTCACAGGGATTGCCAGACATCAGAATGAATCAACGAGAAGGGATAAAATGTACGAGAATGACTTTTATTAAATGGTAATCTTGAGTGCTTGTCAAGTTGACCAGTATTACAGAGAAAAGAATATAACTTAGAAGAAGAAGTAACAATTAAATTATTTCGTAAGAGAGTAAACAAAATAGCCGACCCCGGATGAGCTAATCCACGATGTCATGTGTCCAAATTTATTCTTGAGGCAGAGAGAGCTTTGGATGAAGAACCAACAGACGCAATAGACGGAGAGAATGGATAAAGAGACCCCACGTTACTGGATTGTAGAACGATTTTCTTCGACTTCAGATCCTTAACAATAAAACTAAATTTATCAAAAATAAATAAACAATTATTATCCTTGCAAAATTGATGAACAGAGAATAAATTTTTCTTTAAGTCAGGGATGACCAAAACATTATTTAGATGGAAGGTAGAAGAAGGAGTATGAAGAGTAGTGTAACCAATATAAGAGATGGTAAAAGATCACCATTGCCAACAAATAGATGATCGTGTCCTGTGTAAGGTTGCTTGTCAAGAAGATCAACATCATTGGAGGTCATGTGAGAGGAAGCTCCAGTGTCAGGATACCAAGAATGATCCAAATTGTCAAAGAGTTGCATTGCAGCAAACGATTTGGAATATCATTCATAGTAAAAGAATGATTGAAGCGTTGACGACATTGTAAAGCAGAATGATTAAACTTATTACATATTTGACATTTAAGAGATGAACTATGTGGAGAGGATCCAAGAATGCCATGACTACTATTAGGTGTGGAATATGTGGAGTAAGGATTCAAAGATGACAAACCAGAGACAGAAGAATTGCGTCCACGACCATGGAAGGTGGCTCGGCCACGTCCACGATGATAGCCACGACCACGATTGTTGGTAGTGCGACCTCCTCTAGAAGAAAATAGTGCAGTGGAAGAATCATAATCAGTGGGCGGATGGATCTATTGAAGTCGTAACTCTTGATTAAGAAGTAAAGGACGAAAGTTATCAAATGATGGAAGAGGTGGATGGGTTGTAATAGCAGTAATAAATCCTTCATAATCCTGTGGTAATCTCGCAAGATCATGGAGAACGAGATCAGTATCTATGATACCATGGCCTATAGCATAAAGAGCATCACTGGTGGATTTCATCTTTTGAAGGAAAGAGGTCATTGAAAGGGAATCCTTTTTAAATGTTTGAAGTTGTAACTTCAATTGTAGATGACGTGAGGAAGCTTGATCAAGAAAAGGCTTTTCAATGGCTAACCATGCACTCCTAGCAGTCATGTTGGAAGTATTAAGGATAGATTCAAGGATCTCTAAAGATAGAGTAGCATCGATCCATGATAAAATGGTTGTATCACATTGAATCCAAGACAGATGGTCGGGATTAGGAGTTGTAGTGGGTGAAAAAGAAGTATTGGAAGAAGTATGAAGAACTAGGGGTGGACAAGGAAGAGAACGGAAGAGAACCATCAACATATCCAAGAACATTAAAATTCTTGAGAACGGGCATGAAAAGGGATTTCCAAACTAAATAGTTAGAGTACGGTAATTCAACAGGAATGGAATTTTTAATATTGATGACCAAAAGGGAGGAGGGTGTGGAAGAAGAATGATTTGAGGGTGAAGAGGAGGTGGCAGACGGGGTGGTATTGGAACTAATTATAGAAGAAGATGATGCCATGACAAGGAGAAAGAGGAAGAAACGTGTAGAAAAATAACGCAGACAATGATACCATGTAAAGTTTAGTGCCATGATCCCCAAGAGGGGCCAGCCATTGTATTTATAAATACATCATTTACAGAAATACCCTTTGAATACTAAATTATTACAATGATATGATATGAGTCTATCAGTAAATGCTTCTGTTTTTTTTTTTTTTAATCTTTTTCTTTAAAGAATGTGTTAGGTGCAATTTTGTGTACACATGTGCCACATCAAGCCACATGCATGTGTCACATGTGTGTTACATGCACGTAACACATGAATGTGCATAAAAAAGTGTGTATGTCACGTGTACAATGGGTACACACGGTGTGAAAAAATGTGAAGTGTTTGTGGATGGATGGTATAGATGGATGGATAGATAAACGTATGGCCAACTGAGTGAGTGTGTGAATGACGGCTAAACTTCATGATGTACATGTGAATTGGAGGTGAGATAGTCAGCTAAGATATGAGGATGAGTTAGATGAAAAAGTGATGAATGGTGGTGATTGTGGTTCTTTAATGTTTAGAGATGTGAATGTACGGCTGGATTTAGAAATAGATTCTCATATTAGAACTTATGGCGCGACAAACATAAAATTAAATGTATGAGTGTATGTATAAAGAAATTTTCACTTAAAAAAATAATGAATTGGAGGTTTCTCCTTGTATTTTAATTTTTTAAAAGTCCGATGAAATCGTAAATAACACTAATATGGCCTTATACAGAAACTAATTCAGTGCAATTGACAAGTAAGGTGTCCATCTTGATGTGAACCGTTAAAATTCTATTCACATGGCTACAAGATTATATGTGATGGACGGTTGAATGAATATAAAAATGAGATTTAAGGGGACCATTGGGTATCTTGGTAAGTGGAGAAGTCGATGTACGATTGATTTTATGAATGAGTTACTTAGTCATGAGATGTGGGGTGTCAAATGTAAGGTTGTTTATGGATGTGTGTAAGGTTTTTTCATCTTTACAAATTGCAAGTTTGCCAGCAATACATTGATTTAACTTGTGGGCCCCTCAAAAATTTTCTATCGTGTTCCAATGTAAGAAGTAATCCAATAAAATTGTTAGGGAAAATCTGAAGATCATCACGGTGAATTTTGTTTGATTTTTTGTTGGCTCAGTTGATGAATCAAAGTATGATGTAAGGTTGGATAATAAGATATGAGTAGAATAACCTGAAGATTAAAAATTTAATCTTATATACAGGTAAATATACGGCTACTTCTATACTTAGGTGTAAGATGATTTTTTTTTTTTTGTTGAATCAAGTAGATACATTGTCCTATGAACATCTTATATTGATAATCTGAAAATTTAAACTACAATAAAAAAAATGGATGGATGAGTGAATGATAGCATAGTTTGTATGGCGAATGAACGGATAAGTTTAGTGCATGTTTTACCATTATACTTAAGTTGATGAATCAATAAATGGTCGATCTTAGGTGTATAAGTGAAGAGAGTGCATGTACACACACACACACACACACACACACACACACACACACCAAAATCATACAATTTCAACAAGTGGGATACTAAATAAATCAATCACACATATCAATGGTCCCTCCTTACAAAAATTAATGGATGTGTGTGTATATGAAAGTATAGATGAATAGATGAATTATATGTATATGCATTCACATGTACACATGCACACCAAAATACTGGGTCATTGCAACGAATATGGTACCTGCTCGGTTGGATGAGGACTACGATGCTTCCTACAAAGCGGTTGTGGTCGAGATCATCGGAACGTGGCCGTGCGAGTGTTTGGCCCTTAAAAGGGCTGAGTGTAATGCTTTAGGAATGGCGAACCCAAAGAAGCACTCCCCAAGGCCACCAGATTATATACATTTGATATTTTCAAGGTCGAGGAAATATTTGCCAGTTGCTTCAGATGAAGTTTATCAAGCTTCCCGTACATTAAAAGCCATTACCCGAGGACCTCAAAAGTGAGATTTATTGTAAATGGCATGGCACTTGGAAACACTCTACTAAAAGCTGTACTATGTTTAAAAACCTAGAGCAGGACAATATAGACAAGGGATTACTTACCTTTTTTAATATGGAAGAGCAAGTAATGGGAGTCAATATCGCGCCCACTATCAAGATGGTCACGAACAACATTATCCAGACCGACGTCTTGATGGTCGACCAGCTTAAGAAGAAACACGCAGAAGCATTCTCGGGTTCTCCCAAGTTGGGAACCCCCACATACGAAAACTCAATTTGTGGCGAAAGAGTTATTACTCCTGACCAATGAAACTTCAAAAGTGCTCCCAACCACCATGGCAGGCAAGAGCTTGAAACTGACCACACCATCGACTAGGAAAGATGAACTGGCTAAAAGTACAACCAATACGACAAAAGGTTCATAAAAGACAAAGGAAATGCCTCAATGGTATACCAAGACTCTAGGAGTTCAGAGTCTCGAGAATTTGAGGACAAGCCTCAAACCTATGTGTACTGCGTATGCTAAGAGAAGATGCTCTGGCACCCAAAACGGGGCTGGAGATTAGCATAATGCAAGACGAAGATCACCCCAATTCAAGAGAAGCCCTGATAGTGGCAAACGTCATCATATTGATGGGGCCAACTTGCGGCGATGAACACCAATTATGGCGGGATGCCCAGGACTGGTGCCAACATGAGCGAGGGAGGTTGGCCCACAAAACATCCTACAAGCAACAGGGCAGACACTAGCGGACTAAGACCCTATTGATCCTGATAGGCAACCGGTTGGTAGGACCACCCGGTTAAAGTACTCTGAGGATGAGTTGATGGCACTCAGGCCCCAAGAATGACTGATTGGAAGATATCCAATCAAGCCAAAATCCAATAGAATCTAACCAAGAAAGTTATGAAACAACCCAATATGAGTTTCTTTGAACCCACGGTACGATGAATGTGTGCAACGCATATGGACATCATTCACCTTGGTCAGACGAGCGACTCCTAAGAGCAGAACCAGGGCAGACAGCTGATAGAAGAGTTGTTCAAGACTAAAAAGATACGCCTTCGGAGGAAGAGAGTTGCCTAGAGAAACTATGAAATAAAGTAAGCGACTCAGCAGCAGGTTGTCCTCCTCATCTTAAGGCCGCCCACTTCGCAAGAGATGCGCCAACCTTGGGACAACGCTTTAAGGGGGTCTAAGACTGACACCTCCAAAGATGTCTTTGTGAGGAACTTGGCGAGAAGCAAGTAGGGTTAAAGACATCGGCCATGCTAACTGTATAGTTATTATTAGAATCTAAGAATAAAAGAGGCCATCTGATGGCCCAAAAGCTTAACTATTAAGGCATCCTATAGTTTAGATCATTTTATTTCCTACAATAATGTACAGCTGGCCGAATATGGTCAGGCCGTGGATATTAAAGTTTTGAAGTGCAAATAAATAAAGGTAGTTGAGTTTGTAACACCAAGTACTCGTTTGAATTATAAATATGGTGAACTTATAAAAAATGACCAATATCAACTTACAGCGACAAAAGAGGAGTCAATTCACGACAAGCTCCAACTATAAATATAAAAAAGAGAGAGTTTGTTTGGGTCTACTTGAAAAAGAAAAAGAAAATCATCAGATGCCTTTAGAGGTCGAACCCTGCCCACTGGTGCTCGAAGTGTCGACACTTAGCTTCATTAACCAAGCGTAAAGCTTTCATATGCTCGGCTTTTAAAACTGGCAAGTCCGTGTCAAGCTTACTCAGCTATTCGAGCGCCTCCTTCCCTCTCATAAGTACTTCCCCTCATTCCACTGCTCGCGCCTCAATTGTAACAGTCGCCTGGATACGACAATCCTGTATCATTTTCCTCTCATCTTTCAAGCTCCTTGTTCACCTTGCCTGCTCCTCCATCTCATCATTAAATGTTGGGAGTCGTTCATCAATTTTCTTTATTTCATCCCACAACATGTCCTCTTCGATCGCGATTATGCGCTAGATAATTGCCCTTTAAGGTTAGAGAGGATTCAATCGCTTTGTTCCGTGTCTTAAAGTGAGCCGTTGTAATATTAAGGCGGTCCCATGCAAATATGTGCTCATGCAGGGCTGACAATATTTCCTTTGCACGAGTTAGTTTGGCAACCCATATTGTATGATCCCCATGGAGACATCGAAGTTCTCCAAGAGCTCCAGGAGCATTGGCAAGTTCTCCCGACAAGACTTTGTCGGCAACATCCGGCTATAAGAATCAATCGATGAACCATTGCAACCCTTCAATACTTCCACATGTTAGAGGACCATCCAATACTCCTCTGGTGGGGGTTAAAACCCTTTAAATGAGAGAAGAGTTCGAGAGCAAAGTGGTTTGCCAAATTTTGACCAGTAACTTGAGGGGACAATATGAATGGAAGATCACAAGTTTTTCCTCACTACCATTCGGAAGACAAAAGGGAACACCAGAACCATGCTCATGCACTATAAAAAGAACGAGCTACCTAATATGACCTCTCATTGATTAAGACCGAAGGAACCAACAAAACCATCGATCCTTGAGGTCTCCTTCAGAATAAGAGGTTCTGCAGTGGTATGACTCATGGAAGGAAGGTCGGCACCATCATGTTCTCTTTCTCGATCATCAAGCAAAATGCTCTCTGAAGCACCGATTGCTTGCACTGACTTAGCGACATGAGGGGCATTTAGCTCAATTTGTTGGCACTTCAACCGAAATTCGAGTATATATCCATTTCCCTTTTCTCTACAGGAAATAAAATTACTACAAGAAGGGATGTGGCAAAATTAGAGGTAAAAGAATATCGGGGGCCAGTAATCACCTCTCTAGGAGAAGCATTGGTGACATGATTTTCGGACTGGAAGGAGACTGGATCTCTTTGATGAGCTATGGAAGCCTCGACTGGCGAGCTCCCTTTAATTAACACCCTAAGCGAAGGGTGGCTAGTTGTTCCAGATTCATTCATCTCAAGGGACGAGTCCAACAGTAGTCTCCCTTTCTTATCGACACTTTCACGTAGAGAGTTCTTCGCTTAATTAATTTGGTCGCTAGTCGCATGATTACCGTGTACGCCTGGTTTGTGCTATAACGTCCTGAATTTTCAATTCTCAAGTCTTAAGAGTACTTAAGCACCTCATTTAATTCTCAAACGTAAGTAGTTATGCCTAATATAGACTAAAGATTTTAAGAGATTTGTTCATGAAACCTTAATTCTAAAAGCCTGAACCTATCCAAACTTCGTTGAATACCTAAATACACAAATCCAACCATACAAATTCGACGTGAGACCTTAAGAGAGCTCTTGGCTTTGTTGATCTCTTTAATCTTGTGCCTAACCCTTTTATCTAGACATCTTGAGCCATGATATGAGGAAACCTTTGTCGATCTATCAAAGTACTAAATTTGATCCTGATTATCTCAAGTATAAGAGCTGAATTGACCCAATTGCCCATTTGACGTAAGGAACTGAATGGATACGATTAATCGTCCTTAAACTGCAAATAAACGCGCATCATCAATTACATATTGTACTCGATAATGTCCGCTACAATCCTATAGTATTGTGCCGTAAAGTTTTATTCCTAAAATAGTCATAGCGGTGGCTGAAATGCCTAAAATTTCTTTAGATCATTCGTTAGTGAGCCATTGATCATGAAACTATACGGAATCGATCAACCTTGTGGACTTGACATTTCACTTAAATTAGATATCCAAGATCATATACTAAAGCGCGTAACTTAGATCGAGACCCAGGAGTGTGAGTTGTGTGACTCACCTCCGCTTTGCCAATCTAAGCCTATAAATAGCCAACTCTCATTTGAGGATTTCATTTGGAGAAGAAATTAGGGTTTTGCTACGGTAGAATTGGGGATTTCTTCCGGACTTCTCAATCGATCACTGGATTATTCGATCATTTAATGCTGGTTGTCCATCACAAGTAATGCTCTGCCCTATGTGTCAAATTAAAGACTTTAATCGAGTCCCTTTCATTCTAATCCATCTTTATTCAAATTTGTGTAGGATGGTAGGATTTTCCTTTGAATTCTTAGCCCAAATCATGGCTGTGAAGAGTAATTGAAGCTATAGGTGAGGACTATTTCCCCTTATTTATCCTATGTTAACCATGTCAATCTCTAAGATCATTAATGTCTTATTTTTAGTTGTTAATGCTTGTTTGAATGTTTTCATTTTGTGTTGTGTTGTGATTTATGCTAGATGGATATCATACTATCTATGTCAAGGGACTTAAAATCCAATGTTGGATTGTTGTGTGAATAGGGTGAACTTACACGGTTCGCACTCGAAGTGGTTGATGAAATTCCTCAGTGAACTAAGGTTCACATTCAGTTGTTTAGAGTAAGTCATCACTCATTTCGACTTTGTAGTGTGCAAATGGAAATCTTGTTGTAGATATATGCTAAGTGTTTGGTCATATGCTCATGAATCAATCGAGGAGCATACTGGGTACAATTATGCTTATAACATGCGTAGAATGCAATATCTCTATTTGTTGTGGTTATTCTTTGGAAATTACTATTGGTGGCTGCCTACTTTGGTTGGGTAGTTGGGGACTCATTCGGTTAGGTTAGGCGAAACTTAGCGGTTTGGCCTTAGCTAAGCTGTTTTGTTGAGGTTCCTTCGATTCACCGAATCAATCCAAATTTCGAGATAATCATTATGTTTGCTTGTGGCCATATCTCATATGGATCCTAGAATATCTCGACAGTCATTCTTAAGCAGTCATTATTTATAACCATTGATGTGAACATAATCTCAAAGCAAAGTCTCGTGAACCGAGCATGGTGGAATATGACGCTATGTTTGAGTGATCGGCCTATGTAGTGTGATGAAACCTTATCGTGTGAGTATTTTGGAGGTGACAAACCAAGGGTGACTAGCCTCCCATAGTGACCCCGAGCATTGATGGAGGTGATGCACCTGCCATTATGAGTTGATTATGGGTAACGGCCCATGTACCATGTTGATTTGTCCTTGGGCTGTAGACCCATACTGATTGATGTATCATGGCTATGATGTATGAGTAATGAACCCTAGTGAGATTGGAAACACTGATGACAAACCATGTGATTCCTACTTATTAGACTTGTGGTATAATTAAGGTATTTTGGCTTCCCCAATATTGTTGTTTGAACACGCATTAATAAAGGTATAATAACAATGCATACATTACATAGGTGTTATCGTGGAGCCTGGTTGTCCCTTTGGACCCCATGGGTTTAATTTTATGACCCCTCATTGTCCAGTGCCCCTGGAAGGCACGACTTGGTGATTGTTAGGGAGGCGTGTGCACTCATTGCCTAGGGTTGAGTCGACTTGGCCAGGCAATGGCTAGGAGGTGTGTGTACTCGTTGACTAGTGTTAAGCCTGAGCTTAACATGCATTGCATTTCATACATTTATACATTAATTAACTAACCCATAAAAGTGTTTGCGATACTTGATTCATTGTTTAAATTTGGTTGTGATAACATGACGTAACTTAGGGAGATGATAACACTAAGTTAGCTACTTATTCCCATATGGGACTATGTTTTAAAACATCGACCAATTTTACTTTGATACAAGTACTATCTAGTCCTTCACGAGGCCGGGCTGGCTTGAGAGTTTTGCGGTTACTCTAGGTTTTAGTGCAGTCAGCCTCTGTCGTGTTCGGGTTTGCCAACATGCGTTGTTCGAGCTTTGGTAGGAACACTGGACAGATTTGTATGTGTATAATGGGCCCTTGATAAGATTATGTTGTAAATAAAATGAAGGATTACATTATGTACTCTTAGGGATAGCATGTATCTACTTTAAATATTGGAATTAAGTTCATTGACCGGTTAACTCATTGCTAATGTGCTAATGCTACTTGAAATACATGTCTAATTAGGCTTTCGCAAAATATAGTCATTTCGAGGAAAAATCCAGAGCCACAGATTATCCAATACCCGAATTTCAGAGCATGACATGTGTAAAGACCGAGAGGCAGTGTAACACCCTGGATTTTAAGGGTCGAGTACATCCTCGATCCCTTATATCTAGGGTATTACATATAATGGGAAAGCATACTTTGTGGCACAATTAAATGGTATTAACCGTATTGGTAGAGATATAAACCAAAACATGTCCTTAATTTGGGGTTTAATAGTGTATAAGTAATAATATGACTAAATCACATCATATGGTCATCCAATGTAACAGAGTGTTCACTTAACTGGGGACTCTAATATATGTCCAGTTGTACTAAATGTCTGTAAACCCTATGCATATACTCCAGTGATGATAAAGCAAAAGTGAAGTCGGTTTACACTTGCTCATCAGCAATGTGGAAGTATAGCACTTCCTCTGCTAGGTCCTTATAAATACTGTACAGGATTATGGCCTCGACAACACTTGCATCAATGATATCTAAGTGGTGCTTTAAAATATCGTTCCAAAAAGGGAGTGAGTGATCAACTCAGTGTTACCATTCACCTAAGTTACTCGCAATATTAACCAAAATCAAGCACATACAGTGAAGGCACGATATAATAAACAATTTTATAAAACTAGTTAATTAAATGCATGGATGTCGTGATATGCGAATGCATGTCCTGGGAATAAAATATGGTTGTTTGAACAATACTATGGTCTTTAACAGTCAACCAGACACTCGATAACACTCATGCAAATAAACGAGGGTCGTTCAAACAGTATTTTTGTCTTTAACAGTCAACTAGGCACCCAGTAACACATATACAAATAAATTAGGGCAGTTCGAACGGTATTATGATCTTTAACAGTCAATCAAACACCCGATAACGCCTATATGCACGTATACATGATTTATCTAGCTTCTATTAGTTAATTTACAAATATCCATATTAACAAAAACTAGAATACCGCCGTTACATCACAAGTTAAATAAATCGGATCATATGGTTTATCGCTAATGTCCCCCAATCTAAATTTGGGTTCGTGCCTCGATATTAAATATAAATAATCAATCCAAAATATCAGGGCACATCACTAAAGGATATAAACAACACGATAAGGGTTGTCACCTAAAGTCGATAAAAGAATGGTAGGCTCGTCACCTCCATTAATGATCACTGGTCACTACTAGGGGCTCGTCACCCGGTGTAGGTCGACAGTTCGAATACGGTGTCCTATACCACCATGCCTGGCTTATGAGACTTCATCCATAGGATCGCATCACTCTAACAATTGTAATTGAGATTTCAATTCAATAACAATAGTGATATCTCATGTTCGACAAAGTGTTAGAACAATGATCGAACATATAAACGATCAACTCTGATTTTGACTGATTTAGTGGACCAAAGTGAACACCAAAGGGACAGGTATTGGGTGTAAAATAGCCCATGTAGCCCCAACTACTATCGGTCAACTGTATTTCACCTCGGTCAACCAAACAAGCCTATGATAGTTAACTAAATATAGATAGTCAACTCTCCTAGCACCTTTAAGAGCTTGATCTATAGCAATTCAGGTACATAATATTATGAACATGGTTGTAAACATATAACATTCAATTACAAAATCATAATGTGTCAATTGGTATTTCAGCCAAACACTTGATCGTCAAAACAATTAATTCCACGTACTAACAATATTAACTAGCATGGATAAATTCTACTAACATTCTTTCCTACTAACAGACATTTCATCAAGCATGTTATTAACTCATTAGTCATTTGCAAAGAGATTATAATTGTAGAGACATTCGAGCATGTTCAACGTAAATAATAAAAAAAAAAAGGTAATTACTAATTGAACTAATTAATGGCTGAAAAAGAAGAACTTAGGGAGAATAGTCCTCACCTTGATAAAGAATTACTTCGTTTAATTACACTAGATGCTATGGAATTGAGAGAAATCTAACTCTCCTAATTTAATTGCAAGGGAAACTCAAGTTATAATAGGGAATTGTAGATTGCCTATTCAGTTGCATTGTACAATATATGTCTTACCTCTAATTTTAGGTGGATATAGTTTGGATGGAGGCATTAAGCAACCATAATAGTGGAATTTTTAGAAATTCCCTTTCCTAATGCAGAACCTCTAATCCAACTTTTTTTTTCTTCTCAATTTCAATTTTCCCCTAACTACTCTCTAATTTCTCTCAATTAGGGCAAGATGTAAGTGGGAAGGGAGGCTGCCCTCTAATGAGTATTTATAGTCTTGTGTAGGAATTTGATTACCCTAAAAAGAAATCCAATAATTTGATAATACAACGATAGATAACTTTTGGTTTATAGGGGCCACTAGGATTGCATAATTCAATCCAAGCCATGAAATGGTTACATCCGGCAGTGATCTATGCAAGGTTATGATTGCTCTGCAATTTGGACATGCCGATCAACGAATGTGATTTGGGGATCATTTTAATGGTGGTCGGTCGTCGATCAGAGCCGCGACTAAGGGATTATCCGTGGGATGATGGTTAAGGTTGGTGTTCATGAATTGATCGCAAACCAATGGTCTGAACGACTAAACATTGAATAAGATTGTAATAGCATAACTAACTTCCCATTATTTGAAGGGTCGAGGAAACTTCGATCTTTTACTAAGGTTCTTCACGCGATCTCATGTGCTTACTCGCGGCTCCAACATTAATGATTCAGCATATGGTCCTAGCCATCTAATTCACATGGAATGTCAAGCCCGCTGAGACGAACGTTTTTCCTTAGCGTAGTGATCAGTGATCTACTAACGAGTGATCTAGGGCGAGCTTGGTTAATCCGACTGTTTCTAGGGTTTTTTGGAAGGCATGATTTATTGTGTGTGATGGACAGGGTGTGGATGGTCTAAGTCTGTTATTTGGCCTTTATATGATTAGCGGAGATGGTAATTTGGCCCCGATTGTTCCAAGCCATTGGTTTCTGGATTACAAGGGTATTTTGGGTTAATTTGGTTTATGTGCGGGGGATGATTAATATCTAATCCATTAGTTATGTTTATCTTAGGTATCTTCATTAGGCTACAATTGGTCGGTTAAATCGATGGTGAGTCCAGTGGATCTTGGCCCTAGATCAATAGATCACAAGACCGGACATAAGACTTGGGTGATCAAGCTTATCCATTAGCTTCCTAAGAGTATCTAATTAAATTTGTATGGTTTGAATCATTGAGTAATATCTTGTCCGAAGTTTAGTGGTGAATCTAGTACCTATAATCAAGTTTCAAAGTGCAAATTTTTAGAAATTCAAATGTGACTCAATGCGTACACGCGAATATATATATTCGCAAAATTTCCAGGTAACACCCGATGAATTTTTTAACTCGAGTTGGCGAAAATCTGAGGTGTTATGGGCAGTAACAAAATTAATTGAAGACGAGCGCACAACCTTAAATGCCCAACTTGCAGTAGCATCATACGAAATAGATCATACTCTAGCCACAGGGCCTGCGGTGCCTATGGCGTTACACGACTAGTCAAAATGACTGTCCCCACGACCTGGGGAATTTTACCCTTAGCTGGGAAAAGATGCGTTGAGTCAATAACCTCGAGAGACGAATACTGGGAGTCCCAATATAATTTCCACCAAGTTTAAAACTCGTGATCGCCACATGTCCAAAGCAATATAGACTATGAAAAAAATAAAATTGCGGACCATTTCTTCGAAATCATCCTAAATTAATCCAAGTCCACCTCGACAACGAAAGAGTTGCCTTGAAAGTGAATGAACGTTCATTAAAGCATGAAAGGGAGGAAGTGGGATATCCCGGGCTAGGCCAAATTACCACACACATAAAGTGGCTGGATAGAGCCCGACATTAGTTTTTTGCATTAAGATTGTGAAAAAAGGGATGCCCCACCATATGGAAGGTCCTGCAAAATCAGAAAACTGGTCCATAACTGACGCACTATTTCTAAAGTTTTGAAGTGGAAAGGGCTGTGCCGAAAACATCTGAAGGCAGTCTAGGACATGAATCATCCTGGAAAAAAGGAAGAAGTATTCATCTGGGAAATTTCTTAGATAAATTAAAAAGAAGCGCAAAGAATCTTCAAGTGGTTGCTCTTTAAGCCGGTAATACGTCAGTTGGAGAAAACCAGTAGGTAAGGGATTGAGAATGAGCATTATTTGAAATAAGAAAGCTGAGCAAGGGAAAAGTACTCACAGAACCATAACTAAAGAAGTCATAAGGGCCTTCTACAATGATGAAGATTCTTAGATGCGAGATCATGAAGAGAGAAGTAGAGGCGAGAAAAGGACAAAAGAAGCGAGAGCTGGATGTCGGCCACTGGCTAGAGACTTAACTAGCTCATTGTATTCTTTAGTCATTTGGCTAGCCGAAATCAGAAGACGAAATGACATAACCATGTCAACAGAAAAGAGCAATGCTCTCGGTGTGACACTGGACCTTATCCCATCTCTTCTCGTAAATAAGAAACATACACGGTGGTTGCTTGATGATTGTTAAAAGAAGACCAGGACTATAAACCTAAAGGTCCAACAAGCTCACTCAAAGATGATGTAGGGCTCAAGAACCCTCGAGGGAAGCGAAAACAGTTGCTAGAAGAACTCTAGAAACAAACAACCGCTGCCAGCAACTAGGGATGCATGGCCATTTTAATATGGGAGAATTGGATGCAACTAAAAATCCCAATCGCCTTCTATTGGACTCCAAATGTAGACTCGACATGATCCAACTAGGGAGTCTAGTCCATAGTAGGGCAAGGCCATAACCAATTGCGTGAGCTTGCAGGATTCCACCGAGACCAGTTCAAAGAATGAACTCACAAAAGGAGCTCCTCTTGCGAATATAAAGGAGAGAAGGACCGAAGGGAGGAGAAGTCTTCAGTCCAAGTAGGGGAAAAGGTCGGACCAAGTAGGTATTGATCCGACTCACCGTCCTCATAATAAGCAAGAGTGTATGAGAGGATGAAGTCAACCAAACCCTCGATAATAGTGTTGGTAGATTAATGGATGGAAGTAGCTATCGTTGCCGATTCAGATTCAGACTGTGATTATTGAAAAAAAGGAAGCTATGACACAAGAAAACTTGAAGAAGAGAGAAGACGAAGACAGTCGGAGAACAGTGGAGCACCAATTGTGATGGAAACATAACCATATATAAACAGAATGAAACATTAAATTTTTTTTCCACAATAAAAGTTGCCAATCATGTTAGGTGAAATCCTATGTCCTGCATTAAACCGCATGACGACTGAATGCAAACCCCGTGCTGCCACGTGTCACGCATTGGAATGGCCGTCGAAACATGAATGTCAAGCACCCCATCTCATCTCTTGATACGAAGGGACGGGGGAAGGGGGGGCATTATTTGCACCCATTTCTGGCGCCCTGATGTGGATCAATCAAAGGTTGCCATGTGTTGACATTACGTGACCACGACTGGCATGAAACCTACTCTCACTTGAGAGCATCATCGTTTGATATTCCTTTGTCGATGTGTATTCAATTATTAATGCGAAGGCACAAACTTTTACGCCGGCCGAGGGGGGTGGGACCCCTGACTGTGGGGCTATGCGCCTTAAATCCACGCTGCCTAACCATTTCGACAACTCTTTTAGGGAATGATCCAAAAAATGAGGCCAACCCAAAACTCAGGTGGATAAGTTGTGATTGAATCCCCATCATTAAAACTTTCATGGATTCCATCGGAATGTTTATTTGCCATCTAACTTGTTGATAAGGTCACAAAGACCTAGACGAAGAGACCACACAAATATCATCTTGATCCAACAACTTTTGTAGCCCATGGGAAGTGTTTGTTTATTTGCCATCCAACCTGTTGATAGAGCTGCTAATGAGCTGAGTTAGCTCGGTTGGCTCGCTCGACTCAGTTTGAACTAACTCGATTCGGACAATGAGTTCGAATTGACCCGAGCCAATTTTTTCTCAGCTCAAGCTGACCCTGGCTTGATTTGGCTCGACTCGAAACTTGGTTCGTGTTGACTTGACTCGACTCGACTAGTCGTAAATGAATGTTGTTTAGTCCCCCATCGGAAGAGAGCACATGATTGAGTGAGAAAACTCTCTATAAAAGCAAGTAGAGGGTGTCAATGGGCCTTCGGGCCCATATTTTGAAATGTTTTAAGCTGGGCTTATTTAAATTTTAGCTTTTTTATCCTCGAATTCGGCTCGAAAGCTCGATCAAACTAAACCGAGCATGCCATTTCAGCTCGAAGGTCGAGCTCGAGCTAGGACTGTCTGCTGGTCGAGCCAATCTGAACTAGGCCCAGCTTGATTCAATTGGGCTCGTGTACAACTCTACCCGTTGATAAGGTCACAAAGAGTTGGATAAAGAGACCACACAAATATTATCTTGAGCCAAAGCTTTTGTGGCCGGAGAAGTTTTTACTAGTCCATTACCACTTCCGTGGAGATTTGGATCTGCTTCATTTCTTGGATCATGCAAAAAGAGCTTTCAATATGGATGGACGGACGGTGTGATGTAGTCACATTACCTCGCGGTGGGCCCCACAGTCAGAGGTCCCACTCACCTCCCTGGTTTCACCAAGCCGCGCCCGAACTTACATCAATTAAATTGTGAAACCCATTGGTGCATAGCATTCCAAAATGACCAGACTCGTCGAACAATCCAACCGCCGATTCGTGGACGATTTGTGGAAACAGGAGTGTTGTATATCTTTCATTATTAACCGTCCAATAAATGTTCACCAATCCAATAATCAGATAATCAAATAAGCACATCTTTTGGTTCATCTTACATCTTAAAATGGGACCCACAAGCTGGACAGTCTAATTTGAATTATTTTTATGCCACGTGTGCAATTTCTAAGTGCCTGCGTATCATTCATCACTGAGCCAGAGTATTGAAGTGTTTCGCCATTAGGGAGGGAAGGTTCAGAAGAACCTCAGAACCCTTCATTTTCAAAAATCGAAAAAAAGCTACTTCAAAACCCTAAACTCAATTTTCCCTGGAAATTCTCACCATTTTCTTCTGCAAGCATCGATGGCCGATCTCCCTATTCTCAAATTCGAAGAGAAAATCGTTGAAACCGTGGAGAAGAACCCTGTCGTTGTCATAATTGGAGAAACCGGTTCGGGAAAGAGTACTCAGCTGTCTCAGATCCTCCACAGGAGTGGCTACACCAAATCCGGTATCATTGCCGTCACTCAGCCCCGCCGAGTTGCCGCTGTCTCTGTTGCAAGGTATTTTCATTGAATTCTCATTTTCTTTTGTTTTGTTTCTTAGATGTCAGATTTTGTATCCGTAATCTGCGATCATGCGTATTTTGATCCTCTCTCTCCCTCTCCTAAAAATCTGATGAATTGAATTAAAAAAAGCACTATTAATTTATTTCTCTTATTTACAAGACTTTGGTGTGAGTTTGTCACTATATTTATTAAATGATGACAATTCGCCTGTTGTACACGCCGGTACATGAACATCAATCCAGACTGTCCAAATTGTGCGCCCTGTTGTGGGTGGAGTATAGCTTGAAAATTGCTGTTATTGTACCATCTATAAGTCCAATTTGCGGCCATTAATAAATGGTTAAAAAAATTAGTGGGCTATTATTCAAATTCACCTGGTGAAACCTGCAGTCAGATGGATAAGATGTCTCATTAGTTTGATTTTTGGACTGCAAGGGTACAAAAAGTACGCGCATGCACATGCGCAGGAGGGACAACGAAGGCACGAAAACCGAGGTAAAATGGATCCCAACGCATGCACGTGTGCAGGACCTAGACCCACCGACCCAGTACATTAAAAATGAAGTATCCCAAAAAAAGAGAAGTAGCTGAGACGTGGACATGCATAGGGTCCCATAAGTCTAGCGCATGTAGCCACGTCAACAAAGGTCACCTAGAAATGGCCCAAACAGGAACGGGGCCCACTGTAAAGTCCTGCGCATGACTGCGTAGGCATTTTCTGACCAAAGGTCAAGTTCAAGCAAAACCCCGGCGCATGACCGTGCGTGCGAAGGAAAATCTCCGCGCATGACCGTGCACGCGAAGGAAAATCTCCGCGCATAACCGTGCGCAGACCACTGCGAAAGGTCCAAAATCGATTATCAGAGGGCCCACTTTGCCCAGCGTCATTACATCCGCTGGACCCAAAAGTCCTGCGCAGGATCCGAGTACGTACATCGAACAGAACCAAGAAACGTCCTGCACATGACCGTGCACAGGACCCTTTTACTGAATTAACCATGCGCTGGACCCGATTAGACATGTGCTGGACCCCTTATCCCAAAATTTCGCCTATAAATAGCCCAATCCACTTCATTTGTAAGGATCTGACTTCCAGAAGAGAAACCAGAGGGATTTTCCAGAAGGCCTCGAAATATTGTCAGAATGTTCTCAGATTCAGATAGAAGATTTGATCAAGTTTCTACCTTAGACCAACACTGGTGCGGTCTACTTCATCCCTCGGGAGTGTGTTTCGAACCTAGTTCCGGAATTACGTCTCTAGACTTTGTTCGTACGGTCAAGTCTGAGACTTAGTCTCTGAACGTCATTCTATATTGCAGAAATTGATCAAAGATCCTTCTAAAAAGAACATATTGGATGTCGATATAAGTAATAAAAGAAGAAAACGATAGTCTCCGGACCACGAATCAAAGGGTGTTATCCCAAAACTACTATCTACTAGCGATTAATGCACTACTCATTAGAATTGATCTTCGCTGGCCAGATTACTCGAGTTTACGGTTGCAACTTGGCTTTCCCGCGGTCCCCATCTCTACGACGGAAGCAGGCCCAATGTTACCACTCGACTATTGCTTAATAGTCTTTCAGCTCAAACTTGAGATTACATGAGACATAGGCATATGATCTGCCGGTAGTACAAGTTTACTCACACAAACAGATAAACTCATCCTCTGGGATCCGAAACACATACAACAAACACATTCTCCTACAAGATAGTCTTTGCTTTTCAATCAAGGGTTATTGATGATTCAATGTAATTAACGGCTTGTGCCAGATCACGGCCGAGAATGTACAAGATCTCAGAATCTCTGGAAATAATAAAGTTTCTCTTTGTGCCTTGTCCACTATATGAATGTTTATGTCAGTTGTAATTGCCAATGAATCCTCTAATTCCCCTAAAATAAGCAAACTCAAAAGAATTTCGCATCATCGTCGAAATTCAGTTTTAACATGGACTGTGATCCATTGGCAATGAGGCCATGATTTGGACTCTCTGGATAGAATGGCATGCGTGCCACATCTACGGTGGGTGATTTGCCGTCATTTAACAAACAGTGACAAACTCACCCCATAGTCTACCATTTCTTCTTGAGGAAGTAACTAGAAATATTCGCTCTGATTACACAATGTAATTTTGAACTTACAAGTCACTAAAAGTTAAAAAAAGACTTCTAGTGATTACATTTTCGGTGAATGATACAATCATGCACAGTAAACTTGGGCTTTCAATTTGTACAAGTGAGGCCCATCGATGTTTTAAAGTCAGGACATGATCTTGATCCAATCTATGCCTGGTTGGTCCAAATTGGTACAACTACCGGCTGTGATCCAACTTCTAATTTCAACATGGCATCATAAATGAAAAACTATATTAAACAAAGGTTCGATCAGTTGACATGGGCTCTTGGATTAGACAACTGCCCAACCCAGGTGATTGGATTGATTGAACCAGGCAGTTTGAATGGTTTGCTTCCCAAAAAGGGTTTCTAGAGACACAATCCGTTTGGTTGGCTGGCTGGTCCAATCTGTCCAACCATTCATTTCAGTCCAGGTTTTGAAACACTAGTGCCCATTTTTTTGTGTCCTGGATTGAACTGTGGCTGGACCATGCCCCAAACATCTCCCAAATTGGAAGACCCTAACACTTTAAATCTATAACATGTAAATAGACAAATGAGAAGAAAAATACAGCAATGGTCCAATTTCAAATGAGAAAGTCCCTAGGTTGGTTGCTCGGATTTTACAATCTTAGAAAAATTGAGGGAATGGTCCTTCCAAGGTGGATTTTATGAGACTGTTATCTGGATCTCTGAAGTATGGATTCCACTTGTACAAGCTAACAATCTATGTATATTGTGCGTATCCTCATGCTGAGGTTCATATAAGTCTTTACATTTCAATTCGCGATGGGTAAGTTTCGATTTCCTTTGACTTCCCTTCTCTATGCAGTCACAGTTTGTGATGCAACTGATCAACACTTTAGCATTGGTCATTTGGTCTGATAATCAATCCACTAAAATTCCTGTCAAGGGAGCGTACCACTCCAAATAGTCTGAGGAGAGGCCTCCACATCAGCTTGATACAAAACCACATAATCCATGGATCATAGTGTATGTGAACACATCTTCAGTCTTATCCCTCTTTGTCAGTGTAATTGAACAAAGCGAAAGAGGGAGTGGTTTGGCCTTGGCACAACGAAGTAGCATGGTCCTCATGTTTTAAAGGGAGTGTCTAGAAAGTTTTTATTTTTATTTTTATAAAGTCATTTATTTTTGTGTTCAAAAGATAATAGAATATAATTAGAAAAAAAAGTGCAAAAACACAAGCAACTAAGAAAGGGGAGAGGATGACCTGACCACGAGTGATCCCTCATATTGATCTCTCATTTGCAAGGGAATTGGTATTACATTTGCCTCCTTGGACAGAAAGGATACAGTTAGATTTAGCTGATTGGCTAGCTTTATGACTGTAAGAGTAGTTATAAGCAGTGTTCGCATTGTCGGTATCGCTACAAGTTTCGCTGGCCGGAGATAAAGATATAATATCGTTATTGCTGATAATATCGTCGATAACTGGAAATGTGGGGAAAATGGGGGAAACATGACGAAAATTGTGGAATTTTTCAGTGAAACTTCAGGAAATGCCTAAATACACATATTTGCACATTCAGGAATAAAAAAATTGCAAAAAGAATGCATTAAATAATAAGTTTTCATTCAATGGGGCCCAAAAAAGCATGCGTTTCATAAGAAATCACTCTAATAGCAACGAAAATGAGTTAATATAATACAAATACAGCCACCATATAATAATTAAGACATAAAATTAAATGAATTCGAAAAGCATATTTTTTTTGCCATATTTCATCCCCACATGGAGTGACGAGATGGCTCATAGTCATCATCCGGATCCCGTTCCCGTTGATTGTAGTGTTGTTCCCCAATATGTTGACAGTATTGTTCCCATGTTATCCTTTGCTTATACTAATGGAGGTACTCTCTTATGTATATTTGATAGTCGTCCTCCCTGAACTGTACGAGATAGCCCAAACGTGGGTACTGCGTGACATACATTGATGGCATTGGTTGAGTAAGGTCCTGAGGGAATATATCAAGTCCAACCCCGACTACCTGATAGTATTGCTGCTAGTCATACAGGTATCCCGAATATCCTCCTGTCAAATGACTATAACTCGAAGAGCTATCTGATGGCTGCTCGTATCCACGAGGGGACGAATGTGACTGAATGTTAGAGTTGCCTTGCTCATACTCGGGATATCCCCCATGCGTATAAGGTGGGACAGGAAGTGGAGCTCCCCCGCTTTGAACCAATGTCCATAGATGACAAGCTACGTGCGAGAGCATCCGCCGTGGCACGTCCGCTTTTTTCTTTGAACAACGCTCAAACATGCGTGGGCTCTGATGCTCTCACACGTGATTGTGGACGAGAGCCATGGTCCTCGTCCTGAGTTGCATGGTCAAAGTACTGCTCTTCAGTGAACTGGCCAACGGATCGCTGGCTCTGACCTGTTATGTATCCCCCACCACTGTCACCTCCATCCCTACTAGTACCACCTACATCAGTGTCGGTGCCTCTATCACTTCCCTCACCACTGCTATCATCGTCGTCATCGTCCCCACGACCAGTGTCGAGTGGGGGTTGAGTCTTATCATCATCACTCACTATGACTTGATAATGCTAAGGCGGCCGTGAAGATGCCTCCTCGCCATCATCATGACGTGTCGAACTCCTCATCAAAGGATCAAAGGAGTGTATCTGCCCTCTGTTGGCTTACTACCTCATCGACATCGATATCAAGAGATACTGCTCCCTCGTCTACTTGCGGTGCAGGGCCTCCATCTGCATTATCTAAATCAGCTGACTTGACCCACTCATAAAGTGGGTCCTCAGCATCATCACCTATTTGTGCCATGGTACTTATTGACAACAGGTCGAGCGGGTTCGGATTTTCCTCCATGTCTTGGTCTACCCGTAACTGCCTCTCTCTTAACTTCATATTGTAATGGCAGTAAACGAGCTTCTGCAACTTATCGTATGCCAACTTGTTCCTCTTGCTCGTGTGTATGAGTGACCACGTGCTCCAATTCCTCTCACACGGGAGGAGGATACAGTTTGTGCGAGAATACGGACTGCAAGTAGTTGTAGTGCAGGTGTGTTGACTCCGTACATCACCCACCACTCACCTATATATCCATGAGCAACTTGTTTTAGTTTGAAGTGAGGACTTATAATGCAGTTACCTAATAATATACCATATTACCTAATAAAAAATTATGCTCACACGGCATCATCGTTTCTTTAGATGCTTTGGCTAGTGCAGATGAGAACGTACCCCTAACATCTTTAAACCGTAACAACTGTAACACATGGATTCACATGTCACCATTTTAACTGCCCATATTTCTAAAGACTATGAGGAAGAAGATATATTCTATCAATTACCATCAGCGAGATCTACTCAAATTGCATTACCTGGTTACCAAATTTTGATCGTGCTGGCAATTCAGGGAACAACCGTTCGAACACCCGGTGGACGGCCATCGTCAAATCACTATCCCCATGGGGTCGGCGTTTGTAATGGAATCTAGGATTCAGATAGTATGCTGAAACCCAAATATTATTTACTCAGTTGCATTAACATGCAAACACAAGTGATGCTTAAAGTGCAAGTGCAAGTTGTAAAAAATACAGGTGAACGTAACAAACTTACCAGCTTGGTGGAGTGCATGATCAAGGGTCCTGGTCCATCGTTCATCGATGATATCGATCACCCACTTATGTGCACTGGGGTTTGCAGTCTGTATCCCTTCTTTCATAATTCTCATAAGCTCGTACATTGATCCCATTGAAGGACACATCTCACTATCTACGGCCCGTAGGACACTGTAGATCGGTTTTAAAAGGGAAACAACAATATGAACTCTATCCCAGAAGGAATCAGAAAGCACTATTTTTGATATATTCTTTGCACCATCGGTCTTCCTCTGATTCCACTCTAAGTACTTCTCAGATCTAAACAAATTCCTAAGACCCACACGGTGCCTATACAAGTTATCGAGTGCGATAAAGTTCGTGGCGAACCGTGTTGCACCTGGTTTAACGATGTCCCATCTACAACACTCGCGCATTGCAAGCCAACAACCAAGAGTGATTATATATGAAGTTCGTCACTCTCCTTGCATCCTCGATGGTTTTCCTGATTGAGTCCTTTTGGCCTATCTTCTCGAGCATCAAATCAATGTAGTGTGCCGTGCAAGGGGTCCAATAGAGACGGTACTTTGTTATTAATTTCTTTCCTGCCTTAACGAATGCACTGCCGTTGTCTGTCACAAATTGGATGACATTTTCAGGCCCAACACTTACGATGACTTGTTTCAGGAGATCATATATGTAATTATGATCTTTTATTTTGGCAGATGCATCAATAGATTTGAGGAAAACGGACTGCCCTTTATTGTACACCATAAAATTGATAATAGACATTTTCATGGGTCCTGTCCACCCATCACACATGATCGTCACCCCATACTGCCTCCAGTTCGGAGTGAGTGCACATACCCAAGCACGCATCTCCTCGTACTCCTGATCAAGGTAGACACCAAGAATCTCTTTTGGCGTCGGTGGCTTCACACCAGGCCTATGTCACTGCACCTCCTCAATCATATTTGTGAAGTGAGGACTGGCGGCTGCATTGGCTGGTATGTGGCTCGAGATGAACCATCTAGATATGGCGCTCCCTACTTTCTCTTTAATCCTCTTGTTCCATATATTTTTTAACCTCTTCTGATTAACACCCGCAATGGATGCATCTTCAACGCGGGCGCTCTGTGTGCGTTGTAGTCCATGCCCGCCAGAACCACCGCTACCCATACTGCCTCCCCCAAACCTTCTGCTTCTCCCACCGGCCTCATAACGGGAGCCCCCAAACGATGGCCTAGTCTCGTTGAGCCGTCTCCTTTGCTCCTCCTCCCACCCTGATGCCCGAGACTCGTGGATCGCATCTTTGAACTTCCTCTTCTCCCGTGTCATAACACAGTCATCGGGATATGAAATCCCCTCCTCCTCGTCGTTGTCGTCGTCATCTTGCTCCTCAACAGTACGTAGGGCCCTGTCTAGGACCCCGCAGCTGTTTCCTGAGATCCTTCTCCCAATCCTTCTGTTGCAGCTTGTGTGACTTTGCTTTAGCTAAAACTCTTCTCATCTCCTCTCTCACTGGCTTCGTTACACTTGGGCAGTCTTTCACGTTTTTGAACCCCCCTGCCAAATGCTCCTTCAGCCTAGACACCCCCCCCCACTCCGTATAACTTGGCCGCAGTAGTTGCATATGGCTCCATATTTATTCCCCTCCACTGGTCGTCCGTGTTTCCACCCAATGTTCCTTGCTCCTCCTTTTCCAGATCCAGATGACATTTTGATTCCTAGTAGCATACAAAATTGAAAAAATGCTTGCACTAGCATTGGAATGAATGACCATATGGGAACAAAAATGTGCACTTCAAGCTTTTATGTTCAAAAACATGTGCGACAAAAAATGTGCTGGATCAAATACTTGAGTGGGTCAAAAACATCAAGATTGAACGACCACATTTGAAATATTAGTGGGGTCACATAAGTTTTGAATCAAGCTAATATTTGTGCTTTCAGCTCATCCCACTTGGATGACATTACGAATGGTATGGATGACATATAAACATCATTGTGGACCCAGGGAGGTTTCAACGGTAGGAATTTCCGCGCCCTCCTTTTCCTTTAGTGCGGTCCACTTAGAGTATGGATACGGTTCATTTTCGGTCGCACGTCCTAAAATGAGATGTAAAACAGGATGAACAGCGTGAATTTCTCACAAACATTACAGTGGGTCCCACCTAGATTCTCAGCACAAGAACTTCATGCGCATGGCTCGCACGAGAAAGCAATTGCGTATAGAGTAACTCTGTACCCCTACTGAGTAAACTCTTTGGGTCCACCGTGATTTATGTATTTAATCCACTCCGATCATCCATTTTAATAGATAATTTTATGGTTTGAAAAAAAAATGAAGCATATAAAAATCTTAAGTGGACCACACCACAGGAAACAATGTGAATTGAACGTGTACCATTGAAATATTCTTGGGGGGCACGAAAGTTTTGGATTAAGCTGATACTTTTTTTTCCCTTCTTCAATGGCTGCGTGATCTTGTGAACAGATTAGATGACAAATAAACATCACCTGCGGGCCCTAGAAAGGTTTCAACGGTGGGCCCCACTGGAAGGGCCTGCACCGTCTTGCGTGCGGCTGGTGTCTCACTGAAAAGGGGTGCGGCTTCGCTAGATCCCCGGATCCATCGAGGTGGGTGGATCCCTTACCGTGCAATCCACTGTGTGCTGTGTGTGTATTACATCCACGTCGTCCATTCATTTTGAAATCTCATTTTAGAGAATGATTTAAAAAATGAAGTAGATCCAAATCTCAGGTGGACAATAACACTAGAAATAGTGATGAATAACCATTAAAAAAGTTTTGTGGGCCACAAAATTTTTGGATCAATCTGATATTTATATGTTCCCTTCATCAAGACCTTATTGACATTATCAAGAGCTTGGATTGAAAATAAACATTACCAAAACCTTACAATGGGCTATTTGGAATTTTTAATAGTGGAGCACTTAATCACACTGTTTCTAGTGGTATGGTCCACTTGAGAATTGGATCTGAATAATTTTTGGAACACCATCCTAAAATGGGTTGTAGAGACTGATGGACGGAGTGGATATACAAAATATCATCCATGTGGGCCAAACGGTAGGGGCAATACCCACTAAGCTGTTCTCGGGGTACGCGGATTGCGTCCTACCCCGTCCGTCTCCAGCAGGGAACGGGCAGGGGCTCTTAGTGGCCATCGTGATGTACGTGTTTTATCCACACCGTTCATATATTTTTTAATATCATTTCAGGCTATAGGCCCAAAACTTAGGTAGATACGAGGCATAGGTGGACCACAAAATGGAGATTAAACTCTTAACCGTTGAAGATTTATTGGGGGCCACAGAATTTTCGAATCGAGCTAATATTTTTGTTTCTCCTTCATCCATGTCTATGTAACTTTATGAACAGGTTGGATGGTCAATAAACATCATAGTGGGTCCTAGGAAAGTTTCAACGGTCAACATCATTATCACCATTGCTTCCTGTGGTGTGGTCCACCTATGCCTTGGATCTTCCTAAGTTTTGGTCCTATGGACTGTAATGAGACGAAAAAACAGGTGGACGGCATGGATATACAAAACATACATGAAGGTAGGCCCCACACGGTAGTCGTAAATGTTACCACGGTAACAGCTAATCCGATCCCAACAAAAGGCGGAAGGGATTGCGTAGTGAGTAGTGTGCGGAGTAAACTCTATGGGGCCCACCGTGATTTACGTATTTTATCCACTCCGTTCATCCATCTTAACAGATAATTTTAGGGTTGGAACCAAAACATTAAGCATATCAAGAGCTCAAGTGGACCACACCACAGAAAAAGTGTGAACTAAATGTCTACCATTGAAAAATTCTCGGGGGACACAGAGGTTTTGGATCAAGCTGATATTTGAGTTTTCCCTTCGTCCATGTCCATGTGATCTTATGAACAGGTTGGATGACAAATAAACATCACTGTGGGGCCTGGGAAGGTTTCAACGGTGGAAATCATTATTCCCACTGTTTCCTGCGGCATGGTCCACTTGAGATTTGGATATGCTTAAATTTTGGGCTCAACCCCTAAAATGAGATGGAAAAACATATGGAGGGAATAGATCAAGCACATGCATTCTATGTGGGCCCAACAGAGTTTACTCCGCACGATAAGAGAGTGTGGAGTTACCGCACACAATCCGATTTCACAAAAGGGCTTTGAACGCCCTTCTCTGCAAACGGAACAGGGTTCCGAAAGAGGGAAACCCTCAAATCCCTCAAATCCTTCAAATCCCGCCAAAATCCCGCCAAAATCGTCGGAAAATCTCTCTTCTTTTGCCGATTTTGTACGGTGCATGGATCTATCGCAAGGAAGGAAGTAGAAAGTGGAGATTTTCGAGCGCTTACAGCGCATGGATCGATCGATTGGCCCACTGCAATGTCCATTGAGCGTTCCTTTTCTAAGATTGGCCCACTGTTACAGCGCTCCTCTTCTACAGACAACAGGTATGGAAATCCAACGGTCTCCCCATTTTTCTCCTCTTTTCTTTTGATTTTTTTTGTTTTTGTTTTTTCGCAATCCGCAAATATCGGCCCTTTTATCGACGATAAGCGGTTGTTAGCTACAGTTATCCCGTGGAAGGTAGGTGACTATAGCGATTTCTTTACGATGTCAGAATTTTTCGGCAAATGTCGATAAAATCGTCGAAATATCGGCGGTATCAGGAAAAGAAACGAATAAATGGGGTTTCGGTGTCTCAACTGTAACGACACCGATATTATCGACATATCGTCGACAATGCAAACACTGGTTATAAGCAAACTTCACAACCTTGATTCTGAAGAAGATGTGCAATTGCAA
Organism: Liriodendron chinense; assembly: GCA_003013855.2. Classification (NCBI taxonomy): domain Eukaryota; kingdom Viridiplantae; phylum Streptophyta; class Magnoliopsida; order Magnoliales; family Magnoliaceae; genus Liriodendron; species Liriodendron chinense. Next base: position 1,841,022 of record ML058432.1, on the reverse strand, counting down.
AGAACACTGGCGGTACCTTTGCTGCGTAAAGATATTTCCCTCTAAGTTCTTCTTCGCGCAGGTTAGGGTTTCAGGATTGGCCCTTGGGGTGTTGAGGATTCCACCTGGAGTTTTTTGTTTTCGCTTTTCTTGATCTTCAAGGTGCGTGGAAGGTAAGATCCATCTTCTTTTACTGTGGAAAACCTTTATGTCTCCTTCCCGAAACCAATATTTTTCCTTTTCCTCTTTCTTTCTTCTTCGAATTTTCCCCTTTCGGCATGATCGGTAAAAAAGGGATTGCTGGCCATGAGAACTTGATTCAGACTTGAACGTGGACTGACCTATGCTAGGTTTAGGGATGTCTTCATATTCCTAGATTCCATTTTTTTACTTGTTTATGTGCGTTTATGCTATGGGGTATGATTCTGATGGATCATCATCATCTCATTGTTGAAATCTCATAATCTCGTATTTGATAGTGGATAGTTAAATGAATTCTTTGCTTGAATGTCTACCTATTGATCACACGTACATTTAGAGTAGGTCATCACATACCCCCGCATCAGTTTGTTGAAGTATGGTTGTTCTCATTATCCGAGAGGAGCTTTTAGGTCTTAATCCAAAAGTCTCCACGTGGCATCTACCCTCCTTTACCTTGTGATTAGTTGGCGCATCGCCACTAGGCATAGTTTTTGAATAATTTACAATGTATATTTGTAATTATGAGAGTAGACATTATAGGCAGCCGATTTAATGTTTTTTTTTTCCTTTCTGTTTTTGTAAAAATTAAGATTCTCACGAGTTAGAATTTGTAATGAGTAGAGATGTTTAGAGACTCATTGAATGGAGATGCTCTTATTGCTAGGGACAAACTTTTAGGTTTTGAGCCACTAGTTTTTGAATAATTTACAATGCATATTTGTAATTATAAGAGTAGACATTATAGGCAGCCTATTTAATGTTTTTTTTTGCCTTTCTGTTTTTGTAAAAATTAAGATTCTCACGAGTTAGAATTTGTAATGAGTAGAGATGTTAAGAGACTCATTGAATGGAGATGCTCTTATTGCTAGAGACGAACTTTTAGGTTTTGAGCCACAACCCATATATATTGTGCTAAGTGTCCAAGCTCATACATGTGGGTGCCATGGTTGGATGATTCACACCATTTATATAGTGAGGCACAATGGAGATGGCGGATGGCTGAAAAATGTTACGGACTGGAAGATTGTAGCAATCCAATCTTTTGCCTTTTTGTACTGAATGTGGATCATAAAAAATCTCACGGACCGGAAGATTGTAGCAATCCATTCTTTTGCCTTTTCCCACTGAATGAGGATCAATCCTTAACTTTTTTGTTAACCGTCCATATTCAGGAAACCTATAGAAGGGTTTGGGCTTTGGACCTGCCAATCTGGGAGGTTTTAACTTATTCCTCCATCCATGGTGGGATCATCAAATCAATGATCTAGATATGCTTGGGTAGCATGGTCCAAACATACTCCGCTTTGGTGAAAAGATAGAAGTAGCCACAAGATCCATCCAGTTCATTTATAACTAAAACGATTGTACATTTGCATGCTCCTTCTAAACTTCAAGAATAGTGCCTCTAATCATGTTTCTAGGTTCCAATGCATTTAGTTCAGAAGATATTCCATGCCCTTTCTCTTTAGGACCTTCATAGGAATTATGGATTAATGGTCTGTTGGTGATTTTTTCTATACCTGATATGATCTGCCTCACTTTTCTTAGTGAGTGCAATATTACAAGTACTGTTTTTAAAATGATTAGTCTGTGTTGGGAAAGCTAGTCTTGTTTGTTGAGTATTTTGATTCTTTCTGGTCAATGCTCATTTATTTATTGATGAAATGCTTTTCTGATCGATGTTAGTTCGACTAATTATAATAAAGTAGTTAAAGGTTACCTCATTTCCAGCAAGTGATGCTCCTACTTTGCAACCATGCTTCCACTTATGCTATTCAAGCATTGACAGTATGCAACCTTTCGAAGCAGACTCTTTCTCACTCATGTATCAAATCCACTACTGCTCATGTACATATCGTATCTTGTGTCTTAGGGATCCTGTATGAGTTGACAAGTTAACATTTGTTCTTGCGCTTTAGGAATTGAGGCCATCTATGGCATGTGATGATTTAATTGGACTCCATAGAGATCTTGAAAGAGAATTAGGGCATGTTGGGATGCTACCTTTGCAAAAAGGCTTCTCTACGGAAGTGGTTCTCCCGCAATTTTGTTGGTCAACTCTCTGAAGTGGGCTTTTTAGTACTTTTTCTGACCAATGGGGATCAAAATGCCAGTGTGAATCTGCATCCAAATGCACTTCGTGAAGTGGGGTTTGGCTCAAAACAACATTTAGGCATGACACGCCTGTACAGAGTGTGCTTCGAAACGGGCCTTTAGACTTTTTTGGTTCTCTCCAACTTTCCCATCTTGGTAGGGAAACTGGCGTTTTCACTGATTTCTTTGCTTCTTTCCTCTAGTCTTTCCGCATTTTTGTGTGATTGTTTTTTCACTTTCTTCTTCTTCTTCTTCTTCTTCTTCTTCTGTCTTCTTCTCTACTTTTTTCGTTTTCCCATGTCAGTCTATGCACTTTAAAAAATGCTAAAAGATGTTAATCATAATTCTTTTTATTAGATCCCTTTGGGGTTTTAACATCCAGGGCCTTAAACTGCCTGCTTTCCTCTTCTAAGAACGCTAGTTTTGTTCCAAGGAAGACACAAAATGTAATGGTTGACTTCATTGAATTGGGGATCCATTGAAGTCAATATGTATGCATCCACACACGCCATGGAAACTGCTTGCAGAAAATAAGATCCCTCTTTTCTTGCACGATATGCAGCATATTGAGATTAAACCATAGTTCTAAAACTCGCTGAGTCGACACCAAACTTGGCTGAGTCAACTCGACTCGGAGAGATTTGGAGCCAAGTCCTAGGAAACTCGATCCGGAGACTGACTTGGCCCAGACTCATGAAGACTTGTTGAGTTGAAAACAGTGTTTTAAAAAGAGAGGTGACAATGTGCAGGGAAGAGGAGTCAAACTCATGACCTCTACAAGAGCAGCAACACCCCCACTACTTGGCTACATAGTAGATTGTTGTTAATTCTCCTATTTTACAGTAATCATACCAAACTATTTATAAGTATACAAGTATAATAATTTATAATTATTAAATATCAAGTCGAGTTGGGTCGAGTCTTCGAGTTGACCCAACCTGATTGAAAAGCTGAGTTTTCAGGTTGAAACTATTCTATATTTATTTTATGGTATTATTATTATATTGTTAACATGTTGTGGTAGCATATATTCTACTATGCAGAGCATGTAGTGAAAATTCTGAGGTCTACATGTGGAACCTGTTTTCTATTATAAATTTTCTCTCTTGTTTTTGTGCACAGGCGGGTTGCACATGAGCTTGGGGTTCGTCTTGGAGAGGAAGTGGGCTATGCCATTCGATTTGAAGACCGGACTTCAGAGAAAACTATTATTAAGTAATGCTATATTCATTAGACCGAGCCATTGAAGCATGATGCCATTTTCTGTCTTTACTTTTATTTTTAGGAACTTTTTAGGTATAACCCGCCATTATGAAAATGCCCAGATACCTTACAGATGGATGTCTACTTCGTGAGAGCCTTTCTAATCCAGAGCTAAATCAATATTCAGTAATTATATTGGATGAAGCTCATGAGAGAAGTTTAAACACGTAAGATTTTTTTAGCTTGTATCCTTGATATACTACAAATGCCATATTATCATGCCCGTTTACTTCCTCATATTTTTGGGCCATGTGTGTCAAAGCCATGCACACTTGCAATTGTGTTCATGAAACATTTTATTCATCTTTGTTTCACTATGCATGTCTTATCATGCAATAATTTTTTTTCTTTGACTGATATTCTTATAATATGGAATGCTATTGCTGTTATAATTATAGAAAAATATCCTATCTAATCTGCGATATGTACTGTTAGTGTTCTCTCCACAACTTAAGCAGATCACTGAGATGATTCATGGCCAGTTTCACATTAGGTTTGAAGGATTTTTGAAAGCCTTCTACTCTCCACCCTTGGTTCTTTTTTGGATACCAAAGATTCCATGCCCAAAAAAGGAAAACAATGAGCTGATAAAAAAAAAAAGGAAAAGGAAGAGAAAAGAAAAAGGAAAAGGGTTTTCTTTTGGAAAATGCCTAAATCCTTGCTTTACAGCTTTCACAGGTTGCGCTTTTGTTGTGCACCATTCTAGCAATTTGAGCTTAAATTGCGCACCATTTTAGTAGGTCATGCTCCAATTGTGCATTAGCATAGATTCATGGCAAAAGCTAGGTTGTGCACACTACCCAAGGGTAGCGCGACACCAGTTTCCACAGAAGACCAACTATGACTCGCACACCCTGCTTGCAGGCAATGTGAGGGCAGTTCCATGGAGGGCGCGGGATTTTTCGCCACATCATCATTTGAGCGGGAAATAATCGCCTAACCACTTTTTGATCTTGAAATAACCGCCTAACAACTTTTTTGGTGGGAAATAATTGTTTAACAACCTTTTGAAGGAAAACCAAGACCCCTAAAGGCTACGAAAACCCCATTGGGTCATTATTTGGCCATTCTACGATCGAACTCAAGCTCTCTCGTTCTTTCGAGCGCTGTTTGAGAACTTGTCTAAGAACGATCCTGCATCCTCTTTGTTAAGCGTGATTAGGATAAGGTGAGCATGGAGGAGTCTAAGGACTCACCCTCTCTGCAGTGGCGCCTCACGCTCACTGTCTGAGCTTTCCAAATAGGACTTACGTATCTTTTCTGGGGCACCATTAGTGGCCTTGTTCTTGCTGATAGTTTGGTCCCTAGAAGAGTCGTGCATCCTTCCTAGGGCACCAATAGTGCCTCGCGCTCACTGGTTATGTTGTCCAAAGGTTGCTTCGCTCCAAACCTCTGAGCTTGCACATGCTGGGCTTAGATTGCATCCTCTGATGCTAAGGCATTGAGGGTTCGCACTAGCACTGTTGTCAAATGTGATTGCTTATGTGCATATATGTGAAGTGATTGCATATGCCATCATGGCATGGCATGTATGTGATTTGATCGCATAATGCCCAATGGTTAGAAACATGACCATTGGGACTTTTTTTTGTTGCAATTTCAGCACTTTTACCTATAAATAGGCTCAAATCCTCCCATTTTCACTATTCTCTCCTCTAAAGCTTACAATCTCTCATTCTTTCTCTCTTTTACTCCTCAGTCTCTCATAGTCTAATATCTATACAAAACTACAACTCTTTCAAGTTTCAAGACTTCAAGTTTCTCATTCTCTATTACATTTAGTCTTTGTTTGGTCAAAATTAATTTCAGCACTTAATACTGAAATAGGCCATTTTCCGTGATTTTTCCTAATTCAAATTGTTTGGTAAATAAAAAAAATTGAAGTGCTTAATTTGGTTTTTCATTAAAAAATGGGTTATTTTTTAAGCTTTCCTTCTTTAACTTGATACTTAACACGGAATGCGGTAAGTGATTTTTAGTTAAAACATTTTTCTAAATGACAACACTGCCCTTTTCATAATTTCCAGTGCAAGCTTTCTGTTCTAATTGCATAGCTACCGTGTTGACGTGGCAAAATTCTTTGGGCTCCATCATGATCTATGTATTATATCCACCACGTCCATCCATTTTGCCACATCATTTTAGGGCATGAGCCAAAAATGTGACAAACCCAAAGCTCAAGTGGACCACACCTCAAAAAGTTGTGGGGACAATGGGACCACCATGATGTTTTTTTGCCATCCAACCTGTTCATAAGGTCACACGGACTTGGATGAAGGGAAAACACAAATATCAGCTTGATCCAAAACTTTGGTGGCCCCCAAGAAGTTTTCAATTGTAGGCATTCAATCTCCACCAGTTTCTTTGGTGTGGTCCACTTGAGCTTTGGGTCTACCACATTTTTGGGCTCATGCCCTAAATTAATATGAAAAAATGTATGGACGGTGTGGATCTAAAACATACATGATGGTGGGGCCCACAAAACTTTGTAACATCAACACGGTACCCATAAGGTGCCGTCTTGTGTTAGGCAATCCTATTCCCCTCTCAATGCAGATTTCTTGCCGAAGCGTTTGCAAGTTCTTGCGAGGGAAAACTTCGTGGGGTCCATCGTGATCTTTGTGAGAAATCCATCCCGTCCATACATTTTGCTAGATCATTTTAGGTCATGAGACAAAAAAATGAGGCATATCCAAAACTCAAGTGGGCTGCATAATAGGAAATAGTGGGTAGGAAAATGACTACCATCGAAACCTCCCTAGGTCCACTGCGATATTTATATGCCATCCATACCGTTCATAATGTCATTCCTACTAGGATGAATTGAAAACACAAAAATATTAGCGCGATTTAAAACTTCTGTGGCCTTGCAAATGTTTCAATGGTGTACGTTCAATCCTCACTGTTTCCTGTCATGTGGCCCACTTGAGTTTTGGATCTGCCTGATTTTTGGTCCCATGTCCGAAATTGATTTGGAAAACATATGGACAGGGTGGATTTCTCAAAAACATCACGGTGGGCCCCATCCAACTTCCCGTTTGGAACTTCATGCGAGAGGATTTCCCACAAAATTCGGGTCCTTCCGCTTTGAGTGGTAGCGGATTAGGTGTTACCCGGGTAACATGATACTGGGTGTTGCTGTGGCCATGGCCTTACCTTGGTAAATATATTTTAAATCTATGCCGTCCATCGGTGTTTCTATCTCATTTTAGGGCATGGGCCCAAAAATGAAACAAATCCAAATCTCAAGTGGACCACACCATAGGAAACAATGGCCATTGAATGCTCACCATTAAAAACATCTTAGGGCCCACCTTAATGTTTATTTGCCATGCAACCTGTTTATAAGGTCACATAGACCTGGATGAAGGGCACAAGCAAATATTATCTTGATCCAAAACTTTTGTTGCCCCCAAAAAGTTTTTATTGGTGGGAATTCAATCCCTGTGCTATGGTCCGCTTGAGATCAGGTTCTTCTTCATTTTTGTGACCATATCCTAAATGATCCAAAAAAATGGATGGACCATGTGGAACGCATACACAATACATGATACATGATGCACGACCTACAACAGTATCCCGATGCCTCTCAGGATACACGATACACAACCTATAGTAGTATCCCGATGCCCAGATGGCTATACGAGACGCTTGAATGCTAGGGGCTATCAGACTCATGGAGCACCAAAATGCTTCACCCTAATTGATGATCCAAATACTATGAAGACGGAGGATAGAGGTTAGGATTTTATGCATCATTTGCATATGCTATTCCGTACCATATAACAGGCTAGTTTCCTTGATTTTTACCTTTTAATCAAGGGGTTTCTCCTATGAATTGTAATTAAGGGCTTGTGCCAGCTTATGGCCTGCAATGTATGTTTGTTCTCAGATAGTCGGATTAATAAAAACTTTTCGGCAAGACATTTTTGGGTGCAAATATCGTCTTATTGATATGATAACCTAAATGAGTCGAAATTGCAACAAACGAAAGGGATTTTTTTTAAACACTTCAATGTGACAATTTCTGTTATTTGGATAGCAAAGAAAGAGATGGATTCCACAGAAGCAATTGTTAAATTCTCCATAATTTGCATTCTTGGCGCAAGAAACTAGGTGACTCTTGTGAGAGGAATATGATATTTTCACTTGCTATCTGAACAAGAACTCTTAAATTGGAATATATGCTTCAGTAGTGACCATGGAAATCATCATTAGTTATTATATTTTCCTTTCTTTTCCTTGGATTCCAAGTATCCAAACACGCCCATAATATCGACTATGTAATAGAACTACAATTAAGATGGATGAGCTCTCTGCTGGACGCATTAAATTGACTAAATTTCACCTCCATCTACTACGCTGGGCACATTTTAGTACAACTGCGTCTTTGCTGTGATTTGAACATGAAACTAATTAGATAATTTCTGTTATATATGTGGAGCTGTGGTGTGTTGGTGAAGTGAGTTTGATTATTAGTCTTGCTGTTAATCTATTATACTTTTCTTCCTTCTGATCTGCTTACAGTTCCAGATTTTATAGGGTGGTGCATTTACCCAGTCCTAAAACACTATAAAACATTTTTATTAGTTTTCCTTTTTAGATCTCAACTACTTTTAGTGCATCTTTTATGTTTTTTTTTTTTTTTTTGTGTTGTTTCCTGGGCATGAATTCTGGCAAAGAACATCTGGCTTCATTATTGGGGCAGGTGCTAATCTTCTAGATGCTTCTCTCTCTCTACTTGTATTGTTTCTTTCTATATTTGTTCAGTATTTTAACAGTCCATGCTGCTAACATATCAAGTAAACTGATTTGTAACCTTTTCCATTGGCAGTGACATATTGTTGGGGCTGATGAAACGCTTGGTTAGGATCCATTCCTCAAGTTTAAAGGTTCTGATCACTTCTGCAACTTTAGATGGTGGCAAGGTATCAAGATTTTTCTCCAATTGTCCTGTACTGAGTGTCCCTGGGAAGTTATTCCCTGTGGAAGTATTGTACAGCAGAGAGCGCCCTAAAAGCTATATTGAATCTTCTTTGAAAACAGCTCTTGGTATGACCACAACTCTGATTCCCAAATTGATGATATATGAACCTTTTGATGTAGTGCTTCTTTGTTTGTTGCTGAATTTAGTGTCATTCTTGATTCTGCATTGCTTTCTCATAGGAAAAAGGACCATGACCTATATATTTCTATTGTTTTACTACCATCTTACTGTCGTTTAAGATGCACCAATTTAAATTATTTAACATGGATATTTTGCAAGAGGATGCAAGTTAGTCTTGTCAAGCACCATGTTGTTCTTGGCTGTTTATTGTGTACTGAATCATGGTAGAAGGAACTTCTACTTCTAATGGATGTAGTCATGCGCGGGGGGGAGGTTGTTTATTGTCACCACCCACCCGTGGATGGGAGGAGAACCACCTCGACTCGCCTCTTCGTAATTCTAGGTATATGTAAAGACACATATGACGTTGATGTAGGGGAAGAACCCTATGATCGAGGGCGTGTCACGCACCTTCCTATGGGAGGTGGACAGGAAGAAAAACAAGAGGAAACTAAGGAATTTTGATTTTGGAGTTTCAACCAAAACAGGAAATTGTTATTCCCGTTTTTGGATTTCGGCCCAACTTGTGGGGCCCATATTGATCATTTATGATGATCCGTTCCGTCCATTTCGTAAAGCTGCTTGACGCCGAGAAAACCTAATAAGTTTCACGTCGATCCGAGTTACGAATTGATCGTGGCGTCCAAAATGGTACAAATTGTCTAGAAAGTTCCGAATTCTGCCCACTAAATCTGGAGATGGTCCAGGTGGCCCACTACTACTGATATGGATAATCTGAGCCGACCATCTTGAAGAGTACGTCGATGTCAGAAAAACCACAAAGTTTCGTGGCAATCAGATATGCGGATTGTTCGTATCAGCGGAAGTAAGACAGTGCTGGCGTTATATAGTTTGCACAGATTTTTCAGTTTCTTTTCTAATTGTATTAGGATTATTTTCTTCCTTTGCAAGTTAGTGTTAAGTACGAATTTAGGGTTTAGTTTATTATTTAAAGCAAGTTAATTATGTTTATTTATTTATTCATTCAATCATCAATAAAGCAATTATTCGGAATTTATTTCCTCTTTTATCTTTTATTTCTTCTCGTGGATTCGAGAAACAATCGGTTAGGGAGACGATGATCGCCCTACCACGTCCTCCCTACGTCATTGGTATCAGAGCGAGGTTTCTTCCTCAGGACGATGACCTCTAATAAAGGGTTGGATCTTCATCCTAAGGACGGTGCTCCAAGGGATTATGTTACGGCGGCAGCTTTCGATGAAGCACAACGGGAAAATCGGTTGATCCTGCAAGGTATACAGGCAACCCTCGACCACATTGTAGCGGCATTAAATCTGCCCCAAGCCCAAGGCAACAGTCAACAACCACCTGTGCTCGCTGTACGGAATAACCCCATGTTCCGTAGAGCACCCCAGGTGGCCTATCGTAGGGCTACCCCAGACGATTCAAAACCCGGTGATAAAGAGGTCGAAGACATCATCGTACGACGGCCTGCGTGTGGGAACGATCGTGGGGATTATCGTGAAAGAGATTTTCGAGGTAATACAACTTTGGATCAGGTCGTTGAAGTACAACCCACCACCATCTCAGAAGATGTTCAAAATTCTGAGGAGGTGGAGGAAATCAATACCTTAGTCTTAAAGGATAGGGAAGGAGAGTCTAAATTATTCCAGACATCATGGAGTCAGTCTTGACTGAATCCATGAGCATCCCAGAAAGTGTCACGCCAGCAATGCGGGAAATCGAGGCGATCGTAGTTGCCGAACTTCTTGATGAATTGTTCATTGTGAAAGAAATTGTCCTTTCTCAGAAAATGCCAACTTTTGATGTGTCAGAGAAGATTGCAATTATTCATATTGGCGTGGAGAAGAAGTCGGGGAAATTTGTTGCTGCATTCCAGGATAAGGCCAGCAAGCATCGACTTCCGAAGTTAAAAGCAAATCATGACCCTAACCTAAAGCGAAACTCGAGGACGAGTTTTTTTCAAGTGGGGAAGAATGATGTAGGGGAAGAACCCTATGATCAAGGGTGTGGATCACGCACCTTCTTACGGGAGATTGACAGGAAGAAAAACAAGAGGAAAACTAAGGAATTTTGATTTTGGAGTTTCAACCAAAACAGGAAATTGTTATTCCCGTTTTTGGATTTCGGCCCAACTTGTGGGGCCCATATTGATAATTTATGATGATTCGTTCCGTCCATTTCGTAGAGCTGCTCGACGCCGAGAAAACCCAACAAGTTTCACGTCGATCCGAGTTACGGATTGATCGTGGTGTCCAAAATGGTACAAACTATCCAGAAAGTTCCGAATTCCGCCCACTAAATCTGGAGATGGTCCAGGTGGCCCACTACTACTGATATGGATAATCTGAGCCGACCATCTTGAAGAGTACGTCGATGTCAGAAAAAACCACAAAGTTTCGTGGCAATCAGATATGCGGATTGTTCGTATCAGCGGAAGTAAGACAGTGCTGGCGTTATACAGTTTGCGCAGATTTTTCAGTTTCTTTTCTAATTGTATTAGGATTCTTTTCTTCCTTTGCAAGTTAGTGTTAAGTACGAATTTAGGGTTTAGTTTATTATTTAAAGCAAGTTAATTATGTTTATTTTATTTATTCATTCAATCATCAATAAAGCAATTATTCGGAATTTATTTCCTCTTTTATCTTTTATTTTTTCTCGTGGATTCGAGAAACAATCGGTTAGGGAGACGGTGATCGCCCTACCACGTCCTCCCTGCGTCAGACGTGAACTTCGGGAAAGCTGGCGATTAACTTTGTGATTGAAAATGACGAAATTGTCCCAAGCATTACTCACTCTCTCTCTCTCTCTCTCTCTCTCTCTCTCTCTCTCGTTAAAGAAAAACACTCTCCCCACGCCCATCAGAGATGCTAAGTTTGACTCTGGGCTTGCCATCTAACAAGCGCTATTATGGATGGACTGTGTTTCAAATCACATCTATTAGAAACTTTAAGCTATAATCTTTCTTCACTTTTTTTTTTTTTTTTTGAAAGGTAATTCTTTATTGCGTTAGTCATGCAACTCACACACCCTGTTAGTACTGCAACTCACCCACCCTGCACTCAATGTTCACCATTAACCGATTTAGTTTGCTACTCTTTCTTAAAGACCATTGATCAATGGCCAAGATCATCTGATCTTTTTATATCTTGAAGCACTTGCATCCACAATCGGTACCGCTAGCTAAACCATCCCTATCGATATGTCACTCTACTGTGCGTATTGTGATTGTGAAGGGATGACATAGCACCGCATTCTGTCTCTAATAGTTCTACCCCACAATCTCCCTTTTTATAAAGAGGAATTGTACAACCGTTAGGAAAAGGGTTTGTATAGTGCGTTTGGTTTCAGTTTGTATAGGGGTAGATCTGATGAGGACGTGGACTATCTAATGTTGATGGATTGGGCTGATGTACTTGCCAGGGAATTTTTGGGATGGATTAGTGTGTGGAAAGGGGTCCAAATATCTTCCATAATGAGCCATATCTGTAGACCCATCAATGGACCACACATTGTAGCATCCATGACACACTTTTGGGTACACAAAAGGAGGTTGTTTTGGTGGCATTTACCTACATTTACAAAATTTGGTTTACTTTTGGACGAATTTTGATTTGTTTTTTGCTTTGATTATGTCTCACTTAAGTAGATAGGGGTGTTTAAATTTTTTTTCCCTTTAAAATAAGATTATAGGGCTGAGATCAAAACATCCATGCTTTATGGAAGGCTCGAATTAGTGTTCGGGCTTCTGTTTTGTTTTGCTTCATATGATGAGCATAAATAGAAAACGTCCAACAACTTTTGGGAAATTTTTATCCTTTCTACAAGCCTTGGGCTAGGTTTTGTGCAAATGCATATTTTCACAAGTGGGGCGTATGATCTAGGCCATTAAAGCTGGTGAGAGCTTTGATTATTCGCTGGTTATTGCATTATTTTTTCTTTCTTTTCAAGTAGGAGAATCTCTATTTTTGGATTGGGTGTTTTTGGGCATGATTTGGTCCTGATAGAGCTGCCAGCGGTTGACGACCCTCATTCATTAGCTACACTGGATTTGGTATTAGAGCCTCTGGTTCCACCATTGTTTTGATCTTGCGTGAGCTTCTTATCCTACAATGTTGCCATGTAAGAGGCTGTGGTGCACGAAGAATGGACGAGGAAGATGCCAATTCAGTAGAAGAGAGATTTGCCATGTTAGAGAGTCAAATGTAGATTATCTTCCAACAACTTGCTACTATGAACCATCGACTCAAAACGATGACAATGAGTTGAGTGAAAATGACATTAATATGTTCTATCATGAAGCTCCATTTATTAAGTCACGACGAGTGGGAAAGAGGGATTATTATGACCGAAGAAGGAGTTAGAAGTGAAGGTGGAGGTACCTGAATATCATGGTAGTATGTGTGGGGACGATTTTCTAGATTTGATCGATGCGGTGGAAATGATCTTTGATTACAAAGATGTGGATGAAGCAAAAAAGGTGAAAATAATTGCCATGAAATTGAAAGGTAGAGCTTCAACGTTGTGGGGTTAAGGCCACTTGAGAAAGGCGCGGAAAGTCCAAGGTGAAAACATGTGAGAAGATGAAGTCTCTCATGGAGGAGGTCTTTCTACCCATTGACTACATGCGGTCTCTTTTCTAGCGATTACAACATATTCACCTAGGGAACAGGACTGTAGAAGAGTATGCAACAGAGTTCCATCATTTGGTGGCCTGAATTAATTTATCCTAGGTCGAATAGTAGCTGGTTACTTGTTTCGTGGATGGGTTGTGGCCCACTATTGTAGTTCAATTGGGGATTTAGCCATTGTTTATTGTTGCAGAAGCATGCAGACAAGCCACCTTGGTTGAAAAGAGGATCAAAGCCAAGTATGGTCGCGTGGAAGCTTCTAATCGATCCACTAGTATTTCGGGTAGCAGTAGTAAGTCTGCAGGGGAATCAAGTTTGGCAAAAATGTCACTCCAACAATTGGGTCATGAGTTGTGAACAACATGGCAACAGGATGAATAGGTCAAATAACATTCAACGCTTCAAATGCGACGGAATTGGGCATATTTCCTCTGAATGTAGGAAGTGGCAAGTCAATTTGGCCGGTAATTCCAAAGCAGTTGTGGAGGAATAGTTATTTGACGATGAGGGTGAGACCACAGAGGGAACGCATGGTGTGGATTATGATACTGACGATGGGGATGATACAATATATGGTGATGGTCCAAAAGGCATTGGTGATCTGGAAGGCTCTTCTTGCACCCAAGTTGCCTAAGGAAGATGATTGGCTGAGGACTAATATCTTTTACATGAATTGCACAGTGAATGACGAAGTCTGTGGGGTGATCATTGATGATGGCTGTTGTGAGAATGTCATCTCTGAAGAGGTAGTGAAAAGGCTCCAGTTGAAGACCGAGACCCATCTAATTCCATATAAACTTGCGTGCTTTAAGCAAGATAGTGGGGTAAAGGTTTCTCGTCGTTGTTTTGTTTAATTCACAATTGGTAAAATCTATCATGACAATGTGTGGCGCGACGTAGTCCGGGGGATGGGCGTGTGCCACATATTATTGGGTCGACCATAGTAGTACGACTGACGGACCATTCATGATAGTTGGAAAAATGCATACAGTTTCATGAAAGATAATGAGAAAATAGTATTGAAACTCATGGGAGAGAAGCTTTGGGTGAAACTTGTAACCATGGGGGACGTCAGCTTTCCGTCCCATGTAAGGTTTGCAGTAGATAAATGACGTCAGACGGTGGTTTTTGAAGAGGGAGATCTAGTGTGGGTCTACATGTGAAAAGAAAGGTTTGTGGCGGGCACTTACAACAAGTTAAAGCAAAAAGAGATTGGCCCGTGCAAGATCTTGAAGTGGATTACGACAACGCCTATTGCATTGAGCTACCACATGGAGTGAACACTTCTAATGTGTTCAATGTTGCTGATCTTGCACCATACAAGGTAGCAGACAACGAATGAGACTTGAGGTTGAGTCCTTCTCAACCTGGGGAAGATGATGAGGGCGTGGTCGACTATGTAATGTTGATGGATCGGGCTGATGTACTTGCCGAGGAGTTTTGGGATGTATTATAACATGGAAAGGGGCCCAAATATCTTCCATAATGAGCTAAATCTGTAAACCCATCGAAGGACCACACATTGTGGCATTTAGGGTCCACAAAAGGATCTTTTGGTGGCATTTACCTTAAGTTATGAATTTTGGTTTATTTTTGGACAAATTTTGATTTATTTTTGCTTTGATCATGTCTCACTTAAGTAGATAGGGTCTTTTATTCTTTTTCCTTTTAAATAAGATTATAGGGCTGAGATTATAACATCCAACCTATAGTTTATGCTTGATGGAAGGCCTAGATTAGTGCTAGGGCTTATCTTTTGTTTTCCTTCATATAAAAAGCTTAATAAACAGAAAATGTCGAGCAAATTTTGGGACATTGTTTTATCTTCCCTACAAGCCTTGGGTTAAGGTTTGTGCTAGTGCATATTTTAACAAGTGGGGTGTAAAACTGGTAAGAGCTTTAATTATTCGCTGGTTATTGCATTGTTTTTCCTTTCTTTTCAAGTGGGAGAATCTCTATTCTTGAATTGGGTGTGTTTGGGCATGATTTGGTCCTAGGGTTTGATATAACTGCGTGCTATTGACAATTATCATTCGTTAGCCCCACTTTAGATGGTAGGTGCACTAAAAGTATCCTACACGGAAGAAACCCTTCAAAAGATGGCTCAACAAGTAGACAATTAAGAAATATATAACAATAATTCCCTTAAAAAAAAGAAAAAGAAAAAGAAAAAAAAAGAAAAAATACAACAATATTCCACACTGAAACAAAAAGACGTCGGATAGGAAACTTGAATGCACTTGCCCAAGCTGAAACCCAAATGCATTCTACAAACTCTTAGCATGAGCACTGAGCCATGAGCCTGATATTATTGTTCTTTGTTGGCCAAACAGAAGGGTTAGGATTTTTCCATTGTCAGATTCTTGGTGCATGTCAGTGTGCAAATAGTGAATAGTGTGTAACATTGTGTTCACTCCTCTGAAGTGTGAGGCGTAAGCTACATGGCGTGTAGCATAAGCTACATGCTACCTTTGGATTTTTTATTAAGGTTGCGTGGTTGCACAAAATATCATGATATTTTGCACCAAATTAGACTGAATAATAATGAAATTTCATGATATCTAGTTCCACCAAACACAACCTAAAATATAGAAAAAATAGGGGAAAGATAAACTATAAAGATAAAGAAAGAGCAACAAAGCTGGTTTCATACTGTTACTTTTATTATTTTACTAAAATTGCTGGAAATATTAACTAATTGTTATTTACAAATAGACAAATGCTAAAAATCATTGAAAACATTGATTGATTTTTTAGTGAAAAATACCTTGTGGTGTAAGCTACATAGTGTATAGCATAAGCTATGTAGAGTGTAGTGTAGATAAATTAGCATGTTGCGTAGGCTACATGTGGCTTAAGCTATTTTCATGAGCCGTGTCGTGTTAAGGCTAAGCTACGCTACATAGCATAAGCTACATGCTACATAGTGTAAGCTATTTAAAACATTACTGCATGGGACATCCACAACGTGGCCCAATGGTTGGTCATGGATGACCTTGTGGTTTCAGCTTTTTGTGGCTTTTATTTTTTATTTATATAAATCTCAATTCACATCTTTTGAACTCATTTTTATTTGGTCCCGAGTTTGTTCTGACCTCGGTCTTTGTGTTTTAACGTCAAAAGTTTGACTAGTCCTCTTCCTCTGATTGGTTTAAGTAGGTGATGCTAAACAGGTCACAAACGACTTTCTAGAGTGTTAGGATCAAGGAAATCAGGTTGGAAGATCCAATCTAGGGCAAAAATTACCCGCATGAACTATTGTTTCCAACATGCATAACTTTGTAACCGGTTATCAGAGTGGCAATTATAAGATAATGTTGGAAAGCTATTGACGAGCGCTACAACCAGGCCAATGATTAAAGTCCATTGACCCTAGAATAATTTCACAAAATACTGTCTTTTTATGACTCAAATTTTTGTTTGAACTTTGAAATTAAAATTTACTATTTTTAGTTAGTAGCGAATTAGCTATTTTTCAGTTGTTTTAGGGTTTGAAGAGTTCAACTTACCTTCTAAGGAAAAGGAGGAGAATCCAATCTTTTCTTAAAGTCCTTTTTGAGTTATCTTTATTGAGTTTGGATAGGTTTAGACGTCTTTATTATTTTTAGTAATTTACTATTTAGAACATTTACTAATTTGAGTCAAATTAGGAGTCTAGGCTTATATAAGCCATATCCATTTACAATTCATTATTATCAAGTTTATTTGTGTTCGAGAATTTTTTTCCTTGTGGAGTCAAGGTTTATTTCAGGGAAGAAGACAGGTGATCTTCTCTTCCCATTTCTCCAAGCTCCTACTATGTTAACTAGTTATGTTTATCTGCATCACATATCTAGTTGGGATTGAAATTTCTAGATTTAAGACTGTTTTTCATATATCAACCAAAGCATTCCTTAGATCTTCTCAGGAAGAAGAATCTTTGATGCAAAACCCATTGGCACTCCCATGGAACCAAATCTCTGACAGAGGTCCAAAGTGGGGGAGCTTCTCAACACTGCCGGTTCATATTGAAACTCAGTGGGCAATTTGATTTACTTGGCTATCACCAGGGCTTATCTAGCTCACCAGGCGGTAGTCATTGCGAGTTGCTTCATGCATTGCTATCTTGAGTTTTTTCAGAGGACTGTTGAGGTAAATCAAGCAATCTCCAGGTTGTGGCATTCTTTGTTCAAAGTATTTCACTTAGTTGCATCAGATTCCCTAATGCTAACTAGCTCGACTCTTAACACAACATACCTACGAGTGTTGAAACTTGGTTGGTAGGAATCACACAAGATGTAGGAGCAAAAAGTTAATGGTTTGAAGTAGACTATAGATCAATTTGCTTGTACAATCTGTGGGCTTATCTGGTGAAAAGCTACTGATCAAAGTTTATTTCCGTGAGCCTGGTCCCATGGGGATTAAATGCGATAACCATGTAGCTGTTCATATTTCATCACATCCTGTATTTCTCAAGAGGACAATCATCATCGTCATCATCGTTTAAGCATTATCTCAACTTTTTGGGGTCGACTTCATGAATCCTGTTCCGCCATTCCCTTCTATCAAGGATAGGATGATCAGTGATAAAATACAGCTAAAAGATCTCCACTGCTTATGTCAAGTTGGAAGATCAACTTGTAGACAAGTTGACAGAAGTCTTGCCTAGTTGCTCTATCTACTGTAGACACCCCATGCATCAGCATGATTTGCATTTAAGTTTCAGTTTGAGGTGAATGTAAGAGATTTGCGATTATGTAAGGTGGCACTGTTGTCACTATTGTGCAGGTTTCTTCTTTCCCCTGTTGGCCTTCTGTTATTCTTGACAAGTGAGGGATTTCTTGTAACCTGGCATTATTGTTTAATACGGTATTTCCTGCTAAGGGACATCACTATTTGCCCCAATCTCTCTCCTCCTCTTTTGGACAATTAGTAACTATAGTCTCACGATAAAGGGACTTGTTTTCCAAGGACACAATTCTTCACGATGGGGTGATCGTAGGGGGTTCTAAATCCAAGTTATTAACTCACGGATGCTAGTGACATGCATTTATTGAACCGAATTGCTTTCCAAGTACAAGTGTGAATCACGATCTTTCTTGACAAAGTCATTATTAAAGGAAATCTTCTAGGAGTTCTCTAAAGTCTAAACATCCATTTTTAACACCTAGATATGTAATTTCCAACTACAGGCTTTTTATATATTTATATGTTTGGCTAAATCATTATAAAGGCATTTTTGCTGATAACAAAATATGGAAAAGATCTTCAAGAAATAGTAAGTCGTTAAGTTGTAAGAGCATTAACAGGTGACATACTGACATCACCATTACTTGTCATGCAGGCCTTGAAATGCCACTTGTTTAGGACATCCTTGCTTGCCAATGGCAGGCCCCCTCACGAAGATTACACATCTTAAAAATCAGGCTGATATGCCCATTAGATGGGCCACAATTGTATGCTGAATCAAACCGTCAGTTGTCCATTGATCCCAACAGCATGGCCCACCTGATGAGTGAACTGGTCTGATTTTTGTGGCAGGGGAGCTTCATGATGGGGCCTACTATTTGCATGGCACGTATGTCTTACACAAGTGGCATGTTGGCGAGAAAGATGTCTGCATGAATAGTCGTGGTACAATGGCTTGTAGGTGATGAGTTCTAAAGTTATAATTCACATTAATAGCTTCCATGAAAAAGAGGGAGAGGTGGAATGATCATTAATGGTCTTTATCAACTTAGAGAAAGTATATGATAGGGTCCCTAGAGAGTTAATTTGATGGGTGTTGGGAAAGAAAGGAGTCTAAAGAGGATATATTGACATGATTAAGGATGTGTATGAGGGAGTGGTAGCAAATGTGAGGATCACTAGTGGAGAGACAAGTGAGGTACCAATTATTGTAAGCAAGGTATTAAAAAAAATGTTTAGGTTTTATGGTGGCAATTACGGCCACCATTACGGTTATTGAATACCTTGATTGTAAGCTTACACCAGGGGTTGACATTGAGACTGTATCCTTTTGCATTGGTCATGGACAAGTTAACGAGGCATTTACAAAAAGAGGTCCCGTGGTGTGGGTTACTTGCAGATGACATAGTTTTGAATAACGGACAAGGGTGTAAACACAAAGCTAGAACTTAGGAGGAATTCTTTAGAATCTAAAGGTTTTAAAATTAGTCGGATGAAAATAGAGTATCTGGAATGCAATTTTAGTAACAATATGAGTGAAAATGAGGATTTGATTAAGATTGCTGATCAAGAAGTAGCCCAAAATTACCATTTTTGATATCTTCAGTTGATAATCCCTTAGAGTGGAGATGCTCATAGAATTCAAGCTGGGTGGAAAAGGTGGAATGTGCCTTTGGAATTTTAGGTGATCACCTTGTACGGTTGTACCAAATACCAATCAAATTGAAGAGGAAATTTTATAGGATATGTATAAAATCAATGATGCTAAAATGGAAGAAAGAATACAATTGTCAGAGATGGAGAGACATAACGACAACTCCACAACATCGCTTGAGTTCACGGCCACCACCCAAGATATAGAAGCGGAGGAATTCTGAAAGCAGCAACTATTCCTCTCTCCAAATGGTCCAAAGAATATCCATGATAGCCAAGTGCCAGATAACTTTGTGATCTTTTCCAGTACCTCCACCATGCCAAGCAAAGAGCAGATCTTCAGTAGCAAGTGACATAACCCAAGAAGTATGAAAAAAGGCCAGAATGGAAGATCATACCCCATGAGTGAAGGGGCAATGGATGAAGAGGTGGTTGACGGATTCCACGCTTTCCATGCAAAGTAAACAAACATTGGGAAACACCATTCCTCTTCTTTGTAGATTGTCCATGGTAACAATTCTCCCCCTAGCGAGAAGACATACAAACATGACAACTTTCGGGGTAGCTTAGTAAGACCAAGAAAAAGAGGGATGACCGTTCCTAGCAACAGAGGGGAGGCTATTGACAAGCTTGAACAATGAATGGATTGAGAACCTGAAATTACACCTTTTGGATTAAAGGCGTATTAGTGTGAAAGCTTGAGGAGCAACTAGTATTATGGCTAAGTCCTAGAGGGGGGGTGATTAGGACCTTCTAAAATCTTTTCGCCTACTCAAGCAATTTAACAATTTAAACTAAGTAAGCAATTAACATTTCGGCTTCCAAGCCTAAGTGGGTCCAATCATAAGACTAGCATATTGTTTAAGCAATAAGCAACCTAGTCTAAGCATGCATAGATAATCAAATGATTAAACAAATTAAGCTCCTAATCTATGCAACCTATGTAGACGATGAGAATGGATCAATGAGCTCAAGTCTACACTACTTAGTGAAAGTACATCTTGTGTGTGGATGTGCCTATCTAGTGCCTAGCATACATTCCTATGAAGCATTCATAATTAAACAATTGAACATACAATGCTAAGATAACAAGGTGCTCAATTCAATCACAAACACAAGCATGTATAGTGATTCGACTTTAGGTCTACTCCACTCCTGGTTCAAGTACTCAACCCCATTGAGCACACCAGCATTCACTATCAGAGGTTTTAAATGAGGTTCACCTCTCAACCTTTACACGGAGGTTTTACCGCTTCACCTCTCAACCTTAACGGAGTTTTGGACAAAGCTAACTCTCAACCCGATGCATGTTCACTTCCGTGTCGGAGGTTTCCCCTTGGAGACTAATTTAGGCCCGACAAACGTGCCTAGGAACGACAAACGTCCCTGAAGTTTAGGCCTGACAAACGTGCCAAGGATCGACTAACGACCCTAGATCAAGTTTGACAAACAAACTCTACACTCAATTCTCAAAGAAAAAAAGAGTGGATGGACTCTCAATAAATTGACAACCTTACTTGTCAGATGAGCCCCTTGTTCACCGTCGCTTTGGGTTGCTTGATCTCTACTCTCCCGAGCTTCAATCACCTCCCCTTTGCTCCCTCAATCGTGTTGCCGCTGTGTTGCCAATGCCTCAGCTCTTCTTGATTAATCACCTTGCTAATGATGCCTTTGAGATGCCCAAGGTGATAGGAGGGTAAGTTTGAGAACTCTACAACTAATGAGAATGGGTTGCCTAGAGTTGCTCACCTACAATGTGGATAGAAATATAACTATCAAGTTTGATCCAAACTCTAGAGATCAAAGAGGGTGAAGGCTATCTTCTTCATGAGCTTGGAATGCTATTCTTGTGTTAAATCACAAGGAAGATGCCGTGCAAAGGTTGGGAATTGAGCCTCTAATGGTCTCCAACAATGGTGGCTGTTGTAAGGGTTTATTTATAAATACTTGTAATAGGGTCCTATGTATAATATTCATTCTTATCAAGGGGGTTATGATGTAAATATTCCAGCATAAAAGCAATAGAAGAAATAGAAATGTAGGGTAAAAGAAGCTCTTTTTTTCCATTCCCGTTTTTTCTCTCCCACATATGTTGCAACTCTACATGGTATTAAAGACAGATTCGGTTAGTTTTGAGTGAGAATAACATCATGTACATGGAGAGAAACGATTTCAGAAGAAAGTCTGGAGGAGGGGCCTGCCGACGTTAGCCGTACGGACGTTGACGTCATCCGTACCGCCATATACAGTCAGGTTTGCCTCGAAAAGTCCCTCTTCTGGTAGATCATGATTTTAGAGGATTTATAGTGATTTTTGTGGAATTTTTGGAGATTGTTTGAGTGGTGTTTCGAGCCTTGCAGCTTAAGTTTCGGAAACGGCCCGATTTCGTGTTTTCTTCTTTTTCTTCAAATTGGGGAGGAATTTTTTTATTTCCCCCAAATGGAGTGTTCGGTTTAGGGTGATCTATTATCCCTTACAACCTTTTTGGAAAGAGGAGTTTTTGGTGCATTTTGTGCACCCTATATGGCCGGTTGACCCTGTGCGGCACTGTTCACATCTCCTTTTTTTAGGGAATCTGTATTCTCCACCCTGTTGCAGCCCCTAACCTCTCCATTCCTCTTTATATTTGTCTTCTATAGATTCCCAAGCTTCTGGACATGGCTCCGAGGGGCCTCTCTCAATTACCTTCACAAAATTCAATGGGGATAATTTCCTTTTATGGTCTCGAGTTGTCCGCATGGATGTTGTCGGCAAGGAGAAACTTGGTTTTCTCACTGGAACATCCAAGTAGCCATCTATCCCTCCATCTGGGGATTCATCACAAGCAGATGCGTGGATTCTTCAAATGCCATTGTCATGGGATGGATTCTCAACTCCATGGAACCAAGCATCGCAGTCTCTTATTTCTTCTATGATTCGGCTGTGTATCTATGGAAGTCCCTGAATGAGACATATGAGACGATATCTAACAAGTCCCGTATCTTTCAGTTGACCACGGAACTTACTCTCTTACTCTAGAGAACCTATCAGTTACTGAGTATTTCGACGCACTGAAGAGCCGTTGGGAGGAATTAAGTCATCTCCAACCCTTGAGTGAGCTTCCAGATAGCAGAAGTGCAGAGATTGTGCGGTTACAAGAAGACGAAGCGAAGACATATAAAATTTTGGCAGGGTTGAATAGTGACTATGAGGCACTTAGGGCACAGCTGGTTGCTACAACTCCCTTTCCTTCTCTCCAAGCAGCCTACTCGATTGTTCATACTGAGGAGGCACGTAGGCGGTTGATGATTACACCAACTGCAACTCAGGAAATGACTGCATTTATGTCCCCCACTATCCCATCTGGTGATCGCAGTGATGGTTCTGATTATCGAGGAGGTTTTATTAGAGGACGGGGTCATGGTCGTGGCAGACTATTTTGCACTCACTGCAGTCGGTCTGGTCACATTAGAGATCGTTGCTACAAGTTACACGGACGTCCCACAGTACATGTGGCTGCCTCTGATCAAATTGGCATTATATCTGATCCGTCTCGCAGTCATCCTTCTAGCATCTCTACTGCTCCCGATCAGTTGGACACAGTCACAATGACTAAAGCAGACTTTTTGGATCTTCAGCGCCTTCGCATGCTTTAGACTTAGACTGTGCCTCCTGCCTTTCCTGCCTCACAGCCATCTGCATCCTCCTTTGTTGCAACCACAGGTACTGCACTCCATGCCTCTTCGGCCCCAACTACCTAGATTATTGACTCTGGGGCGTCTGATCACATGATTGGTGAGCACACTAGTCTCATCCCTTCTAGCTCCTCTACTTGTAGCCGTCTTGTAGGACTGGCTGATGGAACTTCTACTCCGGTAGAATCCATTGGCTCTCTGTCTCTCTCTCCTAACCTTAACCTATCCAATGTCCTCTATGTGCCTAAACTCCGTGCAAACTTGATTTCTGTTCATAGCATTACAAAGGCTCTTAACTGCTGTGTGCTTTTGTTTCCTTCTCATTGTATCTTTCAGGACTTGAATATGAAGAGGACTATTGGTGTGGGCCATGAGCGTGGCGGTCTCTACCTTTTGCATCAAGGGGAGTAGTTTGCTGGGAGTGATGCCTCATCAAGTTCTTTTACTTCTGTATCTCAATGTTTTCAGCCTAGTCACGAGTCGGCTGCCTTATGGCATGCACGGCTTGGTCATGTGTCACTTAAGACTTTACAATTCTTTCTTCCCAAGTTTAGTAAATTGAACAATTTTCCTTTTCAATGTGAAACATGTCAATTTAGCGAGCATGCAAGGACCTCTTTTCCTGCCCACTCACATCGTTCTAACAAGATGTTTGCCTTAATACATTTTGATGTTTGGGGTCCTTGTCCTGTTAACTCAATTGATGGTTTTTTATACTTTGTGACATTCATCGATGATTTTTCTCATGTGACATGGGTTTATTTAATGAAACGGCGTCATGAACTGCAACACTTATTTAAGTCATTTCATCAGCTCATTAAGACTCGGTATGATTGCAACATTCAATCCATTCGAACTGACAATGGTGGTGAATACATATCCCACAACTTTACCTCCTATCTTCAAGAAAATGGCATTCTTCATCAATTCTTATGCCCTTGTACTCCACAACAAAACGGAGTGGCTGAGCGCAAGAATCACCATCTTCTGGAAGTCACCCGCTCTCTTTTGATTGGAATGAAAGTTCCTAAATCATACTGGTCCACTGCCTTGTTGACTTCTTGCTATTTGATTAACCGTATGCCATCTCGTGTCTTAAATGGCAAGACACCGTTCCATACACTTAAGCCTAATTGTCCCCTCTTTAGCATTCCTTCAAAAGTTTTCGGGTGCACTTGTTTTGTCCACTCTTTGGGCCCGTCCAGGGATAAACTTGCGCATCGCTCCATCAAGTGTATCTTCCTTGGATACTCGCTTCATCACAAAGGCTATAGGTGTTGTGATCCTTGTTCGAGAAGGTACTTGGTGTCTCTGGATGTTACGTTCTTTGAAGATCGGCCCTTCTTTTCCACCATGACTACTACTCCAGACTTGGCCACCCCACACTCTTCTTTACCTATGCTTGTGGTTACTAACCACTCGATTTCTCCTCTTACGGTGCCTAAGCAGACTCTCACCTATGTTCGTAGGAAGTCGAGACTGCAAGCAATGCTCCCTGTAGCTCCTCTTCCTACGTCAGGTAACTCTTTCAATCCCACTCTCATTACCCATCCATCTTCTCTTGTTGCTTTTCGTACCCGTAGTCATCATCCCACCTTGCATCCTATCTCAAATTTTGTTTCCTATGATTCTGTCTCTCCTACATATCATGCCTTCCTTGCTGCCATATCTTCCTCCTCTATTCTTAAATCAGTTGTTGAGGCTCTTGCAATTCCTGAGTGGAAGCAAGCCATGGAGGCAGAAATGGCTGCCCTTGATAAGAATGGCACATGGGATCTTATTCCCTTACCTGCAGGTAAGCACACTGTGGGGTGCAAGTGGGTGTACTCTATCAAGTATCAGGCTTATAGATCTATTGAGCGTTACAAGGCGCATCTCGTTGCCAAAGGGTACACGCAAAACTATGGTGTGGATTACAATGAGACCTTCTCTCCTATGGCCAACTTGAACTCAGTTCGCCTGACCATATCCTTAGCAGCAAACCTTTCTTGGCCATTATATCAGCTGGACGTTACAAATGCCTTCCTTCATGGAGATCTCTTTGAAGAAGTCTATATGGCTCTTCCTTCTGGCTTTCAGCTTAAGGGGGTGACTGGGAAGGTGTGTAAGCTGAAGAAAGCTCTTTATGGCCTTAAAAAATCTCCAAGAGCGTGGTTTGCCCGATTTAGTTCTGCGGTTCTTTCATTTGGCTTTAGGCGGTGCCAGTCAGATCATACTGTGTTTGTTCACACTCGGCAAGAGTGCAGAACCATTATACTGGTTTATGTGGATGATATAATCATCACTGGGGATGATATGACATTTATATAGCATGTCAAGGAAATGTTACGCATGGAATTTGAGATCAAAGATCTTGGTCATCTTCGGTACTTTTTAGGGAATGAGGTAGCACGCTCATCCAAAGGTATCTTTATATCTCAAAGAAAGCACACGTTGGACTTGCTCAGTGAAATTGGCAAACTTGGGACTCGTCCAGCATCCTCTACTATGGATCAAAAGCACTCTTTACATGAATCTGAGGGTGAAAGCCTGACAGTCATGTATCAAAGGTTGGTGGGGAAGCTAATCTACTTAACGATTACAAGGCTAAACATTACTCAAGCTGTGAGTGTTGTTAGCAGGTTCATGCATTCACCGAAATCATCACATCTTGATGCTGTGTACCGCATACTGAGATACTCGAAATCATGTCCAGGCCGTGGCATTCTCTATGCCAATCATGGACACGTTGATATTACTGGATATTCGGATGCTGATTGGGCAGGATGTCCAATTGATAAGAAGTCAACTTCTGGTTATTGTACTTTTGTTGGAGGTAAGCTAGTGACTTGGAGAAGTAAGAAGCAATCTGTGGTGTCTAGATCCAGTGCAGAAGCAGAATATCGGGCTATGGCTCAGGCAACTTGTGAGATCTTATGACTAAGGTCTATTATGGGAGAACTTGGTTTTTCTGTCGACTCTGCAACCCCTCTCTATTGTAATAACCAGGCATGCATCCATATTGCATCTGATTTAGTCTTCCATGAGAGGACGAAACATATTGAAGTAGATCTTCACTTCATTCGAGAAAAGATCACCTCTGGAGCATTATGCACTCCTTTCGTCAAATCAACCAAGCAGTTAGCTGACATGTTCACGAAGGCACTTAGTTCATCTATGCTGCAAGAGATCTCATGCAAGTTGGGTATGACAGACATTCATACACCAACTTGAGGGGGAGTGTTGTAAGGGTTTATTTATAAATACTTGTAATAGGGTCCTATGTATAATATTCATTCTTATCAGGGGGTTATGATGTAAATATTTCGGCATAAAAGCAATAGAGGAAATAGAAATGTGGGGCAAAAGAAGCTCTTTTTCTCCATTCCCGATTTTTCTTTCCCCCATATGTTGCAACTCTACAGTGGCTTTAATCCTCTCAAAATCCCTCTTCTTACCCTTCAAAAAGAGCCAAGCCCATTTATAAAGAAATGTGCAACAGATTCAAAACAGGCAGAAAAACGGCTAGTATCGACTGGTCAGAGAGGGTTCCATGACCGGTCATGACCGGTCGGTCTAATGGCCTTTAGAGACAGTGTTCACTGACTCTGCTGGGGGTCGGTCCGACCGGTCGGACTAGACCAGCCGACCAATCATGACTGGTCGGACCAAAGGCCAGGGGGTCCAGCAGGTTGCTGCCCCTTTCTTCCTACTAACCGACCGGTCAGGCATGGGTCAGACCGGTCAGTCAGCTTTCCTTGCATGCTGTTTTGATCTTCGCTTTTACAGCAGCAAGGGCACCTCTTTGGCCAATCTTTAGGAGGTCTTTTGGGACACCTAAGGCCAATCTAAGATGACTATCAGTATACCTAATGGGGTCAAGGTCATCTAGAGGTTATGGTTTTGATTTGGTTCAAGGTTAAGGCTTCACCAAGGCATCTCTTTTACCTGTTTCTTCTTCCTTGATGCAGCAGGTCCGCTTGAGTCTTTGGTCTTTGTCTTCATTAAGCTCAACCGACACTAGACTCACTGACCTAAGTAATTGACAAACAAGGTGCACTAGTATGCCACAAAAAAGTGCACTAACAGAACCTACACGAGCTATTCAGGGACCAAATCAATGAGTCGTCGAATCCCGGGGAAAGATGAACTCCTCGTAGAAGCGCCAGAAGTCAGAGGAATTCCTCCAACTCCAAATTCTACAGATTTCTCCTATAAGGAAGGCACTGGATCCTAGACATGACACCCGAGAAATAGTTATATGCAAAAAATGGACTAGTTCGAAGCAACATGGCCAAGCTGGGGAAAAGAGAGAGGAGAGGCCTATCTGAAATCCAATAATCCTTCCAGAAACGGATGCGGGACCCATGATTAAGGGTAGAAAGCCCTTCTTGCATATGGGACTTCAAATTAAGGCTATGTAAAGGGAAGAGGGTTTGGAAAACCAACCCCCATCCTCAGTTCCATACTTGTTGGCAATGATCTCTCTCCACCAACTTTTCGCCTTTGAGCCAGAACGCCATACCCATTTACTAAGAAAGGCTAAGATCATCACAGTCAAATCCCAGATATCGGCACCTTCATCTGAGAATGATTTGCGGACATCAAACCAACTAAGAAGGTGAACTTTTTTGCCGTCAGAGGTCCCATTCTACAGAAAGTCTCTCCTAAGCCTATCTAACTCGGCTAAAACAGACTTTAGGGATCAATAGAGATGAGAGAGAGAGAGAGAGAGAGAGAGAGAGAGAGAGAGAGAGAGAGAGAGCAACTTTGATAAGGGTCATGTGTCCCCCAAATGGCAGAAAATGGCTCTTTTGGCGAGACCACTTCCATTCGACTCGCTCGATGACCACGTCCCGGAAGTACTTAACAGGCTTCCCAATGCAAAGAGGAAGGCCAAGGTACAAGGATGGAAAAGAGCTAGCCTCAACAAAAAACGACCGCTATCTGAGAAAGGGTCGAGGGAGAAAGATTAATGCCAAACATCTCACTTTTAGAGAGATTAATATTAAGACCAGAGATGGCCTTGAAGTAGTGGTTGCTTTTCTTAAGATTTTTGACAATAGCCTCCTTAACATCATGAAAGAGGAGCGTATCGTCCGTGAACTGAATGTGGGAAACTGATGTGCCCGAATGCACCACCTTGAACCCATTAAAGAGATCAACCGACTTGCCTTTCCCCAACATCTTGCTTAGGTCTTCAACAACAATGGCAAAGGATCGTCCTACCTCAATCCTCTAGAGGAATTAAAAAAAAATCTTTAGGGGAACCATTAATTAGGACATAGTTTAGCTGATGAGATGCACACCCTGATCCAATTGTGTCATTTAGACCCGAAGCCAAGACGGCATTGCATAGTGTAGATAATCCTAATCGAGAGTACCGCCCATACCACATGTCACCAGAGGAGGGATGGGCCGATCTCAGCAGGTTTTGGATGGTTGACAATCGTGTCACATGTCATATCACCAGGGTAGGAGATCTGCCATCTGTAACACCCCAGTTTTCATTACTCGGGTGCTGAGCCCGTGTTCTGAAAACCCGAGTGTAAACATTCAAAGATGACTCACTTTACAGTATAATTTTTTTAAAAAATCGCAATGGAAGCAGATCAAGAGATGCAATGTCCAACCTATATTAAACTGTACAAGTGACGCCCATAGGGCTTATACAAATCAAATGTCTTAAAATTACATTAATTAAAAGGAAACCAAAAGAAAGAAACACTGCAAGTAGACTTGAGCTGCACACCTTCCAACTTCTCGTCCAAGCCACCTGCACCAACTAATATGGTTGGATAGCGTTAAAACGCTATCATAGTGAGGTAAAAACCCTCTAAGATTACCAAGCATAATAACAGTTAGGCAATGATTAATTAAAGATAACAGATTACGATTTACACAAGTTCTAAAATTCTAGGAGATAATATACAGCATGGTCAAATGTAAAATCGTAGGTAACATTAACTATAAAGGTAACAACTACAATTAGATAAAGAGACAATAAAGATAACAAATCATATAATGACAAATTTAAAATTTTAAAATGCATTTAATATAATCAAATGTAATATTCCATCCACATCACAAATAACACAGCATTCACCCAATTCATTTCACACATATTAACATTGATCTTTTAAATATATGGATGCATGCACATGTTCATTAGCTTGGGGATGCACATCCAGCTGGCGAATTTCAAACCGACAGTAACATGGCTTGTTACCAATATTACCCGCAATGCAATGCATATCAAATCGACAGTAATGTGGCTAGTCACCAACATTACCTGCAAATGCCATGTATGCATGATTAGCCAGCCTTTATTAATCTGATCAACAAATCAATAATTAGAAGCTCACGGTCACTATGGGGGGTGCGCGCAACGTAGCATAGGCCGACGGCTCGGGCATAGCATCCCAGAACACCATCCCGGCCCATGAGGTGTCCAACAGAATATACTATAATACAAAACAACCAATTATGTTTCTATGATTCTCTACAATTAAACCATTAATATTACCATCTTGTATGTGTTCCAAAGTTTTCAACAAAAGGATATTCTTCTCTAACCAAGTTACTTGGGCAACAAGTCCATTGATGGACACCAACAAAGAGGAATCTTCCCAAACAAAGCCACATGGGCATCAAGTCCAATTCAGGACACCACAAGATAAATTTCACTAAATGGCAACAAGCCATTCTCTCAGAACACAACAGTTAACATTTCACAACTAATTCATGTACAATCCATCCACTAAAATCATTTGAAACTAACCAACAAGTAAAATTTGTATCCATTGGAATCTAAGTATGAAACAATTAATAAAAGATATTCATCACAATTTATCCAAAGCAATTATTTTAATATATATATAGGAATTCAATTGACAAAATGTATTTAAACGAACAATACTATGCAAGAAATACTCAATTCAATTAAATTAATGGAAAGCTTGAAGGGTAAGAACCTTACTTTGAAGTTGCGAATCGCCTTCTAAATTGGTAGAATACAAATGTGGCCTGAACACAAGCTCTAGCCTAAATTAGTACAAGCAATAAAAAGGGAAAAATTAAATTCAAAACTTAAATTTACTTCTAATTAAGATCACTCTAAAAGGTTAGAGAGAGAGTAATCCACTTCAATTGAACTCAACTTCTAATACTAGATCAACTAGGATTTGATCAAACTAACTCACTATAATTGAGTTCAAGTGAGGTGAGCTTTGCAAAAGATTGGGCTTAACTCAATGCTAGGCTGAAATTGAAACCCAAACTCCACCTCCAAATGGAGTTCTGAGAAATCTGACCCCAACCCAAATCTAATTGGGTCAGATTCGACATCAATGAATTCAACCCATTGAGCTAGCAAATCAGAAACTAGATGATGCATTGGAAGCTATATGTAAGTCCTAAACTCCATTCCCCACAAAAATCCAACAAGATATAGTGATGAGATCAAGTACTAAATAAAGTGATGATCAATACAATCATCACTCAACACTCATCCAGCAATAAGAGTGTATCTACATCAATCGATCCATCACTACTCATCATGCTAAAAATGGACTCAATGGAACAACTCATTTGAGGATTAGCCATCATAATATCAGGGTTTTAACACAACATGAACTCTAAAATTGTGCGGTCCAGATGCCTATTAATCTGAGCACGATTTCAGGGTAGGACTGACCCAGTTGAACCTTCCCAATAGGCTAGAGACAAGAGTTGTAATGAGTTAACTCAGTTTGTAATCCCAACATCCAAAACTGAGTCAAAACTAAGATATTCCTTGCAAAAATGAAAATGATGAAGAACTTACCAAAGAGAGCAAATCCGAACCCAACTACAGAAGTCAACAAAGATCCTAGCAGCAACAACAGAGAGAAATGGTGGAGTTCAGATGTGCTTGAACAATTGCAATGCCACCACTCCACACCACCAATCATCTCGTTCAATTGAAGGGAAGAGCAATACAAACCACCCCAGCTACGACCTACTGCCCAAGCTTTGACGATCTATGGTGGACTACAAACGACGACTCTAGCAGACTCGACGAATGCAACTCTCCAACTGATCAGGCCCGACCATAGCAACAACTCGCCGAAACAAGGTGGCTAATGCTCTAATGGAGGGATGTTGGTCAATGCTTCGACCTTCAAACCGACAGGTAAGGTTGGAGAAGAAAGGATTTAGGAGGCTGAGAGAATGGCGAAATGAAGGAGAAGAAGCAAGGGGAGGGTTGGCAGTTCTAGATCTAGGGTTTCAAATGGCTGTTTTGCAAAACGAAAGGGGGAAAGAAATCCCTATTTTCTTTTACAACTGCCTCCTAATCCGCGTGCAAGGCTATGGACGACTGAGATCGCACTAATACTCTTCCTAACAAATTGCTATGGACGGCCAAGATGAGTTTTAGAGCATCGGACGCGGATTGTCAAGCTGGCAGTTCTAATTTCGGAAATCCAAGGTATATAACTGGACTTTGGCGGCAGATTCGTTTGTAACTGGTGGCCCCAACAGAGGAGACCAACATGATTAGACAAAGGGATACATGCTCTACAGGATGGACGGTTTGGATCAACCAAAGGTGGAGCACATTGATCAAGATCTGGGGAAGAAGGCATTACTGAAAACACAAATATCATTTGGATAGCCCAACTTCGGGGTTGTATCGCACACGTCCATCAGCACAAAAATGGTTTGGACCACCAGGGTTTACACTTTCCTAGCGTACCAATCAAATGGATGGTTCGGATCATCCGGACCAATCACCACAGCTGGGCCACATGGCCACCCAAAACGGACAGTGTCGACCGTTGCAAATAGCCCGTGTGGGCGGGAAATAACAAAAGAGAGAGAGGAGGTTTCCTCTTTTGGAAATTGCGGGTCAGCACATGCTGACCAATTTTGGTCTTCTCATGCACATCACGTGCACAACATGTTGGTGCACATGCACCACAAAGTGGGACCCACAGTGATGATATGTATAATCTACTCTGTCCATACCTTTTGGCTAGACGTTCTAGGCTATGGGTCTAAAGATGTTGCTGATCCAAAGTTTAAGTGGGCTGCAAATCTTAAATTTATGCATCTAAACGATGCTTTCTAACAATCCAATGGTAGGATTGTCTCCAAATTAAATTTTAATGGTTAAAATGTCCTCAAAATTAGCATGGCCTATTCTATATATAATAAGATCAATCTTTATTGTTAATATCTATTTATTATCACAAATGCATTGTTATTATTATTTTAAACCAACAAAGTTTATCATTATAATTAATATTTACCATAGTAATTTATAATTAACATTATATTCCATATAAATGTATATTATCAACTATTTTATTATATTTTATTTTTATTTATATTCACATCAATTTAATCAAAGCCCTTTAATCAATTTATATTATAGAATATCCACAATGAGACAAAATGTAAGTTATGTGTGTTCACGCACACTCCCACCTACACTAATTTCAATTTAAATGGTAACACCCAAGAGCTAAAAGCACGGGGTGTTACACCATCATCGTTGTTCGTTGCACGGCCAGGTGCTTGGATGGCGACGACGAAGATCGAAGTAGGACCAATTGAGCAAGGGCCATGTGTTAGTTGTTGGGCCGTGTGGCTCCCACCAACCTCTTGTGGAAAGAGCAATACTTCGCAGGAGCATCAACACGACGATGCTCTATCATCTCCGATGATCACCATACCACCGGAACTAGACAGGTCAACGCTAATGTATTTATCTGTGAAGCATTGACCCCCAGAATCTCCCCCTCTTGGAACCTCTGACCATGCTTTAATCTTAAGACGGTTGCCCCCCACTGAGTCGGGGATCTTGGATGGAGTGGAAAGAGCTACTTCTTTCTGATGAGGAGTTGGGCTGAGTGGAGCTCCCACCTGCTCTCCATTGCAGGATTGAATTATCGAACGTCACCAATACAGGATCCAATGCCCAGTAGGAACTCCTGGCTCCACAACTCTAAGGGAATGCCGCCAAGATGAAACCGGGAATCAACTAAATCGAAAACGGCGTTGTTTGCCCATCTATAGAGGGAGGTTAATGGGCCATCGTTGAACAGGGCTCTTGCTAGGATGATGTGATCAAGATTCTCATCTGGCTTGAGGTTGAGGAGTAGCTCGTCCTCTCCTAGCGGCTTGAGACTATAAGCTTCCAGCCAAACCTTGATGTTGGCCATTAAGGCGCCTTTTTAGCATTTGACCGCCAAACTTCGTTGAAACGCACTGCCGCTTCATCTACGGTCGAGTGATCAACAATGACCTCAGAGTTTGAGTCGGTAATCACTTTACGAACCTGAAAACCATCCAAGCCCTTGAGTCTCATTGGTTGGATCAATAGTCGTGGTGGAATGGGTACCTGAAGGAGCCCCTGCCACTGCATCTTTGGACGAACAACCATAACCACCCCCCCCCAAACTCTATTTTTGAGCTTCTCCTATTCATCATAATAGTCAAATGAAAGAAGTAAACCTTATAGCATCGAAAGATTGGGAACTCTTTTATATGCTGTGGATTGTCCTTGGCTTGCCTCAATACTTTTCTCGAGCTTTCTATGTGCTTTTGACCTGTTTGGGTGTAGCAGGAAAACAATACCATGACAAGAGATGTATGCTGAGTTGCTGGAATCATTACAATCATGTTGGATGTCTCTTCGGCGTTTAGCATTGAAATATCGACTTCTTGATTGAAAGAAAAAGCTTTTCGTTGAATATTCTAATGGTTTTATAGGTAGAGGATAAAGGGAAGGCTGATTTGGCTATAGCAAGTATGACATGCCGGCATGTCTATATCAGGCCATTATTTTCCTGCCACCACTAAATGGCCCTGCGAGTTGATCTTTTGTATGCTTAGTGATACATTTTGCAATCTGTACTCCTATATGCTGCGTCAACGTAAGACAGCTCCAATGCGACCATAGAATAAACAAATCACCTTTAAGTTTTTGTACTTGGAACTAAAGCTGTTTACAGTTTGAAATCCAGAAATGCTCTTCCGTAGTCATGTTCATGAGGTCCTCTTTGAGTTATGGTATTCATATGTTTGTCGGTTGTGTTTACTAATGCAATTTCTCTTAATAGATATACACATCAGGGAACCACAAGGAGATGTCCTGATATTTATGACAGGACAGGTGAGCAATTTGCTCACGAGTTGCAACTTTTAGGAATTCCACATCTTGTTATTGATCCTTTTCATTGAATATCAACAGTCTTAGTTTTTATTTTTGCTTACGAAATTCATGGGCATGATATATTTTAGGATGATATAGAAAAAATGGTGTCAAAGTTGGAGGAGAAAGTTCAAAGCCTAGAGGAAGGATCTTGTATGGATGCCGTAATCCTTCCGCTTCATGGTTCTCTACCTCCTGAAATGCAGGCAAGATTCGCTCACTTTTGTTTCTGGCCTTTTGAGAGTGCTGGATGAAACTGTTCTTAGGATTGTGCATTCTACTATTCATAATTAAGCTTCATGCATTGTAACCATTCCTTGTCATGGTTCTTCCACCTTAAAATACTGAAAGGCAGATTGCCATCTTATATTTTTGCTATTAAATTATTAATAGTTGTTCATGATTTATTGCTTATTTACTGCATTATTGTTTTGTTCATTCTAGAAATTAACAAACGTTAATGTAGTTTTTCTTTGTCTGACCACTATGAATTCTTGTTTACTTTGTTGACATGTTGGTTTCCTGCGATAGTTATGAACTTATGCCACTCTAATGTCTGAAAGATTCATTTTAGATCAATTAGAGAAAAGTTATTAGGAGAGGCTTCAGCATGTGTCGTCGGGTGGTAGGGATTTATGTAGGAGAACACTTTTAAAAAAAAAGGAAACTGCTCGTTCATTCATTATGCCACTCAAGCCATATTGCATCTCTCTCTCTCTCTCTCTCTCTCTCTCACACACACACACACACACACACACACACACACACACACACAGAGGAACCGCTCCAATTGTACCGGTACCACTGCATGTAACAATGGAACCAGGCTGTTGTGGGCTCCACATGGTGTGCGAATGACCGATGGCATCCAAACCATCCAAATGGTTCGGCCCACCACGACGTGCACTCAGCTAAAAAGTCAGTCCAATCCTTCATCATGTGGGCCCCACCATCAGAAACAATGTACAACTGCCCAAATCCTCCTAATTCAATTGGTGGAACCATGTGATGTGTATGGAATCCAACCCATCCAAAAAGACGCACTCCACCGTTGTGATGGGATGCCCTAAAAATCAGGCCAATCTAATCATCAATTGGTCCCCACTTCTTGAATTTGGAGGTTTTTGTGCATTTTTTCGTTGTTTTCTAGGGTGTGGCCCACCTGGTGGTTGGATCGGCTTGACTTTTGAGGCATTTGCCATCACAGGGGGAGCACCTTTTAGATGGGTTGGATGTCACACACTCGCCTTGAGGTACTAGTACCAATGGAGCGAGCCCTAGTGTGAACATGTTTTCACCATATTTGTGAAGCAAATGGTTGAAAACGGGCTGCACGTGGTGTTTGCATGACATCCAACATTTCTAATAGGCGCACCCCACAATGAAAATATGATATGCCAAAAAAAAAAAAAACATGACAATCCAATCATCAGGTTGGCTATGCCATGGGAAGTAATGAAAATGCCTCAAAACCTACAAATCCAAATGATGGGGCCCACATGACCTTTGAATTGGCCTGATTTTTAGGGTGTGCCATCATCATGGTTAGGCTCACCAGATGCATGGGTTGGATGGTACACGCACACACACCAAAATAGGCCCCACTCAGAAAAAAAAAGAAGAAAAAACTCCATGTATATACAAATTCAAGCGGAGGGATGTACATAATGGTTGGATTTGGCTGAGTTTGTAGTCTCAATTCATCATGGTGGGGCAACTTGATGCACCAGTTTGATGACATACATTGTGGTCCCCACATTGAATCCAGGGCTTTTCTATGGTGGGTGTCCCCTCCCATTGTTTCTCATGGCATGGCCCACTTAATGATTCGATTGGCTTGATTTTGGAGGCCCCTATAAAGTTATTAGGCGCACTTGATACACGGTAAGAATCATGGATATAACACATGCGCGCGCGCGTGCACACTAGGTTGGGCCCATTTTCAACCATTTGCACCACAACTATGGTGTTTTACGCTATTGTTTCCTTGTGTCGTTTCACACTAGCTTTTCACTATGTGAGTGTGCACATGCATGGGTGTGTGTGTGTCCAGTCAACTGTAGGGGATGTTCCCATACATTTGGGCTACATGGGGTCACCTTGATGAATGTGTGGCATCCAACTAGTCCATTAGTCCACCCCCCACCTCCACCCACCCACCCACCCACCCACACCACATAAGCCTAGGGCCCAAAAATCAGCCTAGTCTAAGACTTAGGTGCGTTGTGGCGACACCACAAGGAACAATGGATAGGAGAATACCCACCACAAACTTCATGACGTTTTATAGCACCCGCTGTGGTGTGTATGTGCCATCCACACTATTCATCATGTGTGCCCCCCCAAGATGAAGGGACACCTGCAAATACAGTTTGGTCCAAAACACAGGTGGGCCACAACATGTAAAATTAGAGGTTTTAGGTGTGATTTCACATTGTTCCCTATGGTTTGGCGGTGGCCCACCAAAGTTTTGGATCAGGCTGATTTTTGGGATCTATAGGAAAAATGAGGTACACTCGATGCATGGTTTTGATTCCACATCCACATCATTGTGGGCCCCATAGAATCTCAATTGTGTGGCAACATCCCATACTACATGCGAATGAAATCAACTTCTTGGTTATAGTTACCATCATGACGATCCATGTGGCGCACACTGTGATTTGTGTATGACATCTACATTGACCATTAGGTTCGCTTCCATATCTGGCCTTGAGTCCAAAAACTAATCCGATTCAAAAATCAGGTGGGCCACACCACAATAACAATTGGGAGGGGGATGCTAACAATAAAAACCTTTCTTTTTCTCATGCGGCCCATTATTGCCTATATACCATCGAATCCATTCATCAAGTGTGCCTCACCAAGATGAAGGGGCATGCAAAAAATTTGGCCGATTCAAAACATAGGTGGGACCACTCCACATGAATTCGGAGGTTTTATGTGTGATTTTATATTGTTTACTTTGGTGTGGCACTCTTAAGTTTTAGAATGGCTTGGTTTTTGTGCTCCATGATGAACATAAGGGGGCACATTTGATGGGCAGAGTGGATGTCATTCACAATATGTGGGCCCCACATAGTTCGGGTCCATGGTAACTCACAATGTAGCTGAATCCATATGATAACTCCCCACCCACCCAGCCACACACACAGACACAAACACACACAAGGGTGCTGGGTGCAGGCACATGTTACTACCACCATCACTAGGACCCATTTGGCATGCATCATTCCGTTGTTTGCACAAACTTGTTGTGCTAACCAATGTTTGCATAATCTCCGATATTATTGAAATATCTCCGATATTATCTCTATTTCTAGCTCAGCGATACCGATAGCACCGGTAGCGATACCGATAACACTAATAGTATAAAAAATTCTTGATATCAGTGATGTATCACTAAATATTGCCAATGTATCAATATCGTTAATATTTTCAATTGTGTAAATTACAAGGCGTTGTTTGTATTGTCAATACATTGATCCCGTTGGTGTATTGCCAATATTTTTTACTGTGTAAATTCCAAGTGTCGCTTGTATTGTCAATGTATCTGCAATATTTCGATAATATCGCTAATGTATCGATATGCCAAAAATCTATATATTTAAAAAATTCTCATTACATATTTTTTGTGGGTGCATGGTTGTATGCAGCATTCAATTTGTTGGCAATAACATTGATAATATCAGGATATTATCATTATCGCAACATGGCAATAATGAGACCACAATCTTTAGTTTCTTTTCCAATTGTTAACGATTTATTTGGAAATTTCATGTGTTGCCGATATTCTGAAATATCAATAGATGTTTGGATGGAAGTTCAAATTTTGGATAGATGAGATGATTGGACTGACTTCTTACGACAACACATGCTTTTAGGCCCTCATTAAATAGAAACCTATTATGTATGCATTCTTTATACAATTTTTTTATTCCTAAATTTGTAACTATGTGTATTTTATCAACTCCTGAGGTTTCATTGAAAAATTCCACTGTTTTTCCCATTTTCCTCGCATTTCCAGTTATCAACGATATTATCGGCGATATCGATATTGCTTCGGTATCCCCGGCTAGCGAAACTTGTAGCGATACCGAAACTTCGAACACTGGTGCTAACAAGCTATGTGCATAGCAGATGAAAATAGTACTATATTACTATTACGCATCATGTAAATAGCTGGATTCCAAGAAAAAGGTGAAATTCAACTATTTTGATAAGAACTGTGCTAGTATGACTCGTTTAGCTACATGGAAGGAAGGGACTTGCATGAAATCCATCTCGTTCATTAGGTACGCTGCCTCATGTTCACCTTGGAGCCCAAAAATTAGGCCGATCCAGACCTTAGGTGGGCCATAACATAGGAGAGTAGTTGCTAGGGGATGCTTGTTAATAGTAGTTGTGTGTGGCCCACTGTTGCTGTCCAATCCATTCATCTGAGGTGCCCTACCAGGATGAATGTATGTCCCCAAATCAGGCAATTCCAAAACTAAAGCGGGCTCCGTCATGTGAATTTAAAGGTTTTAGGCATGATTTTACACTGTTTTCTATGGTTTGGCCAACTTGATTTTTTGATCGGTCTGATTTTTGGGATCAGGGCCAAACCTGGGGCAACAAACCTTGTAGACAGGGTGGATGATGCGGAACAAAAGCATTCAAGTGTACCAACGAAGAAAGCGCCACCCACAAGTACCATCCTTGTGGTTAGGCGATGATTGAGGAGCATTGAAGACCCTACGCACGTGATTTGGCACATAGAAGACACGTGTGTAGGATGGAAGAAGACCCGATTGAAAGAATAGAAAAATGCTTTTCTGAAGGTGGTCGGGCGCCCGGCCAAATTTGGCACCGGGCGCCCGAAATTCAGCAAATTTTCAGTTTTCCTTGCTGGACAGTTTCTGTCTTAGCCGGGCGCCCGGCCAAATTGGTCACGGGGCGCCCCACCAACGTACGAACTGTTTTTTTTTAGTTGTTTTTTACTAATGTTTTAGGGGTATTTTGGTACTTTTATGTTTTCTTCTTGCTTATTTAAGTGGGCTAAGCCCTAATAACGTGATTAGTTGATTATTAATGAAAAGACAAACCTCTTTGGTGGCTTCTCTCTTCTCTCTCTCTCATGGTGCTTCTTCTCTCTCCTTGATCTTCTTCTTCTGATTTCTTCTGGTGCCCCTCCAAATTCTTCCAGGTATTTTATCTCCTATTGTTATCCTTCTAAACTTCTGTTTTACTATTCCCCACGATCTAAACCTTGAGAATCGATCTAAACCCTAAACCCCCAAATTCTCAAATCCCTAATCCGAGAAACCTCCTGGTTCTTCGGACTAGTGATCATCATTGATCGATTGGGTAACGCCATGCAAGATCGGGAGGTTCCATCCCTCGCCGGATCCAACCTAGGCACTAATTGAATCCTATACTCCATGGTTGTGATGATGGCCCGTCCCATTGCATGTTTTCTTTTTGATTTTCTTAGTTTATGATGATTAATGCTAGATTTCATTATTATTATTGCTTTTATTTCCGCTGGATAATTGTGATCATGAGCATGCATCATATTTAGGGCTGTCCTGCATCAAATTTGGTATCAGAGAATAGGCTTGCATGGTTTGTGTCTAGATCGAGTTATCAAATTAGGGTTTTGATTTTTAGGTTTGTTTTAGGAAAGTTCCAGATTTAGAAAGTTTCAGATTTTAGAAACTTTCCAATTTTAGAAAGTTTCCTAATTTGGAAAATTTTCAGATTTGAGTTGTTTCCTGTTTTAATTTAATAGTGTTAGTTCAATGTAGTTTAAATTCATCGCATTCATATTGTGAGTTACCCAGTCCGTAGAGTCTCCCTGTAATGAATGGAGTATAGACGTTCAGGGCCGTTAAGTGTTGTCGTGTGGCCGTCGAGACCCAATGGAAAGCCGAACTCCGATGAGTTGGCCTACTTTAATGGTCACATGGACCCACAAACATTGCTTGATTGGCTTGAAGACTTGGACTATCTTTTTGATTGGTATGATATGTCGAATTATCGTCGAGTTAGATTTGCCAAGTGGAAATTGGAGGGCCAAGCCAAGTCGTTTTGGACAGATTTGGAGCGACGACTTGATAAAGATGGGAGAGCCCCGATTTCACAATGGGACGAGATGAAAGAGCGTTTAAAAGAAAAATATCTTCCCATCTCTTATCGGCAAAAGCCCTTGGTTCAAAAGAGAGTTGCCTCACCTTCCCGTCCAAACACAGAACCAGTATGGTCCCCTCCTTGTAAAGTGGTCCAACCCATCATTAAGGAAATCTTGGCTTATGAACAATTAGAGTGTTTAATACCAATTATTTTTCATTGGAAGCGAGATAATACCTTGGTGAATAGCCAGTTGGAAGAATCCAATCAGGTTGTTTATGAAGTGGAAGAGTACGTGCCTAATGTTAGTAGTGAGGAAATGGAAGAAATTGAGGCATCGCTCATCATCATTGAGGATGACGTAGTGTGTACTAGTGATGAAAAGGTCGAAGAAATTGAGACCGCACCACTTCCAAATGTCATGTGTAACTTAAGTGATGTAGAGTCCCAATCTAAGTCTCTTACCATAATGCACACGAA